>OY855906.1:31524990-31927490 GCA_963693305.1 Meandrina meandrites
AACGTCACTGCGTGGTGTAACTTGCGTGCATGATCAGAGTTCAAAGTCCAAGTCAGTCTTCTCGGCAAAGTTTTTCAAAACTTGCAGCGAAAACAATAAGAGCTTAATTTTAAATCTACATAGAGGAACAATCTGCCAAATACTCTACACCTTTGGAGACATTTAACTGGGCTAAACAAGCTTGAAGTAGACAGCGACTGATTTGAAAAATAATCGAAAGCTGTAGGTGTTTATCCGATGCTCGAGTAGTTTGAAGCCGCTACGGGAAATACATGAAAGGCAGTTGAACGCCGTTGAACGCTTATCTTATTTAAAACGTACAGACACAAACAAGGGGGATAAAGGCCAGTTTCTTTCGGTGACATTTTATTGTCCCTTGCGCATTTTAAAATCGGTTTAAAAGTGCTTTGTGATTACGGAAAACTATCTCGAAATCATTGATATTCTATGCTAAAAGATGATCAGTCACTGGGTCACGATAACTAGCTTGTGTCTGCTTTGTATGTCATGGAAACTTTAATTTACCCGCACAAAGCTATTCAAAGCTATAACCAAAACGATTTTCTTTTAAAACCAATATTTTCTTAGAAACTTACATGTATTGCACGCCCTCCAAAGAAGAGAACAAGCCTTTTGGTAAATGTTGAATTTTGTTGTAGGAAAGATCTCTGAAAATTAAACATCTCGAGTAAGTAAAAGATCTGTTTATGGCTCTACGACTGGCAGAGTATTACGACTTTATCACATCCTTAAACTTTCGAATCAATAATATATTGAATAGCTTAGTCTCCTAAAAGAGCGTATGCAGAAAGACACGTGATATCAGACCGATACTATATACTAACACATTGAGATCTTCTTCAAACAACTAATTGAGTTCAAAGTGAGACAAGACCTGAATATTTATTGGATGAGCCTCTAACAGTCAACCCGGTGTTCTTGTTTGCGCATTCTTGTTTTCGTCGTGGCTCATGTTGTTTGCGGCACAATCGTAAACATTGATTGGCAGTTTGGTCGTAGCACTTACAAATTCATATCCAAGCTAGCTTGCGCAAATTTCCAATTTCCGTTAAAATATTGACAAGGTCCGGTCGGACCTGTTTTGAGAAAATCCGGTTTTCGGGTTCGATTTCGTGTTGGACTTCGAGTTGGACCTCGAATTAGACTTCGAGTAAGCAAAAATACAAGAATTATATTAAAAAAATAACAAAAAAGCGGACTGGAAGTAAATTTATTCACCAGACATTCAAGTTAAATGTAAGGCACACCTGGTTTCGTCTGCGAGACTCAAGTGGGGTTATTGTGTCGTGAAACTGGAGGGATTGGTGCAATATAATTTAATGTCTCACACATACGAGTTGCACTAGCAACTATAGTACAGATAACCAAATAAAGGCAACTAATGAGATTCATATCGAAACCAAGGTCTCCTGGTCTTGTTTGAACTATATTGGCAAACACAACACTCAAAAAGTCAACAGAATATGCAAGAATGTCGCACAACCAACAAGGGAAGTAAAAACCTATAAAACGTCGAGCTCAAAAGACTAAATTCTCGATCAAATTGATGCAGAAACATAAACTTAACAACACATCGTCTCTCTAAACCAAGGTTTAGCTTTCTCGGAGTAAAACTACGTAGTCTCTGCCTAAAAGGAATGAAAAAAGTATGTCATCCGCGAAAAAAAATCAACACACCTTGCAACATAAAAACAGCTGGGCCCGGTGTTACAAATACAGAATGCAAGTAATCAACATCTTCACGGAAAATTTTAGATCTTATCCTTACAGAGTGTAAATTTTAAGAGCTTAAAACAGATCTTGCAACTATGGATTAGCCAAGACATAGCACTACAGAATGAAAGTAATCAACATCTTCACGGAAAATTTTAGATCTTGTCCTTACAGAGCGTAACTTTTTAAGAGCTTAAAACAGATCTTGCAACTATGGATTAGCCAAGACATAGCACTACAGAATGAAAGTAATCAACATCTTCACGGAAGATTTTAGATCTTGTCCTTACAGAGCGTAACTTTTTAAGAGCTTAAAACAGATCTTGCAACTATGGATTAGCCAAGACACAGCACTACATATGACAAATTTATACAGAAATGTTAAAATCTTACTAACGGGAAACTATGGATACCGATGACCTTTACACATTTGCTGGGCGGCAGTCCTGAGGCTTTACCCAACTTAAAACGCCATCTAATAATAAAGCTGAAATGGTATAGTGCCCTTATGAACAAGTGAGAAGCGCAATAGATTGGAAGACCAAACAAATACAGAACTGCAGCTGTACAAATGTCACAAACGTACAGTAGGGACAGTAGGCCTGCAACGTGCTTTTTACTCGAACCGATAAGACTGGAGTGCTGCGTGTACTGCATGTAATCCCCGAAACAGTCACAATGGACACGTGGCGAGTCAAATTTATCATGCGAAAGGAACAAGTACAAGTGTAAGAATGACTTCCCATTTCCTAAGAAAACCATTGCATATGTCCTTTTCTCTGTTTGAAAAACTGAGAAAACTCCATAAAGAATTTATGATAAACTGAGAAACCGTCGCCTCGACTTGTCTCCGGCTGGTTTCTCCTTGCCGCTCTAGTTTATTTGGTTGATGATTAATTGATAACTAATAATTTAATAAATGATAAGTTAATGCTTTATTTAAGATCAGTGAATAACCATTTTTATTTAAAAATAAAAGAAAAGCCTAACTCGAACTCGAAGTGCAACTCGAGGTTTCGGTATTCCAGCGTAAACTGAAGCAATACCAAATTTGTATCAATTGAGGGATACAATAACTGCCCAATGGTTGACGGACTGCAAAAAAGCGACAGATTGAGTTCACGTTGGCAAACTAGGAACGCAACTTCAAAAGCGTAAGCAGCAACTTTAAAACGGGCTAATCTAGGCACTAACTGGGTTAAATATATACCTTAAGGAGGCTTGATACAGTTTGTTTAGCCCAAGAGTGGTTGTTTTGAAAATCAAAATTATCTAGGGAGCCAATCTTCGATTATTGCCAAACGACACTATAATGATCACATGTGACCAAAGCTTGATTTGTTCTGGTTTGGTAGGAACAAAGGTTACCATAGCAACGATTATCACTTTCAAAAGTCATTACTTCAGCGGTTGCCTACTTCTATTATTACAGATTTTTCTAAACTTTCGTTTACATGTAGTCAATCTACTATACTTTAATATATTAAAGAATGAATACCAAGAGTTTGTCTAGATTTCGAGAAAATCAGGCTTGTTTTAAAGCAAAAGAAAACGAGAATCGTTGCTATGGTAATCCTTGTTGATAAGGCACCATTAAAAAATTAAGCTATGTTCATATGTGATCATTATGATTTAGTTTGGCAAAAATCGAAGATTGGCGGGGCTTCTAAAAAAAATCATTTTCAAAACAAACACCCCCAGAGCTTAAAAAAAAAACCCTGCATCGAGCCTCCTTATAAATACTCTTTTGGTAGCTTGCTCAAGCAAATTGAAATTAAAAGTGCAAGTTACTTGAGCCCACTGCCAAACCAATATTGAAACATTGTACTGCAACACTTGAAAACTTCGCTGAAACAAACATCCGGTTTGACAGTTACCTATCACATGTCAAGTGTCACCAATTCTGATCGAGTAGATTGTTATGCAAGGCACCAGAGGCTTAAACAAGGGCATTTTTTTTACATCAATACGCTGAAGATCGTTGGTTGAGCATTCGCTTGCGAGATGTGTTATTCATGACGTCATGAAGGCACCCATTCATACGTAGCCCAGGTAATCAACGGATAACGCAAAATTGTAATGTCTGTGTCGTTACTTTTTATGAAATAGCGAAATTCTTTTTGTATAGGTAATCACATGATTTCGAGTGCAATTAGGAATAAATAAGCACGAGTAAATTTTTCAAAGGCTAACAAAATTGCACGAGCCCGTAGGGCGAGTGCAATTTGTAGTCTTTGAAAAATTTACAAGTGCTTATTTATTCCTAATTGCACGAGAAAAATCATGTGATTACTTATTAATAATATACATGAAAAAAGGGACAGAACAGAGAGAAAAAGAAAACCAGTTGAATTTTGACACCGCGCGCCTTTTCTGATTTTTCATTCAATTGATTGGTTGAAGCACAGCAAACACATGTCAAGTTCAAACTTTCACAAGAGCGAAATATTCAGATTCATTCAGTTGTACTGTAAACTTGGGAATTTGTGGTTTTTCAAACGTTTTTGAAGCAGAACTCGGTTAACAATAACCGACTAAAGACAATGTACATATTAGACTGTGAAAGCTCGGCGTAAACTGAAGAATTGGACGGCGACCGTTTTGAAAACCGAGATGTACGCTTCGAGCGGCCAAAGATGAAAGAAACCTGGCAGTTGATAAATGCAAAAAGCCACCACAAACTACAGATATGTAAGTGCTTCTGGCGTTTTGGCACCAACAAATTCCTACTGTCATAGCACGTCCACTTCTTCTTCGGTTGAACTTCGCGCTTTTATATTTGGACGTTTTACCATGACAGACCGGCGAAGAACTTGGCGAAGAACTTACTTGCCGGATTGAAAAACTTGTATCCTTGTTTATTTATATGCCTGCCGAGTTTAACTGTTATCATTCTACAAGCTGTCTGGTTCCAAGACAAGTCGTCACTATTTTGTCCTTTTACTTTAGGGCAAAACTTTTAGTTCGGCTTGCTCGTTTTCCTCTATTTTGTTGGCGATATTTTTTTCTCTTCGGAAGACGTTTTCCGTACATTTAGCCAGAATGAGGTGCTAATAATTGTATTTGGTTTCTTAGAACTATCTTTTAGGTGTTTTACTGTTCTTTACCTAGCGAAAACCCCGGTCGTTGTTTTCGTCCGCGTCTATTTGTAATTTGCACTGGTGTCACACTTTTTGCACTGGTGTTACATCTGAACTGCACACAGTCTCAGCCAATCAGAATCGAGTAATTTTTTCATGTATATTATTGTAAAGATAATATGAAAAAACTATAAACCGACTCAAAATTTCGTAGTTTCATTACGCCTTTACAAATCCCAAGGTTGCATAAGGCATTGCTATTTTGTTGGTCAACTTATGTAAAAAAAACTTACAGAAACATTAACTCTTTAAGAGTCGAAAACACATCCGAAGTAAGGTTTTGAATTTTGTTCGAACCCAAGTACCTGCAGAAGAAGGGTAAAATCGAATGGATCGAGTCAGAAACATTTCTTGTTACCCGAATGGACAACACAAAACATGGCTTCCTGTATTTTGGCAAGACGCGATAGACAACAAAACGTTCAACCGTTAGAAAAGGGCGAAGTCGCATTTTAAATTATTGTAAACATTATACCTTGATATATATGTTGTGGTTCAATTTTACCCTTGAAAAAATTGGTTAAAAATGAATATAAAACAAAGAAAAATAACAGAATCGCACCAAGAGAAAAATTGAACCAGATACATCATCGCAAGCGGCGTTCAATAATACACCAACGTATCATCAGGCAACGACCTTGAGTTGCCAAGGTGTAGGCTGAGAACTGTTCAAAGGTCATCTGCCTATCGTGGAGCGAAGATATTTAATGACTTACCTAAGAATATCAGAGGCACGAATAGTCTTAACCTTTTTTAAAAAGTGAATTTTTAAACATATAACTTTAATGATGTAATGTATATGAAATGATTCATATATGAACTGCGGATATATATGAAGGTGATATGTGATCTTCGCAGTGAATTTCCAATTTAAGCAATTGGAATAAAGAAGCCTGAAAAAAAAAGAAATCAGGGCTTCAACGGGATTCGAACCCGTGACCTCAGCAATACCGGTGCGATGCTCTACCAACTGAGCTATGAAGCCACACATTGGGAGCGAGGTCAATTGTGAGTTCATATTTTCCCGTGAAAGGAGTGAAATGATGTAATGTATATGAAATGATTCATATATGAACTGCGGATATCCGACTTTTGCCTCACAAGAGTGTGCTGGTATAATTGTCATGTTTGCAATGATGTGTCAGCTGAATTCAGCTGTCTGGCTTCCTGTGACAGCTTAGCTGTGACCGGTGATTGCTAGCCTCTGTAGCAAGCCTACTGGGCTAGCCAGGCTCCCAAGGGGGGGGGGGGGGGAGGGGATTTGTCAGTGAATAGCAGGCCTCACTGTCATGCGACTGGGTACCTTTTGTTGAAACAGGGTAGATGTATGTATGTATATTTACTTACAGTATATTCATGCTTGTCAGTGCGGAAAACACTCTAACAGGCAGAAATTGAATAGCATTTGAAGTCAATTCCCTGTGAAATAATATTGCTCGATTAAACAAGACATAGAAGCTCACCGTTGGAAAAAGTAGGTTTCTTTGGCAAAAAATGACAGATAACATTGACAGAAGGAAACACTTCTACAATAATAGAAATAGATTTAGCCAACCCTAAAAGCGGAGCTCCCTAGTTATTCTTTTCACTCTTTTTGTAAATCCGAATTTACCGACCATTAAGAGAAAAAATATAGCACTTGAGCCCGCGATTCAGGGCAAATCATTACTTGGTCAGCGGTAAACTTCAAAAACAAAACATTCGACCTCGATGAGTTCTATATCTGAGCCCACGATATGGTCATGTGATACTGCTCAGTGGATAGTTTTGACAGCTGTCAATTGAGCATAACATGGATATCCAACATCAAAGATGTAAGCTCTCGTTAACCTCACCAACCTATTTCTGGAGTATGGCCGCCATGTTGGGGCGACGTCGCTAGGCGCCCGCGCCCGCGAACCATGCCGCTAGCCATGATGACCATGAAAAACCAAAAGCATGGTTCTGTTAACTTTCTATGGGTATTGGGCTCTGCTCTTTGCCCTTCGGGCCGCTGGGAGCTCCGCTATCAATATCAACATTAATTTATTTTGTCTTTGCTTTGTGTATGTTATAATAACCTGGACTTGTCCACGTTAAATAAAGTATGTCCATGTCTATGTCTATGTCCGCAATCAATCCTCGACGCTCCTCTACGCTACGTAGAGGAGTGTAGAGGCTGACAGCTGGTCCTGTGTAGGTTTACTAATGCTATGAAAAGTGTTCACATCAGAAGGTGCGTTTCGCGAATCATGATCAAAACATGTTTATTCTTAGCATGATTGAAATTACCTGAAGAGGTAGTTTCGATCATGATCACACGAAATACGTTAAAGATACGTTTCACTTACAGACGTTTCAACTTTGTCAGTGTGGCAAACACGTCTTCGCGTAGATATGTTATTGCATTTGAGGACAACCTCCTGGCAAAGGGATATCATACAACAATTAAAACTCTAAAAAAATTAAGAAGGATGTCTCTTTAACAAAGTCAAATGCCACTCCAGCTCCACAATTATAATTTGATTTAATTTTTTGATGCAGTTACTGGCAAACTTACAGTTCTTTCAGTCTTGTCAGGTTGCCAAACACTCCTTCAGGTAAAAATGTTATGTAGTTTGAATCCAAAAATCTGTAAAAGGTTAACGCTCTTCGCATGTTTGTATTTCTTTAACTTAATTTGTAACATCAACCCGCCTAGGTTGAAACAACTGCCTTTTTTCTTTTGCTCGATTGCTTTTTCGCGTCAGCCCATCAACAACAACTTCAAACTGCTTTTTATCTCATCTGTTCGTGAGCTCGCGATACTCCGTCGAAAAGATCTATGTTTAATTATCTCTCCGCCTGGCTTGTGTTTGTTTAAACCAAAAGCAAAACGAACGCTGTAAATACTGCCAATGCTTTTGATCTAAAATGCCTGTCGCTAAATGTCAGAGGCCTCAATAAGTCGATAAAACGCCGAACCATTTTTCGTTGGCTACACAAACAAAATCATCACATCTTTTTTTTACAAGAATCATATTGCTCCAAAGACCTTGCAACCATCTGGGAAAACGAATGGGGTGGGAAAGCTTTCTTTAGCCACGGCACAAACCATAGCAAAGGTGTCATAACACTAATAAATCCCTCTGTGAATTTTAAAGTTGAAAAACTTATCTCAGATAAACAAGGAAGGTTCATTATTCTAAAACTGTCACTCGATGATAAAGCTATTGTTCTCGTCAACATTTACGCACCTAATGACGTTGCCCAACAAGTTACTTTTTTCCAAAAACTAAACAAACAGCTGGAGGAATTCGAACAAGATACAATCGTCATTGGTGGAGACTTTAATTGCGTGTTCACCTCAAATGACAAAAGAGGTGGAAATCCTATCGCCAAAAAATCAGCTGTCATCAAAGAAATCTATGCGCTTTGCGATGCGTACAACTTAGGTGACATATGGCGAAATCTTAACCCAGACAAGCAGAGTTTTACCTGGAGAACCAAATCGTTCAAAATTCAATGCCGTTTAGATTACTTTTTAGTTTCTCAAGAGCTAATTCCATTCGCAAAGAAATGCGATATCGTCCACGCACCCGAATCCGATCACTCTGCTGTGTCTCTTATCTTCCAGTCTGATCACCAAAACCAAAAAAGAGGTCCTGGCTTCTGGAAATTTAACACAACCTTACTTAAGGATGAAACGTACGTATCAGCGCTTAAGATAAACATTCCAATCTTTAAAGAGAAATACAAGGAAACGCAAGATTTAGGTTTAAAATGGGACCTTATAAAAATGGAGATAAGAGGTTTCACGATTCAGTACTCTAAACGAAAGGCAAAAAAAAATCGAGATGAAGAAAAATTATTGCACCAAAAAGTAAACAATCTTCAAACCAAAGCTGAAAACAACCCGCATGACAGAAATATCATTCTAGAACTTCAACGTGCTAGATCGCGTCTTAAAAAAGTCATGTTGATCAAAACCAAAGGCGCAATTCTAAGAAGCAAAGTAAGATGGCACGAGCAAGGAGAACGCAACACAAAGTATTTCTACGGCTTAGAAAAACGCCATCACGACATTAAAACAGTATCAAAACTTAAAGTTGGCGAACACTCTTACATAGAAGATCAATTTAAAATACTAGAAGAAGAAAAAAAATTTTATGAGTCACTATACCGCTCAAACAATATCAACGACAAAACGTTTAAGAACTCCCCTTTCTTTAATCCAGAAAACGTAACCGCACTAACCGAAGAGGAAAGGAAAGCCTGCGAAGGATTAGTAAACGAAGAAGAATGCACAAATGCGCTCAAAGACTTCAGCAATAACAAAACTCCAGGCACTGATGGTTTGCCAGCAGAATTCTATCGATTCTTTTGGCCCGACATCTGCTTTGATCTGCTAGCTAGTTTCAACTACGCCTTTCAACATGGTACGCTCTCCATAAGCCAAAGACGTGGAATAATCTCGCTTATACCCAAAAAAAACAAGGACAAAACGATTCTTGAAAACCTAAGGCCCATCTCACTCTTAAATGTTGACTACAAAATCCTCACTAAAGTCATAGCCAAAAGAATAGAAAAAGTTCTGCCAACCTTAATAAACCCAGATCAAACCGGTTATGTTAAGGGCCGCTACATTGGTGAAAATGTAAGATTAATCTACGACTTACTAGATTACACAGATAAGTTAAATAAAAAAGGCATTGCTATTTTCTTGGATTTTAAAAAAGCATTCGACTCCATTGAATGGAATTACCTACTTGATACACTTCGGTTGTTCAATTTCGGCCCTGACATCCAAAATTGGATAAAAACTTTCTATTATAATGTTACAAGTTGTGTTCTGAATAACGGTCACGCTTCTGCTTTTTTCTCTCTACAACGGGGAGTCAGACAGGGTTGTCCATTGTCTGGCGTCCTCTTTGTCCTCGGCATAGAACTCCTCTCTAAAACCGTAAAAAGTGATCCCACGATCAAAGGTATCCAAGTCAACAAGCACGAACTAAAAATAAGTCAGTACGCCGACGACACAACAGTATTTGTTCGTGACCTCGACTCCGTTACGAGTCTATTAAGACTGCTAAATGATTTTAACGAGTGCTCTGGTTTAGAAATAAACACCACCAAATCCGAAGCAATGTGGTTAGGCGAATGGAAAGACAGAAGTGATGAACCTTTTGGCCTCAAGTGGCCAAAAGAACCTATCAACGCTCTCGGTGTCTTTTTTTCTTACAACCAAGCAAGCGCTGACAGATTGAACTTTGGCGAAAAAATACTTAACCTCGAGAAAACGCTAAATACTTGGAAACGGAGAAATCTAACCCTTTATGGAAAGATTAACATAGTTAAAACACTAGGGATATCTAAATTAATTTATTCAGCTTCCGTACTGCCTGTTTCAGACCACTACATCCAAGAAATAAATAAGCTAATTTTCAACTTCATATGGGCTGGGAAGCCCCCCAAAATCAAAAGAAATACCATAATTGGAGAAAAGAAAGACGGCGGTTTAAAAATGTGCGATTTTAAAATCCAGGAAAAAGCACTCAAAATAGCTTGGGTCAATAGAATCCAAGACGATTCACAAGCCTCCTGGAAAATAATCCCTAATCAGCTCTTGCACAAACATGGAAACCTTGCCTTCTTAACAAAATGCAACTTCCCGACAAATATACTCGACCAGGAGGAGAAGCTTCCCACTTTCTACAAAAAAATATTAGTTTATTGGTGCGAATTCAAAAACTCAATGGAACTCGACTTCAAATCGCATCCTAAAAACGAACTATTGTGGAACAACAGGAAAATTCTCATAGAAAATAAACCTGTCTTTTACCACAAGTGGTATGACGCCGGCATTATCAAGATAAGCGACATATTAAACCAAAGCAACGATTTCTTGAAATGGCACGAGTTTGCAGTTAAATTCAATTTGAATGTCCCTTTTACCAAATACTATGGCCTGGTCAACGCAATCCCAAAAGTCTGGAAAGCTGATATTAAAAACCCGGTTCTGAATGTCGAACACAACACCTCTGTCAACACCCTTACAACCAGCTCTATTTACTCCTCTCTTTTAAAAACTGTCTTTGTTCCTCCCACTGCTGAAACCAAAATACTTCGCCACGGGTTTGCAGAAAACACTATCAGGAAAGTCTATCTCATGCCATTCGCAGTCACAAATGAAGTTAAAATAATAATGTTTCAATATAAAGTCATTCACAACGTGATTCCAACCCGCGCCACACTCTACCGAGACGGCCTCTCAGAAAACCCCATATGCAACTTATGCAACATCGAACATCAAACTCTGCACCACCTGCTAATAAATTGTACTATTACAGTTGAATTCTGGACCCTGTTTCAAGAATGGTGGCATCAAAAAACAGATGAAACAATAACGTTATCCACAACCCATATCCTTTACGGCTGGCATGATAGAACAAAGCATTGGCGAGTTCTAAATTACTGTCTACTAACAGCCAAATATTGTATTTTTTGCGCAAGCCTTCGCGGAGATGTCCCAGACTTTCAAAGTTTTCTACTTTCTGTTGACGGAAAACTCGAAATTCTAAAAGAGATCGCTACTGCAAAAAAAGCACTCCCGAAATATTATCGCACATGGGCTGCTTTACTTTAACTATTCATTTGTTGTTGCTGTTGTTTCAACCACAAGTTTATTGTACCGCGGAACGTAAATTGTTAAAATTAAAGTAAGTATTCGTAGTGTATGTTAGTTATCATATTTGTAAGCTGTCGTAAAATTATTATTGAATTGTAAGTATCTCTTTTTTGTAAATTGTCTATGTGCCTTGTGTCTGAAATAAAACGTGTAGCTTTAAAAAAAAAAAAAAAAGTAAAAGGTTAACGCTCAATGACCAAACCAAAAAATGATTGCTCAAGTATAGGACTTTAATTTTCATGGCTATTTTTCATAATGGTGACAAAAAATGTTGTATCGGGTTGGAACACCAAAAATCAGTAACACTTCTTTTGGAGTTAGGAGAAGCAACTTCTTTATTTTTTAAGTTCTTTGCCGAAAATACGGTTTATTATATCACATTCCAGCACCCTAATACCCAGACTATCTTGTAAAACAAAGGGCCAGCTGAATCCTGGCTGGAAAAGGAAGTATCCAAAAGAGCTATAGGACTGGTTCATACCCATAACAAAGCCGTTTACCCAAATGTTGAGTTTATTTGGGGAAGCCATATTCTCTGTTGCATGCATCTCTTCTGTCTACATATATCTTTTCCGATCTCGAAATGTAGAGAACACGGGCCACAGGAAAAAGTAATCTTCACCATTCGCTACCCATTTCGAATGGTGGTCCATATAGAGCAGTTCTGATATCATCATTAGTTGTTCAAATTCCTTCTTTGATGACTTGAAAAGCAGTATTTAGCGAGATCTTTTAGTGGTCACTTCTACAAAAAGGTCAAAAGTCACATAGGTTAACTGTGAGCTGCTGTTTAATTTTATTCGAGATTTTTTTTAAGGTTTCACAAAGGACAAGTATATAATCAAAACACTGAAATGCGGATCATCTTATGAACCGTCGTGGTAGCGACGGCGGTCGTTAATTCTTTTGCGCCGCTTTTTGTGAAAAACATATAGGAAAATTGTTGAATGTTTTACCAAGAAGTTTTTATCTCTGCAGATTTCTGGTTGTGTTTTGTAAACGCTTCTACAATGCACTTACAAATCAAGAAGCTTCGTCTGTGAGGCAAACACTCTTTTTGGTAAAAATTTAATGGCGTTTCGAGACAACACCCTGTAAAACGATCAAATTTAATATGCATGATTAATTAAAGGAGAAGTTCACTCCAGAATGGCCATTTATTTTCTTTACGCCGATAAAAAGTTTCTACAAAAATATGTTATTCACCAAAATTTCAGCTCCCAACGAGCGCTAAATCCCTACGAAATCTTTCTCTAAAGTAGCCCAAAATTCGACAACTGAACGCCGCCATCTTGGAGCTAGTAATGTATGCGTGACGTCAAAGAGTTCAGCCTGAAGTTTAGCGGGAAAATTTAAATACTCGAAACTCCTTGTTTCTTTGTAGTGGCTTTTGTTTGTCAAAATGCCTGTTTGTGCAGCTCCATGTTTCTCGAACAGAGCTTCAAGAGATACAAAAAAACCTTTCACCTTTCTTTCCTTTCAGACAGGCATTTTGACAAACAAAAGCCACTTCAAAGAAACAAGGAGTTTGAAGTATTTAAATTTTCCCGCTAAACTTCAGGCTGAACTCTTTGACGTCACGCATACATTACTAGCTCCAAGATGGCGGCGTTCAGTTGTCGAATTTTGAGCTACTTTAGAGAAAGATTTCGTAGGGATTTAGCGATCGTTGGAAGCTGAAATTTTGGTGAATAACATATTTTTGTATAACCTTTTTATTGGCGTAAAGAAAATAAATGGCCATTCTGGAGTGAACTTCTCCTTTAAAGTAAAGCTGAAACTTCAAGTTGACTGTTACGTAATGATTTGTTTTAAAAACCCATCTTTAATTGTATCAGATTCTAAACATGATTTTTAGTGAGTAAGTAATAAGCCTGGGATGTTGCGACATTTGAAGTAAATGAGAATACAGCAAAACATATAGCATTAGAAGCATGTAGGAATAAATTTTATTCCTACCTTCGCTTGCTGTACATACACTTAAATAAAGTACTGAATGTGAGAACTTTGTACAAACTTTTCACTCAAATCCCAACTGAGTGGTCAACTTGAGAGTGATGGTGGTATTTTCTTTTCTTTGGTAAAAGGTAGCAATGGTTTGATTATGATCAAATGGAATTAAAAAAAAGGAAAATAGGGGAAAATAGGGTTTTTGGACCTGGCCTAGGACGGTATTTTTACCATCCGGCAATTGCAGGGATGATGGTAATATTATGAGTACATGAAACAAAGTTTCAATCTCTTATTTTTGATCTTGGTCCTTTTGATTCGCAAGTAGATTGTAGACGGTTTTTTTGCAAACCAGTAGTCAATTGTTTTGAAGCATCATAATATGGAACTACTGCGAGAAGGTAAATTCTGATGTCATATAAAATTTGCAATGTTGCAATATCTTGCGTTGAAATCACGGCGGGAGAAGGCTTTCTACTGCGATGTAATAATAACGTGATCTTCTTAATTCCAAATTACCCTCCTTCTACAAGGACATGCTTTCCTTCTTCAGTGAAGGATAATGATGATCTGAGCCAAATGGTTTTATTTAATAACCGAGAAATACTAATAAACGACAACCACTTTTCATCAAAGAATGGTTCTCTAATGGGATTGTCTCCATTAGTGATCTCTTAGATGAACAAGGCCAGTTACTTTCATTTCAAGCCTTTGAAACGAGTGCTACTCCGGAACAATGAACAACTATCTGGAATCTTTTCCGAGAAAAATGTTCTTGGAAAACCACTCAATTATTGAACTCAACAATTCAACTAAGGTAAATCTTGAAACTGCAAAAGTAAAGGTCTTTATCAAGATGTTTAATACGAGCGTTCATCACTGTTCACATACCGGACCAATTAAAAGGGGTAAATTCTTGCCGATAAAAACGGAACAATGGGATAGAATAAGCTGCACAATAATTTTCTTCTCATCACAGAGTTTGTAAGTAAGATTTCCACGAGGTACATACTGGAAAAGCTAGATTAAAATTTACACGTATCAATCCTCCTTCTTAGGATATTAATGTAAAAATGTAAAAAGTAAAAGTAAATCATTTTTTTTCGTTTTCCTATTTCACTGTATTTAACTAAGTAAGGTGTATAAACTGTGAAACTGTAAATAGGCAACGACATTATTGTACTGATTTGAATGTCTTATAATGTATATAAATGTGTGTTTATCAAATAAAGAGTTTACCAATTAAAAATAATTAAATAAATAAAAAATCCGGAATTCTTCCAAGCGGGGACAGCCTTTGGCCCTAGGGGGTGGGGGAGGGGGGTGTTTAGCATTGGAACTTTATGGCAAAATCTACTACATCCTTTTGTTTAAAAGAACCAAACGGTTATAGTATTTGATGAGCTGGTCAATTTCATCTATTGTTCCATCTCGAATTCTTTCAGGGGGTACTTTTGGAACCAGGGGAGGGGGCGATTTCCTTTTGAGCTTTAGGGTGAAATAAATTGAATTAAAAGCACCGTTTGAGAGGAAGTTCAATACCGGAAGCTGGCAGATGATTGTGTCTCAAGCTACATAAATCATTTATTTCCTGTGAAAAGGCAGTAATAACAATAATAACCATCCGACTGCTGTGGCTTATGATCACTTACAGTGTTCGCATAACTTCAAGCTTGGTGAACACTCCTTCAGGTAGAAATTCAATAGCGTTTGAGGGCAAATGCCTGTGAACACCACGGAGTCACTAATCACAAAATTGACTGGGACTCTGCTGAATGTTTAACCTACAATACGAACTATTTTCAACGACTGACTCTAGAAAGCTGGTACACAAACTTAGAACAAACGCCTATCAACAGATGTCAACAACTACCGGCACCTTACAAACGACTAATTAACGACATAAACAAAACCGACGAACAGACCACGAACAGAACGAGTTAATTTGACTAACAATAGACGGATCGAAACTGACCAATTACTGTCCAACATCACGGCTTAACTGACCAATCAGTTACAACGGACCAGACTTATAACATCACCAACTGACAACAACTTTTCACTTGACTCTGAAGATGACCTCCGCACAGGTTGTCGAAACGTCAGTCACCAACAACAGTTCTTCTCAGAACTACTCTCACCCGGACGATCACAATATACGAACTAGTAGTAGTAGTAGTAGTAGTAGTAGTAGTAGTAGTAGTAGTAGTAGTAGTAGTAGTAGTAGTAGTAGTAGTAGTAGTAGTAGTAGTAGTAGTAGTAGTAGTAGTAGTAGTAGTAGTAGTAGTAGTAGTAGTGGTGGTGGTGGTGGTGGTGGTGGTGGTGGTGGTGGTGGTGGTGGTGGTGGTAGTAGTAGTAGTAGTCTGTAGTAGTAGTAGAAGAAGTAGTAGTAGTAGTAGTAGTAGTAGTAGTAGTAGTAGTAGTAGTAGTAGTAGTAGTAGTAGTAGTAGTAGTAGTAGTAGTAGTAGTAGTAGTAGTAGTAGTAGTAGTAGTAGTAGTAGTAGTAGTAGTAGTGGTGGTGGTGGTGGTGGTGGTGGTGGTGGTGGTGGTGGTGGTGGTGGTGGTGGTAGAAGTAGTCTGTAGTAGTAGTAGTAGTAGTAGTAGTAGTAGTAGTAGTAGTAGTAGTAGTAGTAGTAGTAGTAGTAGTAGTAGTAGTAGTAGTAGTAGTAGGAGTAGGAGTAGTAGTAGTAGCACTACTACTACTAGTAGTAGTAGTAAAAGTGGTGGACAGAGCCTTGTGAAGCGCATAATTCGACGATCTGGACGAGCTCGGGCAAGCTTATGAGATGGAAAACCGGAAGCCGCGGATCACAATCAAGCGTCCGTTCCAGGTCAGGATCGCGGGGTATCAGCTGTCCAAGCTGTGAATGAGTTACTTGACTTATATCCTAAGTGTCCTCTGGGAGAATAGGGCCATTGATTTGCTTCGTCCACTCTGCTCTGTCTCTTGCAACGTTGACTGCTTCTGTCCAGATAGGTTTTGCAATTAAGCTGCGAAGGCTGGAGTTTTATTGCGACTTCCTGGATCGACCGGCGCCACCTCGAGCTGATCCAGATGGATACAGACAGCGATTACATGGCCTTATTGGTTGGGCAGTTGGAAGACGGAGTTGCGGACTGAGTTCGAAACTAAAAAATAGAGTGACTAGCCTGGGACGAGTGGAGTGGCCAAACGTCGGGGGTCTTCAAGCTGCAAAGGCAGCCGGATGATTGCGATGAATGATTATTGCAACGAAGTGTTACTTCGTTGCTCGAACTGTTACTTCGTGGATTACCAAGAGGGAGAGAAAAAAGTTGAGCACGAAGAGGGTGTCGAAATAGCAGAAGGAGATCACGTGGCAGCGTTTTAAGTCAGCGTTGGAGGACATGGTAACGAACAGATGCTTTCGCATGCGCAACGGGCGGACGGTTGCTTATGAGCAGCAGATGCCGGGGATGAACGCCTACTACGACAAACACTGGGTGCTGCCGGAGGGCATCCATGCCGAGCCAATTGAATATCACCTTTATCCAGCGTTGGCGGGCGGAAGGGCAGGGCGGACGGCACAGTTATCGAGTATTATTGTTGTGTGCAAATGTCGGGCAGATGAGCACGATGTAATCGAGCTTAAAGCGGAAAGGGCTACAGCGCTGATCCACCACAAACCGCGTTCCGCCTTGCCCAAGGAAGGGTGGCGGAAAGGATCGAGGAGCTCGCACATTTGCAAACGCAGATTGTGTAAAGAGGAAAAGCGCTTTAACAGAATGACTTTAACACCAAACCTGCAATCACAACCGCGCCTTCAGCGACAGCTATTTTGCTTACATCATGCAGCTATTTGGATCACAGGCGCTGGCTCTTTTTGTCTTTGCTGCCTTGTGTACCGGATTTGAAGGGTGACTGCTTGGTGGGTTTATTTTCGATTTTCTGCCAGCCATAAGCAGTAGCGCTGCGTTTTTAGTAGTTGTCGTTTTATCTCGTAGTTGACACCCAACTTAATACCTGGAGCTGCTTGTTTGATCTGCTTATTGTAATCCACTGTGCTCTCTGTGTTAATTACCATCCACGCGGGCATCAGCCAACCCCCCAGG
Organism: Meandrina meandrites; assembly: GCA_963693305.1. Taxonomy (NCBI): domain Eukaryota; kingdom Metazoa; phylum Cnidaria; class Anthozoa; order Scleractinia; family Meandrinidae; genus Meandrina; species Meandrina meandrites. The sequence goes on from OY855906.1 coordinate 31,542,532, forward strand.
CATACAGCAAAGTTGAGCCTTACCTTTGCCTCGCCTATGGCAAGTTGGTATCTCTGTACTAGCTTTGCCAGATCTGTTTGTCTTATCGCGTCTTCAACCAAGACAAGGAACGCACTTTGAAAGAAATATAAACGTGCTCTATCAATTGCGCATGGAATTTTTGTGGCTACTGGTAGCTTCCCAGTCTTTGTCAGGATCCAGCCTTGCAACATCCGTCTTCAGTGTGGGGATTCTTGTTGGTTCGCCATTAGCGGTGTGTTCTGCTGTATTTCGCTTTGCGTCTGCAGGTTCAACAGCTCTGACTCTTCAAGAAAAAACGCCATGAGCAAGCAAAATTCGGTCAGCGAACTCGTTTCCAAGGCGGCCTTGAGCAACGGCAAAAATTTTTGACCTCAAGTTTAATCTCATTCTCCTGGAGGATGAGAGATACAGCAGTTTGGAAAACGACCCTCACCGTGGTTATTTTAAGGCCGAAAAAAGCCCAAAAAATGCTGGTGACCGGGAACAGATAAAGAACGAGCTCAAGACATACGAAAAAAAAAAACTTAATTGGCTCTATGATTCGAAAATACACTTTTGCCTTAATTCAAAAGAGCTGCGAGGGCTTCACTATTGGCGTACACAAACAAAAAGCAATTTCGTGACCGGAGAGGCCACACACGCTGCGTTCGACTAATAGGTGAATCTAGTAGGTGAATGCTATTCGTCTGATATCTTTCTGCCAAGATGGCGCTGAAAGTTCGGCGAGAATGAATTAAAACGCATGAAACGCGACGAGCATTTTGGCAGACCAGTGCTTTGGCTATAATTTATAAAACAAACTTCCGACCTTTAAATATTGTGTAATCAACAAATTAGGTTACTTATTCCTTTCCGACAGTGTTTTGATCAAAGGTGTCTTCATGTTCACAACACATACCGATCGGCAGTGAACAGGAAGTTACCGTCCCACTGGTATTTCACAAGCCTTTTCGCATTTCGGGTGGCTTTCTTTCTTTTCATCACAGTTCGCTTAAACACGCCAATTTTTTCTGATCTAGCGAATAAAAATACAACTTTTGGACGTTTTTGGAGGTACAAAACAGGCCTGAAGTTTGTCTAAAAATAATTTAGTGTTATCATTCCCAATGCGAAGCAACAAGCAGACTGTGAATCAGATGTTTTTTTTTTTATCGGAGAAGGGAACTCGGAAAACCTCTTTTGAGAGCACATATGACTTCCTGTCAAAATCCCACGTTTTGATTTTGACACGCATTGCTGCTCTGTATCAACGAGTGAAGGCGAAATGTTGACGAAATTTTGAAGCAAGCGATTGTACACGTATACATACATATATACTCCCGAAATGAGGTTAAAAGCCGAGATTGCCGCAATTGCGCAAAAGTTCTGGAACGTTCTTCAGTGGTGTGATGCACCGTCACGCATGTTTACTTTGCTTGCTCACCGAAGCTTTAATAGTCCATTGCCATGTGGTATATTTAAACATGACGTCCTCTCGAAAGTTCTGAAACATTCTTCCGTGTTGTCATGCACCGTCATGCATGTTTATTTTTCTTGCATGAAGAATATACGCCTACCGCCACAACAGTGAACATTCTTTTTTGCATGCCAGTAAAGTGCCCTTTCACAAACCATTTTTTCCACATTTTGGACCTTCTTTCTTTGGGAGTTTTTGCGTTTCCAATTTTTTGCATGCGTATTTTTCATGCTCTAGAAGTGAATGGTTTTGTATAAATATAATAATATACTGGAATAATTTTATCTTTCGTGCTATACGATCAAATTGGAAAAGATTATTGGGCTCTGATGGCTCAAAATTGTTACCGCCTTACCATAATCTACCCTAGCAGGGCCAACGCTTTATCAACGAGGGAAAAAATTCTGATTTGCAATCTGTTGGTTACACTTACAGATCTTTTAGATTCCCGAGTGCGGCAAACACTCCTTCAGGCAAAAAATCAATAGCGTTTGAGCGTAAATCCCTACAATAGCACACTATGTATGTACATTGTACTATTCAATAAGCACAGCTTCAAACTTAAAATATTGGAATGCGCTAATTTTTCATTGTTATGTTCCCTTTTGATCCCATGTGCTTGAGTTGTTGTTTTGCATAGGGCTTTGCCAACATACTTATGGCGAATTTTGGCGTCTAGAGCGGTTTTATTTTAATTTTCCGATTCTGCAAAGTTTTGCGGCGGTAAATATTTAATATTTCAGTGCTAAAAAATAACATGAAGTGTTTTCATTAGTTTATATTCAAATAGTTTCCAGTTCCTTTCAAAATAGAAGAAAATACTTTAAAAGGAAACAGCCAAACCCACTCCATTTTAAAAAATTCTTAAACGCGCCCCAAGGAGTCAACATGGTAATACAACTTGGAGTATCCTGAGTACCCAACTGGCCACTTACAACCATTTAAGATTTTCCAGGTTAGCAAACACACTGACAGGAAGAAATGAAATGGCGTTGAAAGGTAAAAACCTGTGAAAGGCAGCGTACGTTCACTTAGTGAAATAGTTATAACCATCGCTGTAATAATCAGTGACTTTTAAAAAAGGCTTATTTGGAGTTGCTTAGATTTACTTTCCTAAAGATGTTTGACGCCATTTGAAAAACATTTTCAAAACATCGATTTTGTCACATCTCTTTTTATCAAATATATTAAAAGTTTTTACAAGTCACTCTACAAAAAAAACTGTCACCTCTCATCGGCTACACATGCCAAAGGGTAGCTCATTTGTCCATGAAAGGGATTTTGAAAAAAATTATAAAGAGGTTATTCAACAGCGAGGTGTTTCATAAAGGATCACCATCACCATCGTGGCCATGACCATCACCATGACTACCACCGTCACCGTCACCATTGCCATTATTTTTCCAGTGTTTTTATGTAATACATGTTTCTTCCTGCAAAATCACCCTGTTATGCCGCAAAATCATTCTGTTTTACCGGCATTATGCCCGATACGCCAACAAAAGTATTATTCACAAACTATCAAGGCATAATGTGACAACACTGAATGGTGAAAGGCACTTTGTTTCACCTGACAACACAAAACATTGTGTAGCTTACCAGTGGACCTTCGTTCTTGGTTCTTGGTAACTTTCTGGCCTTAAATGTAATACTTTTCAGTGTTCACTTACAGGTTTTGAAGATTCTTCAGTGGTGTGGGAAACACGTCTTCTTGTCGAAATGTAATAGCGTTCGAGGACAAATCCCTATAACAATTCGTCATTTAGTAAGTATTTACTGTCGTAAGGTAGAGTCCCTCCTTAACTCATTTAAGGTGGCCCGCGGCTATTTTTTTGGGAACGGAGGTGCTCTTTTCTAAATCGAGTTTTGGGGATGTAAACCTCAACCGATTTTTCTGATTTTTGGCAGTCAAAATAACAAATGTTCAAATTTTATAAAGCTTAAATTATAGGGCAAACAAAGCAAACGATCACGAGATATTAGCGCTTTTGAAAAAATCAATTTATGAAAAAAACGCGAATATTTTCCAAACGCGACGATAGATTATTTTCTAATTAATGTCAACAATTTCAAATTATCCAAGTTTTAATGTGATCAAGTTTCAACGAAATCGGCTGGGTAGAAATTGCTGCACAGTTGACTGTTGAATTTTTGCTTCAAAATATTATGCTTGTGTATAATTGGGAGCTGTTACAACAACGTTTAAGTAATGCTCAGATCCCATGGATTATTTGAAAGTTTAATGCCAGCTAAAACGTTGCTGAAAAGTATGGAAAGATCAGAAACTCCTAGAAAAAGTTGTAAACGAATGTAGAGGAAGAGGTTTACGATGCGTAAATTGTGAATTTTAAAATATTCATTTTTTTCGAATTAAAAAAAATCTACCGATTTTTTTCTTTTATTTTTAAGTATGAGAAAATACAGCACATATACCAACGGCTTTATTTAGTTTCGTGTGTCTAATCTCGATGAAATGCGTCGAATTTTGCTCGCCAAGATGGCTAGTTCGCGTCTTCCATTTTGAAGCGCTTTGGAAACCCTAGCGTAACAGTAAATTATTCAAACTTGCGGCATTCTCAAGATTTTTTAGCACCTGGAATTGAACATACCACGCCACATGCCACATTTATTGCTAAATAAAATGCATGAATACAAAGCTCAGCCGCAATTTTATCCGTGGCATGTTTATTTCCAGGTGCTAAATAATCTTGAGAATGCGGCAAGTTTGAATAATTTACTGTAACAAGAGCATTTTCAAAGCGCTCCAAAATGGAAAACGAGAAGTAGCTATCTTGGCGAGCCAAATTCGACGAGTTTCATCGAGACTAGACACACGGAACTAAATAAAGCCGTTGGCATATATGCTGTATTTTCTCATACTTAAAAATAAATTCGTTTATTTTGTTCGCCCTAAAGTTCAAAGCATTATAAAATTTGAACATTTGCTATTTCGACTGCCAAAAATCAGAGAAATCGGTTAACGTTTACATGCTGAAAACTCGATTTAGAAAAGAGCACCTCCGTTCCCAGAAATAGCCGCGGGCCACCTTAAGTGTTTGATGTTCATAATTTAACAATTATTCTTTGAAATCGAGGTGAATAGTGGCAGAATATTTACCGAGCCGCGTAGCGGCGAGGTAAATATTCTGCCACTATTCACCGAGATTGAAAAGAATAATTGTTTTAGTATATACACACGAAGTGATCTCAAAACAGACAATCTAGACATTTTCAAAAGCAAACCTATGAAAGGCAATTTTATTGACGTATAATTTGACGTCTCAATTCATGCGTGAAACACGTACAAAACTATTTACAGATTCTTTTAACATGGCAAATACACAATCTTCGATAAAATCCTCGTCAAAATGGTCCTTTTACACAGTTCAAATCGGCAACTTTAATCGAAAGTCTGCTTGGAAATCGATAACTGATCAAACAAAGTTTTCGAAGTTATCCAGAAAGGCTTGTTGTTTGGCTCGTTGCGAAGGTGCCTGTCAATGGCGGCTCGAATTGAGGTGAGTGTTGCCTTGTTGTATAAATGACCTGTCTTGTTTCCTCGCGGAGATATAAAACTTCAATTCTTCTTTTTCTATTTCCTCGATTTCGGTGAGAAATTCGTTCTGTCAGGCAAACCAGTCTACAAAAATACTCGTAATGAGACAAATTGTAGTCGTGAAGATTAATTGCTGCCTATTTAGCGATAGGTCGAATATCTCGATAAACAAACTGAAAAACACTGGTTTGCAAAACATGATGACCTCTTCACTTATCTTTAAAAACTTTTAGGCCAGAGTTCGTTGCCTTCTCGGTGTTTTCTGGCTCGCTGTCGTCTTTTATTTTCACTATTTTTGATTCTGAAACGCTAGCGAAACGCGAGTTTACGCCGGCCATTTTGTTTTGTTTTATGGGATAATGCATTATCCACTCGGTAGCGAGTGAATAATGCGGCATTAGCCCGAGATAGCGAACCAATCAGATTGCTGGAATAGCCAAGATCACTGAGTGTGTATATACTAATGAATGTTAACCGAAATTTGAAAACATACGAAACTGACAGCAAGGAATATCCACACTAAGTAGTTATCACATTTGCCTTGTAAGCAGGGGACCGGAGTTCAAATCCTCGCTGATGAACCATATTTTCACAAAGTATGTTACATCGTGCCGTTAATTGTTCAAAACTTAAAGAGACGCTGTCACCAATTTTTAGGATAACTTTGAAAAGCCAAAAGACATTCTAACCACAGGAAACCCAAAAATACTGGTTCAGTTTCGCTTAAAACTACCCAACCAGTTCTTCGTCAAGTTTTTCTTCTGTTTCGTGGAAAATCGTCCGTAACTGACTATGGTTTGCTCTTCCTTTGAGAAAACCAATAGATTTCCTTCTCTTCACTTTCTGGGAATACTCTGTGTATGTGAAAAAGCATTTCAATACATTCTAAGAACATTTTCACCCCAAAACGTAAAAATCCCTGCAAATGTTGCCTGAATAAGTGTCAATCAATCAATCAATCAATCAATCAATCAATCAATCAATCAATCAATCTATCAATCATTCAAATAATCAATCAATCGATCAAACGATCAATCGATCAATGTAGAAATCAGTCGTTCATGGCCCTCATTTTCCGTATTTATCTTGAAGTATAATAGCGGAGCTCCTTATCGGCTCGAAGGGCCGCATAGCGGAGCCCCATAATAAAATTGAAAGACTCATGCATGCACAGATATAGGAGAACCAAGGATCGATTTCCAGCCGTTTTGAGAGCCCGCGGTCCTTGCCCCACACCACGGCTGAAAACCCTGGTCTGCCCTATTCTGTTATCGGCCAACCAGAAACGAGCCTGCTCGAAATAGTCGGCTCGTTTCTGATTGGATAATTCACAGTCACTTCCAAGAAAGATGGCGAACTTTTGTCTCGACTCAGCTTTGTGCAAATCTGTTGCGAAACAGTTTAACATCGACTCGTTGAAAGAAATTCGGCAAAAAGCAATAATTAGTCTGTGAAATGGAGACGATGCTTTTGTTATTTAGCCAACCGGGTCCGGCAAATCATTAATATATCACTGTTTTTGTTTACTGGTTGATGCTATTCAGGCGCAGCCAGAACATTCGAGTATTGCATTGGTAATCCCGCCACTTACGGCATTGATGCAGGACCAAGTCTTATTTTTGTCGTCAGTAGGAGCAGCAGCTGCGTTTATCGGCGATGAGTAATCAGACGACGATGTTAAAAAGAATGTAGAAACAGGACGTTTTCAAATTGTTATTGGGTGGCCAGTGTCGTTTCTGGGTTGCCCTCGCTGGCGGGCAATGCTTTCAAGTGACACATATCGGGAAAGGTTGTGCCTGATTGCTGTAGATGAAGCCCACTGCATCCGACACTGGTACGATTTGTAATTCCGTGCATTGACTTCTCTTTTGTTGCAATTTTTGAGTAGTTCACCATATTAAACAGTGTGTTGAGTAACCGAATTAAAAGTGTACTATGCAATGTGGGTTTCATCTGGTGTCAGTCACACAGCCAAATGCAATAATTGTGAGGCATTGTAGGTTTTCTTCGTTGAAAATTTATCTATTTTTTTATGATGACTTCTTTTGTAAAAATAAAGCTTGTTTCTGTTGCCAATGACAGATTTTTATTTATCGTTTTTGCTTTGGAATTAATGCAGGGGTATTATTTGTGAATATAATATTTAAAAGACCGACCGACAGATAGGTAAGTAGGTAGGAAATAGTTGGTTCATTGCTTTATAGGGGGTATTCAGTCAAAAAGGAGAGCAAGCTTTTCGAAAATGGTTTCGTAGAATAAATGAGATAAGGTCTCTTGTAAAGGGAGTCCCGCCTCTCGCACTTACTGTAACTGCAACAATACCTACAAGGAAAAAAATATGTATTGACTGGAAATGGAGCAAGCTGTTGTGTTCAACAAGAATCCAACCCGCAAGAACATTTCATATGCTGTTCAAACCATTACTGGAGGTGCAAACAAAACATTTGCTCCATACATTGAAATTTTGGGACAAAAAGGTACTGCCATGCAGTGATAGAGTCATCATGTACTGTCAGACTATTAATTTATTAATCTTGGCTAAATCTATATATTGCGTCTTCATTCGTGGTGTGCAAAAGAATAGGTAAATGGCTTTAAATGCCTGACTTCTTGAATGGCTACATATTAAGAACTTACAAACGCCATAGATTTGTGAGATTAGAGAGCATTCTCATTGGAAGAAATGAAATGTTGCTTGAAATTACTTCCCTACAAGCAGAAAGTAAAATTTTTGCTTGGATCATTTCAAAAATTAGGGGTTGAAATTATTAACGGAATTTCAGCGCGCGAATCGCGCCAGCGGAGCACCGTGGTTAAGGAATTTTGGAAAAAAAATTTGGCTGTCACGTGAGCGTACGCACATACGGGTATTCCTTGTGCAAGTCAACTAGACAGTTCCTAGGGCTTATTTGTTTACGGCTCAATCCGCGGCGGTGATCATCATCAAGTCTGTATAGCTTATACAATGTGTTGAAACAAAGCTAAGCTCAGAATCGATCAAACTAAATCGATCAAACATTGTAAACTCAAGAAAGTAATTAAACAATGATAAACTCCGCTTTTCGGCCTACCTAAATCTATATCACAGGACGAAATTCCAAGAATCCGTAAACGGAAACGTGACAGAAACATCTGAAACCGATCCGGAAACCTGTGTTTCCGTTACCAGCTCAATTTCTCACAACTTTGTCATTTGGGCCAACCAGATCATTATGACAACTGTGTCATTTGGGCCAACCAGATCATTATGACCCAACTGTGTCATTTGGGCTAACCGGATCATTATGACACAACTGTGTCATTTGGGCCAACCGGATCACTATGATCCAACTGTGTCATTTGGGCCAACCAGATCATTATGACCCAACTGTGTCATTTGGGCCAACCGGATCATTATGACACAACTGTGTCATTTGGGCCAACCGGATCATTGACCCAACTGTGTCATTTGGGCCTACCGGATCATTATGACCCAACTGTGTCATTTGGGCCAACCGGATCATTATGACACAACTGTGTCATTTGGGCAAACCGGATCATTATGACACAACTGTGTCATTTGGCCCAACCAACTAAAAATCACACAACTGTCTCATTTGGCCCATCCAGCTCAAGTCACACAACTGTCTTACTTGGCCCAACTGGCTCAAATCATGCAACTGTATCATTTGGTCCATTTGGCCTAACTGGCTCAAATAACAGAAATGTCTCATTTTTCCCAAGCTGCTCAAATTCACACAACGGCTGTGTCTCATTTGGGCCAACCCGATCAAATGACACAACTGTCTCATTTGGCCCAACCGACTCAAATCACACGAATGTCAAATAACACAAATGTGTCATTTGGCCCAACCGGCTTAAATGACACAACTGCCTCATTTGTCCCAAACGGCTCAACCGGCTCAAGTCGCATCCTGACAGAAACATTTGGAAAGTTACCTACCAGGAATATTTTTAGATAAAAACTACATGCATTAGCGTATAAAGAGGCAAGGTAAAAAATCTCAATACTTGGTTAAGGGAATAAAATATAAGATTGCCCTGATACTTTGTGTACGGTTATGTGTAAGAACTAGCATACATACTGTAAGAATAAGGCAGCAAACGTATACTTATCATTGCACCACTTATGTCCAGGATTGAACGCAAGTATTGTTTAATAAGTACTTCATGTTTGACTTGGTTATTTGACATTTCCATATTACTTCATATTTGACGGAATTCGGTGTGTTTTGGTGAAAATTTATTAAGGAGGACACTTTGTGATGCCTATCATGAGGAACGTGCATCTCATTAGCGTTCAATCCTGGACATATCTGTACGGACTCCTCAAAATACCTTTACGAAGTGTGAGGTAAGGTACTTTCTACGGCCAAAGCCGTTTAGGGTTAAGATTCTTTATTGTTCAAAGAACCATCTTGCGCTTGTGTTTTTGGTAGATGTAGCAAAGAACTGCAAATCCGTTTGCAGAAACATGACGGAAACGAACAACGGCGGAAATCTACTAGCTGAAATTTGACGGAAACGTGACTTGGCATTTCCGTTCCGGAAACGTGACGGAATCACGTAGACTTGAATTTCCACGTTTCCGCAAGACGCAAACATAACGGAAACATGGCGTTGCATGTTTCCGCCACGTTTCAGAAATACGGAAACATGTGATTTCGTCCTGTGTATATTGTTCTCTTTACAAGCAATGTCCATAAACAAATTTAGGTATAAACGTAATGTACAAAAACTAAGGAATGGTTGATAAAAGAATTTGAAATAAAATAAATTAAAAATGTATTAAACTTAATAATTTTTAATCAAAAAATCTTACAGCCATTGAGTCATTGTTGGAACGCAACTGTCGAGTGATGTCAAATTTCTACAAGAAAGGAAATTTCCCCAAATATCAACGCTCCATTCATGCGAACATCGAGATCCGCATTCTGAAAAGAAAACAAAATGTAAATTTTGAATTCCGGATACTTAAAATAAGGCGCACAGGTACCTGAAATTAAACCTTCAAAGATTTGGTAATGGGTAGAAATTAAAATCTCAATCAAATTTTCAAACACTTGAAGTAATATATCAAACACGAGGGAGAGTGTCTCATCACATTTCCAAACACCGAGAAGAGAGTTGAAAATACGACGCGTAGCGGACTATTTTTGACGAACTTCGAGGTGTTTGGACATGTGATGAAACACTCTCACGAGTGGTTGATATATCTTCTCAATCGAAACTAAAACTACGGAGAAAACAGAGAAATAAAATCTTTAAAATCTATGCTAATTAAGATGAGATTTCAAAGCACCGTCACGGTTCTGATTTCCTTTGTGTTAACCAGAAGAATTATTAATGAATTTGAGAAAGAGACTTGAAAATGAGACTAGTAGCGAAGTATTTCTGACGAGCTTTCAGGTATTTGGAAATGTGATATACACTTTCTTGAGTGTTTGAGAAATCTTCTCAATTCTAATTCAAGCTTAACAGACATCGTAAAGATTTTGCAAACTGAGAACACATTTCCAGCCACTCTCATGGCTACCATTTTTTAATTCGATAAATTATCAAAGAGTTTAAAAAAAGTTATTGCACTAGACTCCGGATCGAGTGGTCTGAGTTCCAGCCCTGGCCGGGGTCACTTCCTTCTGTCCTTTGTCAAAAGCACTTTACTCTCTTGTTGCCTCTGTCCATCCAGGTGTACAAATGAATAAAGGCTTAAGTAACTCTGCGATTGACTAGAATCTTATCCAGAGCAAGTTAAAATACTCTTAGCCGCTGTATGCTGCGGAAATCGGGATAGGTTCTGGCAAGATGGACTACTAGGCTCGAATGTAGAGTTTACCTTGCCTTTTAAAAAGTTTTGTAACCAATTTTCGTTTTTTAAAATTCTAGTTGTAGCATGAAGCAACAAGGAGTGCGCTACTTCCAAACGGTAAAACAAAAAGAGTGGGATGTTATCACAGGTTATCCTCAGCGTTTTACACAATCCAATCCAGTGCGTAATATTGCAATTTTCTCTTAATAACGAAAAAGAAAGTGATGAGGATGTTTTCTGGCAAAAAAGTCTTACCGTTGAAAATGACTGTCATATATTTCACATCAGCTCCATAGTTACTGGTGGCTATGCAAGTGTAGTTACCTTCTTCATATAATCGGATGGTTAAATTAGTTCTGGTTGTATTTATCAATACTGTTGAGTTCCTTATCAGTGCTGTGTAAACAGGAGCAGTTCCAGTTGCGGAGCACAAGGTAACCCTGAAGCCCTTTAATGTTCGTAGAACTGGATATAGCAATGTTACCGTAGGAAAAACTGTTTGAAATTGAGGAAAAGTCTGTTAATCGTTAACTTGAATTTAAAAGGCGAATTAAACATTTAGACGAATACGAAAAGCGTTAGGCCTTTATTGACGCATCGACGAAGAGCAACACAACGCATCGAGTAAGTTAGTTTACCCTTTTCTTACCGGGATTCCTCAAGCACAAATGCCCCTAATTTCTTTGAGACGCCAGTTGTTCATTCCCCCACTGTTATGCATACTTTTGGTATAAATACGCCTTTTTTTATCCTGTTTATTCTTCTCTTCGTTAAAACGGACACCAGATATCAGATCGTCACCCAACCCTCCACCCACAGCGATGGCTCGCCTTTGTGTCTTAGATCCCGCTCCTTTCTGTCCCCGGGCTCTCTTCCCATATCTTATCTCAACCTACGGTGTTTGGTAGTGAGGACTCCCATTGTAAATATATTACAATAATAACCGTTGTTTTTTTACAAGATGTTCTAGTTTAAAATGTGCCTGGCAGGGCCATTCTTACGACCATTTGCCCGTCAACAGTCAAAGCATAAACAGTTGATACACAAATACAAGCTGCGCGCCTTCTGTTTCAATTTTTCTAACAAGTTATATGATATTGTGCTATATCAATACTTTGTCTTAAGGTTTTTAGTACGCTTGACTCCACAACGTGCCCGCCATAACGCTAAAACTACAAATTTGCATTTCGTGCCCGAAAGGTGTGGAATATGGGAAGTACCATGCCTCCCTTTTATACCATAACTACTTGTTTAGTTGTGAATTAACTTAGCATTTCACTTGCCACTCGCTGGAATCTTGTTTGAAAGCTAATCGTTTATAAACATGAGAATTGAAATCAAATAATTGCAAACGTAAATTGACTGGATAGGCTGTATTTGCAGTTTCTAATCGGCGGGAAACTAAATCAAACGAAGTGACTAGACCAGTATGTGTCCTTCGTATGGTAAGGGCTGTTGCACTGAAATCTATCACATTATAACGCGCAGAAATCCCGTGTTGCTCCTCACATCTTGTTCTGAGTCACGCTCTGTTTCGATGTTTCTTTTTTCTTAATTTTGATAATTTTTGAACGTTTGTTTTTTATTGCTATTAAGGCGACTTTCCGTCTTTCTCTTGTTATGGGCAAGAACTGAAATTACTTCCAACTTAGCCTCGTCTCCGTAACTTCGTTGCATTATTCTGATTATTCTTACCAACAGGAACTGGAGTGAAGAATATCAAAAATCCTTTTCGTTGCTCAATGTCGTCTGAGTAGAATGTGAACACCGCGTGGTCTCCAGATACAACAACGGCCTCTCCAGTCTTATTAGCACAATATACTCCAAATGTATGACTTTTGCCATCAGTAATCTTCAAGTAGTCATAGCTGTCGGAAAAAATACGTTCATTTCTATTACGCTTTTGTATAATTGATAAAATAATTTAGTAGAGTTCTTCTCGTATTTTAATGCAAATGTTGCATTCTGATTGGCTGAGCTGTTGCAAACAATCATTAGTAGAAACTCAGTTATCCTGTATTGGAAATCCGCGAATTTGATTGGTTCTACTACTGTTTTCTATTCCGTGATAGATAACAAACGAGTGCGCCTTGCTCTTTGGAGGGTCAATTTTTCTTGATTTTGTAGGTCTTGGACTAGATTTTCTGCTCACACTCGTTTTCTGTTAGCAACAGTTAACGAAGCTGCGCCTCGTTGACTGTTTGCTTATAGAAAACTCGGGCTCGTAGCTCAATTGTTTTCGAATAAAATTGTGACAACATGCACAATTCAAGCAAAGTGCACTTTTCAATTTTACTGAACTGCTTTATAGCTGTGAACATAACTTTTATCAAAATATTTCCTTTTCTTATAGTAATGTTAAAGGCTTTGTCTTCACTTACTGGCAATAGCCCACTTGTTCGTCCTCCAAGACGAAATCGTTAAATAAAATTTTCATCGCCATGCCTTGTGGAATCGGAATGGAATAAACACAGTATATATCACTCGGGTAATCGCTTGGATATCCGGGACTTTTTAGCGAATTGTTTACCACGGAACCACATCCTATTAAAGCAGAAATATAATTTTAAAGATTTTTTTTTTTTGAAAAACTAACTTGCTTGTTTGGAGCATATTGGGGAAACATTGATAAAGTTTTTTGCATTTTTTTCTAAACCAATAGAAGGCAACGAGGCCATTTATTCTCTAATGTGGACCAACCAACTTAAATTCATTAAGTAGTTCTTTTTTATCACACTGCTTCTGTTATTAATTTATTTTTGTTATGTTAACAAATCAAAAAGGCAGTCCTTGAATCGCGGACGTTCGGAATAGGGTCTGGCCAGAGTTCGCATTCTTGGTGCTGACCAAAAGGAAAGCGGGCTCTGGGTCGCTCGTTTCCCGGCCGCTGGTTATGGGGAACGAAGACCCTGGGTACGAGAGTGGAAAGATTAAAAACCAAGAAACAGCCTTTCATAAACATTACATTGGAGGCCAGCGTGGCCTAATTGTTAGAGCGCTGGACAAGTTGTCCGGCGGTCTCGGTTGAAATCATCCTTCCTGCTACTGTATGGATTTGCGTTCGGTGGTCCCAAATTTTACTCATCCACTTAACGTGAATAGCCATTATCATTATCACCATCACTATCATTATAATTATCATTATCATTATCATCATCACTATCATTGCTATTATTACATGGGTATCTAGAGCCTATTTTAAACCTTTTGAATCAATTTTGGAGTAATAAACTAGTTATCTAAAATAACCATTAATAAATATCAGACGTATTAAGAAATTTAGAGAAAAAAATGTGCTTGCCCTGTGAAGCGAAGGCGCTATCCTGTTTGTTAGTCCATATTAACACGCGAACGAGTAGTAGGAATATCATGTTCAAGTTGTAGAAGAATTCAGTATTCCCCATTGTTCTGCAAATGCCAACCATACAAAGAATATATGCAAGAGATACAATTTCATAAGAGAAGTATTTTGTTAAAGGGGCTGTGTCGTGGATTTTAACAGATTTTTAAAAGACAAAATTTATATCCATTTTTATTAAGAATTGCTATATTAGAGCACTGAAACTGTTAGCAAACGTCTTTAGCTGCAGATGGCGACGATGGGAATGGATTACAACTTGAAAGGTTTAGCTAAACTTTTCAAGTTGTTTCTGTACGTCTTCAAAAAAACGCTATTTATAGCCATAGTTAGATTTCTATCCACATATTAAGGTTATATCTTCCTTTAGATGTTCCAAGGTAATGATTTTCATGGGTTAAGGTGCCTACCACTAATTTCAGAAAAGTTTACCAAAAATCTGCGAAATCCCCGTGACAGAGCTCCTTTAAACAGTACCTGTTAAGATTATCAACGAGCGGAATAATAAAATATTCGTAGTCTTTGTGAAAACGAGGATAGAGGGTATACTTATTAAACGGGAGACGTTCAACAGATTTACCTTGAAATAACTGCGATGTCAAACAGTTTGTGCAACGAGGCAAATTGCACACTTAAAGTCCTATTCCGTTTTTACGACTGTTTTTGCGTATGCAAAACGGGAGTTACGGATTGAGGGGCGATTTGAAGCCATCCATCCTTCCTTCCTTCCTTCCTTCCTTCCTTCCTTCCTTCCTTCCTTCCTTACTTCCTTCCTTCCTTCCTTCCTTCCTTCCTTCCTTCCTTCCTTCCTTCCTTCCTTCCTTCCTTCCTTCCTTCCTTCCTTCCTTCCTTCCTTCCCTCCTTCCTTCCTTCCCTCCTTCCTTCCTTCCTTCCTTCCTTCCTTCCTTCCTTCCTTCCTTCCTTCCTTCCTTCCTTCCTTCCTTCCTTCCTTCCTTCCTTCCTTCCTTCCTTCCTTCCTTCCTTCCTTCCTTCCTTCCTTCCTTCCTTCCTTCCTTCCTTCCTTCCTTCCTTCACTCCTTCAGTCGTAAACAAAAGGCCGTTGACAGATGGTTGGCAGACCTACATGTAACGCCACTCTTAGTTTGACGTTGCGGTTTATTAAGACCGATTACAGACCATTGTACTTTAGGCGCTAATGGTTTTGTTTCGATGGGTATGTGATGATAATTTGAAAATCGATTGTGAACATATTTTATTTTTATTTTACCTTAAATCAGGTGTATGTTGTTTCTGCCCTATAGAAAAATCAACAGAATTTTCTTAAGTTTGCATGTGACGGTGAAAGCGAAATTGAAAGCGAAGTTTGTGTAATCGCTAGCTGACAGAAGATTATCAGTGTCACGCGACAAAGGTCAACCTAGCCGATTTCAAAATAAATTTTATGCGACGCTTAATCTTCACAGCAATCAAACCTACTCATGGCACTATCAAAACACATTCCGGAAATTGAACGTCAATCGCTGTACAGAGAAAAGAGTGTACACACGCTAGCATGAAAACACGCAAACAACACGTAAACTTGAATTTGTCTGCTTGGAACTTGCTTCTTTTACTCCCAATGCAAATCAAAATGAACTAGACGCTTAACTGCGTACGTGTGTACTCGGGCTTCTCTTTAAAAAATTAACTTGGATCACGCTGTTTACATAACCTTACACGACAATAATTATAGTAAACATACTTCGCATTGCGAGATCTCATGTCTTTTCTCGCTTTTATTGTCACCATTGAATAATTGTTTACATTTCCGGTTGAGTAAATAGCTTTGTCTAAGATATCACAATCATCAAATGCCGAAATAACAACATTCTCTACATAGCCATCTACATACGACATGAAGTGCGGGACAAGAGCATATGCTGTTACAATAATTGAAACGATAAAAACAAAGCAAGATAAACCCAATGAAACCAATACTATAAAAGCAAAAATTGAAAGAAAGAATATAGTTACCCAAAAGCTGCTTGAAGTACTCATTTCGTTTTTCGTTTCTTCTTTTAGAGCGCAACTAAGCTTAAATATGGTGTCCATTGCATCTTGAGGAGATTCTTGTGTTGATAAGGAAACTCTGTTGCATGTCTGTAGTCCAGTTTTTCGCAATGCTTGAGTGCTCAACAGCGTCAGTTCCCGCAAGTATTGATGATTCTCTTAGCGTTTCAAACTCCATTATATAGATAGCTCAATATAAAATCTAGGCTTCTGCCATAAAGGTTTCACTCGGTAGAGTTCGCTCGTAAAGTTCTCTCGTATTAAAGTTCATGCACCTACCCGCTCCGAAGTAGTCATCGACATGTTTCAGTGTGGGTGTACAATCGATTTCGCGTTCTAGAAATCACACTAAATATTTCAACCTTTACAATCCTTGAGATTCCACCGAAAAGAGAGTCAAACGAGTAAAAACAACGTAAATCCGTATAGATCTTTACAAGTCATGCATGTATAACGGCCGGCAGCCGCTACTAGCTACTCGAGCGATCAAAGCTCAAAGTTGCAGAACGACAGATGCGCGGATCGATAAAAGCGATCATATATTTCCAAGCACGCATAAAAATACAGAGAAGAAAACAACTTGCCTCCAAAGTTATGCAGATGTCCACGCAATCGAATTCAACCAAAAAGTCGTTCCACGTGTCACCGACTCCATCACAAAATCAGACTTCGCGGCTCAAATTTACAATCATCGGCGAAGAAATCATTGCAACGACATCAACAATATACTTAGCCGTACAAACGTTGTACAACTCAGCAAAGCCACTGGGAGCTGCGCTCAAAAAGCTAAGATTCTCGCTGTGACTGCAGAGTTTACTGTACTGACTGTAATCAACGCATTGCGAAAGATCTATTTTAATCGAGAATACAAAAGGGTTTGACAGATGGTTGACAGACGTAACGCAACTTCCTGTAGTTTCGGGTCTTTTGGCATGACAATTTCGTGTTCCGGCTTGTAACAGTCTAGGGTGCGAATGTAGACGTTTGTATAGCGCAATCGCTTTTATCAAACTGTCCAAGTACAAAATTCAAGTACAAAATTAGCGTTTAATAAAATTTATTTTTAATTCTGTTCATTTTGTTTGACCTTTGTTGTCGTTTGTAGCATACAGTATTTGACACCCATAATGTTCACTTTGCTGGAGATTACAGGCCACTCTGTGAGGGAAGAAAATATAGGAAGAGTAGAAAAAAATAGAAAAGTTGAAAAGCCAACGGAGAAAATATTTCGTACAGCTTTTCAGTTACAGCTTAGTGTTCCAGTTCATTAACCGTAGCAAGCACCTGTTGTTTTGTTGTGGATCATAACTGTAATTAGCGTTGAAGTGTAACTGTAACCTGCACTAGCCTTTTGTTTAACTGTTATCTACCTGCACTGTTCTGAAAGTGATTAATCTTGTAAAAGCGAAATTCCCTTTTAGCCAATAGTTCTTCAGGAAATGTATTAGATAATGCTTAAGTTAGACTATCTTATGACATTACCTAATGCGTAAGCATCGAAGTTTCGGCTTAAATAGAGTTGTACTGCAAAGTATTATTTGGCTACAGATTAAAGTCTACGTTGGACCCAAGTTCTGTCCACTGTTCTAGTCGTCTCCGAAGATTTTGTTTGCTGTAACAGATCCCGAACTTCCCTCAGCCAGCGTGTGTTCCCCGAGTTAAGTAGTGCTACAGGATTATTCAGAAATTGTCAAGAGAGCCAAACACATGTTATCACAACTCATTTGTTGCGCGACGAACCACAAAGGACAACCAGTTGCCGTGTCTTTATTTTAGTTACCAAATAGGTTGATATTATTGTGCTTGCTACTAATGGATCGGTGTAGAAGTTTTTACTAGAGTTATTTTCTCTAATCTGGACCCCGAACTCCAACGTTGTCAGGTGTGACGTATGATTTGTTTAAAGCGATGCACGCTAGACCGCGTTGCGATTTGATAAATCCTCATTTATTAATAATTCATTTTCCGAGTTCTGTAGCTCATTGCCACTTCCAAAAAAACAGTCGTTGTACATAGTGCTTTTGATTTTTTTTCAGAGGCAGCCGTACTTTTCATTCTGATTGTCAGAAATTAAAATGTATGGCGAGTCTTGGAATACACAATATAGAAAACAGTAAAAGCAACGAAGCAAGATATAATGTGTTTAAAATTAGAAAAAAATGTTAAGTGTATTTAGTGCGTTTGTCAAAGTTGGTGAATCATCGGCAAATCAGAACACTTGTTTACAGCCTTATAAACCTGTTAGAAACTCTACAAACGGCAACGATCTACAATTAAGGTAAAGAACATATTCCCTATACCTGAAGCCTGTGCCGTGATACAGGAATGACGTCCTCTTGCAGTGGTTCTTTCCGTTAGCTTTATGCAAACCCTCGTGGCCGTCTTTTATAAGTTCATCCGCACACTTACCGTTTTACATGAACGCACGAAATTCCATTTTTTGTAATCTACCGCGAATTTTTAAGAAAACACAAACTTTCGTAGGCTTAACACTTGGTCAGCCAGGCAAAAAGTGCTTCTCTAAGCACGGCAGGTTATTTGGAAACTTTGTGGTGAAAATCTATTTTAATTATTCTTATTGAATGTTATCCGATTCGCAGAGGGGTAACCGTAAATAGAATTAGATATTATTTCACACTGTGAAAAAAGGAGTGTTCACAAAAATTCTGACAAGGCAATCAAGTTTTTGGAAGAATAATTTATGTCCTTTTCGTTTAATATGCACACAAAATTATCATGATGTTGAACAATCCGCTTGCTTATATAGGCTCCTAGAACTTTAAAACTATTTGTTTTTTCACATATAACAATTTTAATGCAGTCGATTACGATAGAATATGAGGTATACTTTATTCTACGTAAGCAGCTGCTGATTTTAGTTGTGGAATAATTGATGATAGCGTGGTCAGGACAGGAAAATTTGCTATACAATGCTTTTTTAAGCATTTTATCCTTTAAAAAGAATTCCCATAGTGATACGCTCTGTGATGCTCAAAACCCATTTGTTTTGAACTTAACTGAAACTTAGTTAAATAAAAAAAATATATAAAAAAGTTTGAAGGACTAAATATAAAAAAAACTTCATCACCAACAGAATGTTTTATTGAAAACAACGCAAAATTTGAATCTTTTGGTCACTTTCAAGGGAAAAATGACGTCTTAGAAATTTAACTGACAATATTGCACTGCAAGCTACTGCAAAATTAGCAATATGCAATTAAAGCTTGGATTTGTTTTAGAAATGTCAAATAAAATTTAATCCTTCAAAATACAGACAGTCTTTATAACGAGCGCTACTGAATGTGATTAAAAATAGAACAAAAATAGCATTTTAAACCGACAGTATAATCGTTACCTTGTTTTAAAAGAGGTGTCGCCTTGCATTCATTATTAAGAAATACCTGGGGGACATGTAAAGCGCGGCGTTGGTCGGTAAATCGAAACTAATCCAACAAGGTCAGCGTATACATCAACGTGTTTACTAGCATTCAAATTTTTTCACACTACACTGATATGTAATAACAATTAAGGTAAAGAAGAGATTATCTATTCCTGAAATTTGTGCTTGTGACAGTGCAGATGACAGTTCAACAGGAAATGATGTTGAACGACCAGCTTGCTTATATAGGCTCCTAGAATTTTAAAACTATTTGTTTTTCACATATAACAATTTTAATGCAGTCGATTACTATAGAATATGAAGTATAGTTTATTCTGCGTAAGCAGCAGCTGATTTTAGCTGTGGAATAATTGATGATAATGTGGTCCGGACAGGAAAATTTGCTATAAAATGCTTTTTTAAGCATTTTATCCTTTGAAAAGACTTCCCATAGTGATACGCTCTGTGATGCTCAAAACCCATTTGTTTTGAACTTAAATGAAACTTTGTTAAATAAAAAACAGTTTGAAGGAATTAATGTATATAAAAAAAACTTCATCGCCAACAGAATGTTTTTTTGAAAATATCGCAAAATTTGAATTTCTTGGTCAATTTCAAGGGAAAAATTGACTGACGTCTTTGAAATTTAACTGACAGTATTGCACTGCAAGCCACTGCAGAATCAGCAATATGCAATTAAAGCTTGGATTTGTTTAAGAAATGTCACACAAAATTTAATCCTTCAAAGTACAGACAGTCTTTATAAAGAGCGCTACTGAATGTGATTAAAAACAGAACAAAAAATAGCATTTGAAACCGACAGCATAATCATTACCTTGTTTTAAAAGAGGTGCCGTCTTGCATTTACTATTAAGAAATACCTGGGGGACATTAAAGCACGGCGTTGGTCGGTAAATCGAAACTAATCCAACAAGGTCAGTGTATACATCAACGTGTTTACTAGCACTTAAATTTCTTTCAAATCTCTGTATGTGGCGAAAGCCTATTTAATTTTCTGTCATTTGTGATTTGCGGTGGTATGACTGTAAATAGAATCCCCCAACTATTTGACCCATCAAGACGTTTACCAAGGTTTGCCACAGGCAATAGATAGATTTTTTTTGTGGACGTTGATTTCTTTTTAGACAAAACAGACATCGAATAGACATCGAACTGTCATTCTCGAGCTGTGCTATGTCCATTCTAGAGCCCGCAATCCATTTGGTGTTCCCCAGGGACTGAGACCTCTAGCGCAGCCTGACCCGATATTTTGAGCATGCGCAGAGTAATCGTTCTGCCTGTATTTTCATATAATTAGGCCAGATTTGACAATGAGTTCGTGAATCGCTTCCGGTGCTGGCGCCGACCAGATGTCTCTACCCTTGGCACATGCCAAATGGATTACGTAAATGGGGGCGTAAATGTGCTTTGTATTTAAAATGAATTAGTCGAATTTCTTTGTTGTTTTCTTCACCAGTCTGTACTCATACCTCTTGTCTGTTAAATTTTATTACCGACTCGAATTTGATTAATATTCGAAAGGGCCACAACGAATATAATTCCCGTGGTAAAACAAGAGATACAACTTTTCTGTAGAAAAAAGGGTTAAACGAGAGGACTAAAAGCTATAAACTTGGCCATGACATGCTACTTTAACTTTGTTAAATAAATCGCACATTCCGTTGTAACAATTTCAGACTGCAGAAATGGGCTTCATTTTTGTATGATGTTTCCTCTATCAAAGAGAAAAGGTGTCGCACTGCCAATTTTAAAACCTCGACTTTCTCCTTCACATCAATCAACAAGGGATAATAAATTAAGACAGTTTTCGCTCAGGTTATTACATAGAATATTTACAACCAAAAAAGAACTTGTCAAATATCGTTTAGCCAGTGACGAAACCTGTATTTTCTGCCCCAATTCAGACTCTATAGAGCATACTTTTATAGACTGCACTGTGACATCTTTTTATTCTGAAGCTTTATTGTGGTTTAACCGTGTAAGTAATACTGATGTCGGTCTTTCCAATAAGCAAATAACCTTCAATGATATACCAGATTTAAAACAATTAACCGATTAATTAACAAAGACGCAGACTACAACCATTCGTCGTTCTACTAAAACAATATATTTACGCCAGCAAATGCCTTGGAAACAACCCGTCTCAAAAGGGATTTCAAAGTAAAGTTTTGCTACAGTGGCAAATTCAGAAATGTGCTCTTCCTTAATTAATCTCCTTTAATATATTAATAATATGATTGATGTAACTTAATAATAATAATAATAATAATAATAATAATAATAATAATAATATGATTTATGTACTAAGTAACTAAATGTGAGTAGGTAATGAGTTAATTATGTAAGAAGATAAACAAAAATGTAGTATAATTTATGTAGTTAATCATGTAAGTTTTGTATTTATTTTTCCCCATATTTTGTAACTAATTGAGTTGTGTTGTTATGTTTGGAAACTATGTAACTATTGATACTATGTTAACTAGTATTTTTTTTCATTTTGTTTTCTTTTGTAATTCTCTTTTTTGCGTGAGTGTGTATGGGTTGTTTATAGAATAAAGAATTAAAAAAAAAATCCTCGACTTTGGCCACCATTTTAACAAAGCTCCTCAAAGTGAGAGGTGCGGTGGCCTAATGATTAGCGTGCTAGACTCCGGGTTGATCCGGGCTCGAGCCCTGGCTGGGTTCATTATGTTGTGTTCTTGGGCATAGCCTGCGTAGCTGGCGGGATTAGCGGGCACGAGTGAATTTTTCTCGCGCGGGCGAAGCCCGCGTCAGCGAGCGGCGGAGCCGCGAGTGAAATTCCCGCCTGCCGGATTTCTTAGGGGTTTTGCTATCCGCCCACTTTTATCGCCTTTGATTTCAAATTAAACATAAGCCAATCAGAGAGTGAGGTGTAATACGAATCGCGTGAAAGGGCATTGACACTCGTAAACAAACTCTTGATGGCGCAAGGATAATAACGCAAAGGACGTTACGCCAAAAATGCCTCTAAAACGGGGCCCTAAACCCAAAGAAAGAGTTGTAAATGACATATGTAGATTGTGCTCTACTAATCTGAAGGAGACTACCAGATGTGTTGTATTACTCGGCGGCAGTATAAGTTGAATAGAGCCTTCCTAGCACGGTTTCCTGTTTGCAAAGTTTGACACCTCTGGCTGTGTAATTTACCACATGTTTTGCTATTGCAGTTTGTTTTGCATTGGCTCATTGTTATTTGCAAGGTATACTTTAGCTCTGGAAGGACAAGATCTGATATATTCCGTGATATTTAATTTGATCGGGCGGTTTGTCTCTTTAGCTCGACGTTTGGGGTTTACCTCTCTTGCATACTGCCAAAACATCATTTCGTGAAAGCAACTAAATCACAGTCTGTTTTTCCTTTAGAAAATTTTTCTGCTTTCGCTGCCGGGACATTTAGTGAGTATATAGCTTTCTCTTTGCCTTCCTTCCATTTTGCCATCTGCACGTAAAACACAGACGTTTTCCCATGGGATGGTTAAGAGGTATCGATTAACACTTGATTGACATTTCACAGCTCTTAGCCAATCCGAAATTCGCGTGCACTGGCGAACGCATAATTCAAAAAAACCCACGCATTCCGGCAGGCGGGATCTCAACTCGACTCCTCATCAAGCCCCTCGCTGCTTGGCGGCCAAGACCAAAGCATGCGGCCGCTAAAAAACCCGGGTAAAAAGCACTCGTTCGCGAAATCCCGCCAGCTACGCAGGCTACTTGGGCAAGGCTCTTATTATATATATAATAACTCTCAAAGTGCCTTTCTCCACCTAGGAGTATAAACACGTAATGGCGAAGTAAGGTCACATGATAAACATCTCAGAGCGTTTGTGCAGGACCTCCTGCTGGCGATACGCCAATTTGACAAGCACCTCCGAGAATACCCTTCAAGATAAGGTTGCTGCGAGCAATGCCAGGTCTTGGAGACAGAAAAATGCCATCAAATAGTCTTTGTTCCCAGCTCACTTACCACACTTCACTCAATCGTTTCTCAAACACGTTTTATTTACGTCGTTTATATTACAACTTAATTCTTTACACATGATAGGTGGTTAAATGCTTTTCTTTCACATTTAGCAAATTTTGTCGTCAGTGATAAATATTTTATGCTTATACTTATTAAGGTGGCTCCATAGGGTAATAACATATGATGTGGCGCGCGCTAGTGCTATATTTTGAAATCTGGGTTTTGCATTCGCTTTCACTCCCAGTTCGCTCAAACTTATAAAATGCAATAAGCAACGATGAAATAGTGTTCTACAACCATTTCTGTTAAAATATTGGGTTTTAGTCGTGAATTAAGAGTTCCCGAACAAATGCCACTTTGAGTGAGTTCTGTGACTTGAAGTGCAATTTTCTTCAATTGCCTTGGGTGAAATCGTCCAAAATGTTCACAGTACATGGATACTATTTGGGAAATAACTTTAAACAGAAAAGAGTAGGGGGTTGTAAAGGCAGCTTCTTTGTTATTTGCAAATTTGTGTTTTTCCCCTCTGCGTAAAAACTGGTCTTATGGATTTTCGCAAAAAAAAAAAAAATAAAACGAATGCCACGTAAAGCAAAATAATTATAACCTCTCTGCAAACTTTTACGAAATTCCACCGAAGAAAACGCGAGAAAAATTACAGGAAAGTTGCCATTTTTGCCCCCATTTGCATTTTATGCAATTCCACGATGAAAATGTACCAACCGAATAATATTTGTATAGGTAATCACATGATTTCGAGTGCAATTTGGGATAAATCAGCACGAGTAAATTTTTCAAAGCCTAACCAAATTGCACGAGCCCGTAGGGCGAGTGCAATTTGTAGTCTTTGAAAAATTTACGAATGCTGATTTATCCCAAATTGCAATAGAAAAATCATGTGATTACTTGTTAATAATACCCATACAAAAATTTCTCTGCAAGTGGACGACAAACAACTTACAGCGAACATGGTGTGGTCAGTCGCTTACCTTTCCGAATCGTTGTTAAAACAGTACGGAGTTGCCAAGCTTTGTAAATCCAAATACTGCTACGGAATTTTAAAGCTCTCTGTCGTGCATTATCAGGTGCTTTTATCCTCATTCAGTTACATGGGAATGAGCTGAAATGTGCGACTTCAATTCAGGCTTGTAATCTTCATTCTATACGAGCTGTCGCGAAAGAAAATCCTCGATTGGTAGCCTTCAGTGGTTTCGTAGAGCCTCTTTTGTGCTGCTCAAACGTCCAGTTGCTAGTATATTAGTTTATACACTGATAATTTTCGTTAAATCGGTCTAACTTTGCATTAATTGATGTTTTTGTTCTCTCCAAACCCTCCGACAGCGGCCGCCATTTTGTTTGGCGCGCTTTCGCGGCTTTCCTGTCAATCAACTTAATTTCAACTTTCTGCACTCAATTTCATCTTTTTGCACTCAATTTCAACTTTCTGCACTGTTTGGGATTAATTGACGTGCTCTCAGCCAATGAGCTTGCTGAAATTTTTGCATGTGTATTATTAGTATAGGTAATCACATGATTTCGAGTGCAATTTGGGATAAATCAGCACGAGTAAATTTTTCAAAGGCTAACCAAATTGCACGAGCCCGTAGGGCGAGTGCAATTTGTAGTCTTTGAAAAATTCACGAGTGCTGATTTATCCCAAATTGCACGAGGAAAATCATGTGATTACTTGTTAATAATACACATACAAAAATTTATCTGCAAGTGGATGACAAACAAGATGTGTTCGGTCGCTTACCTGTCCGAATCGTTGTTAAAACAGTACGGAGTTGCCAAGCTTTGTAAATCCAAATACTGCTACGGAATTTTAAAGCTCTCTGTCATGCATGATTATCAGGTGCTTTTATCCTCATTCAGTTACATGGGAATGAGCTGAAATGTGCGACTTCAATTCAGGCTTGTAATCTTCCTTCTTAACGAGCTGTCGTGAAAGAAAATCATCGATTGGTAGCCTTCAGTAGTTTCGTAGAGCCTCTTTTGTACTGCACAAACGTCCAGTTGCTAGTATATTAGTTTATACACTGATAATTTTCGTTAAATCGGTCTAACTTTGCATTAATTGATGTTTTTGTTCTCTCCAAACCCTCCGACAGCGGCCGCCATTTTGTTTGGCGCGCTTTCGCGGCTTTCCTGTCAATCAACTTAATTTCAACTTTCTGCCCTCAATTTCATCTTTTTGCACTCAATTTCAACTTTCTGCACTGTTTGGGATTAATTGACGTGCTCTCAGCCAATGAGCTTGCTGAAATTTTTGCATGTGTATTATTAGGAAGTTTAAACAGCATTGTCCGTGGTTAAACATTTTTGCCTGAGCTTGCGCGCGTGGTTAGAAAACTATGTGGAGCCACCTTAAGGTGGTGTACAAATGCTTTTGATATCGTCATACTGTTATACAATTTTCCAAAACGTTAAGTTATGTTTTCAATACCATCTACAAATAATTTATGTGATATATTTAAATCTGGATACTGAGAAACACATCAGTGGCAGTTTTTTAGGTACCTCATTATGTTCATAGGATAGTTGATACGCTTTCTACTTCAGAACCCAATAAAATAATAATTAATGATATAAAGAACAAAACGCCACTTAAAGTAAAAAAAAAAAACATCGTAATGGGAAATGTTAGTTTCTTATGTTGACATTAGTTGAACAAGCAAATAACCGAATAATTTACTAAGAGAAAAACTTAATGTTCTTGGCTGGGATTTTTGTTTAACACACTTGCTCTGCCAATAATTTGGTCTTGTTTTTCCTTCCCCGTGATCCTGAGCGAAAGTGCCAGCTTTATCTTCAACTTAAGACACAACTCTGGCTCTACCAAAAAATAACAAAAGAAAGAACATGTATTCTTACGTGAGTTATGAAGTTTTAAATTTCATTCTGGAATTTAATTCCAATTCCAGCGTAAATATGGCTACGTATGTATGAAATAAATTGCTTTCTACTGCTCATGCAGACTGGAAAAATTGTCTAAATGACTGCTTCACTTTCTTCTTCATTTGACTTGAATTTTTGAGAGCTCGAGGGATTCATGATCGGCAAGAGCTCGGTAATTGATAACAAATGCTACCATCTGAGGTCTGTTTTATTCTTTCGTGCGATGCTGTAAATTATATTGTTATCTTGACACGATTTCAATACCAATGACATTTGCAGTAACTGATTGGTTACAGTAATAATCAATTGTTTACAAACAGGGTTCTGTTTATTTAACAATTATTCCATGAGCCCGCGTTGGATACGAGGTGGTAGATAGCCAACGAGGCGCGAAGCGCCGAGTTGGCTATAACCACTCGTATCCAACAAGGGCGAATGGAATAATTGTTTTATTAAATTCTTCTTTAGTATAAATCCACTGGACATTTCATTTTGATGTAAACGAAGTGATAGTATGAGGAGGCGGGAAACTTTGTGGCGCGGTGTTCACTTTTTGAGTTGAATGAAACACGCGAGGAAAGCGAGTGAGAGAGTTTTCTTCTGAAGATTTTCCTCGGAAAATCTCCTCGTAAATCGCCTTTTCGTCCTGGAAAATTTTCACAACAATTAAGGTTTACGGGAAAATCCGAAGCAATAGCTTTTCTGGAAATTATACGCCTTGTGCAAGACTAGCGAAGCAAGTGTTTACATGTTGTCCTTGTTTACAGCTCCACGGCTATCATCAAGACTACTACATTATGCCGAAACGAAATTGCACTCAGATTCGATGAAGTTTATTGAAGTATAAAAGGACAAGATCAAGATTGAAAGGTAACAAACTTAACTGAAGTCCTGAACCTAATTTTACGTCGAACACTGAATGAAATTGTGTCAGTTTTCTTGTCTTCCCGTAAATTATTTGCTGCTTTTCTTCTTCGTTTAGTCGCTCTTGTTGTACATTTACAAGTATTTTAATTAAACATTTCGCATCAATCCTTTCAGTTTTACGTAGTTGAGTCAACTATGGCATTTTGTGGTATTTGTGTGGTTTTAGCGAAGGCACTGTCGATTATTTCTTGTATAAGCTTATAAACCTCGCCAAATTTGCCATTTTTCTGATGGAACTTTCGCTTCCCGCAGGAAAATTTTTAAACTGAGTGGCACTTGCCGCACTCGTTTCCCATGTAAGGTCAAACGCAGGTATAATGGCTGATAACCGAGATCTAGTGAACCAATCAGAAAGCTAGAATTGCATTATCCGAGGTTGAGAATTTAATAAATTTCGTTAGATACCGCGGGTGTGATATGTTTACCACTGGTATTTCGCCTTGTTTTATATATATTATATTTACAGAGATTTATAAGTGTGTCTCCTCCACAACGAGGTGAAGCTTAAACGGCTCAGTTTGATTCTGTCTGTGACATTTCTTCCTTATGTACTCAGTGTTTCGACAATTGTCTTCCTGCAACACCGTTGTAACCTCTTCTTCTTGGTCACCTTCTTCCAGGTTGACATCAATAGCCCCACTGTCTTTTACGGCTTCAATAACTGTGGGCGCATCCATTTGTCCTGTTTCTAGTTGGCTACTAACGACGTCAGTTCCAACCAAATCTTGAAGTTCACCTTCCAAATCGTTGAGAGGGAGAAGCAAAGCAAGGCAGCAGGAAAAAGAGCAATGCGGATTTTTGCGCCACTCCTTGAGGTAGCTATACAGGATCACAGTGTATTGAACTGAAACCAAAGGAAAAATACTTTGTACAAAAAGAAAACACAATGTTATATAAATAATAACATACTCGCCTTATTGGGTACAAGATGATCGTATCCCATTCGGCATTGCACGTATCGTAAACTATTACTCGTCTATGATCCAATGTAACTCTCGCTAGAAGAGTGTTTTGCGCAATGATAAACCATTAACTTTGGTCACTCTCTATTAATTAATGATAATAAACGAGTGCTCCAAAACACGTTTTAACTATGATATCATACCAACAACTAGGCCGATCACCATAGCGTTTGCTCCAAGTACCAAAACCTTGAAAAGGAGTGTGTCCGCGTACGGGTCGCTTGAGCCTGGTATGTTCTCCGCTGGAATTCTACTCACGGCTCCAACAGCTAAGTTGACAACAGTAACGGCAAGGGACGCGACCATCAATCTGTTCTCAAACGCGTCTTGCATGGGACGCATCCAAGAGAAAAGCATTCCATACATGCCAGCAACGACTAATGTTAAACCAATGTACGATCTGCTTTCTTGTCCCACCAGAATCAGGGCTGACGTAAGGATCACTTTGCGAGACATTTCAACCAATTCCCAATACCACGAACGAGGTTTATAGTTTTGAAAAAGAAAGCGCAGACCTGTGATCATTTCTTTTCTAGAACACGGTAGGGCATCCCTTGAAGCAAATATTACTCTTACTTGTCTCCAAAGGATGATAAATGAGGCGACAGGAAGGACAATGACATAAGCAGTGGATATGTACGCCCCAATGAGCAAATAGTGGTACTTTGGACCTTGGCACTGTATACTGTAATCTGCTTTCAGGTACTTATAACAGACCTCTTCGTTTTCATCTCGGCAAAGTGTCCGGCAAGCAAGAGGCAGGACTGTGGCTGTCTTGGAACATGTGCTCAGGTATGTCACGTACAGAAAGAAAAATAAATTTCTATACACCAGCTCTTTGGTTTCTGATACTCTTCGTGACTTTTCTTGGTCCTCTAAGTGTCGGCTTTTCAGAGTAATTACTTTGTGCACTCTGTAATAGATGCCGGATAGGGCAATGACGGTAGCGTTTATTGCCATCATCGCAAATAAGCTTCCAAACGCGTCGACCTGTAATCCTGTAAAAAGGCACTGAATGGGAGCTATCTGAAGGATATTAAGCTGTAGTACCCCTGAATACTGGGCAATCACCTCTAGGGAATCTGGCCACTT
Source organism: Meandrina meandrites (assembly GCA_963693305.1). Lineage (NCBI taxonomy): Eukaryota > Metazoa > Cnidaria > Anthozoa > Scleractinia > Meandrinidae > Meandrina > Meandrina meandrites. The sequence continues at coordinate 31,572,003 of OY855906.1, forward strand.
GATATATGAAAATACTTCAAGTAAACCGTAAGTGACCTGATAGAAGCCGATTACGATCTTAAGTTTGGAGAAAAACCTGTCTATTAGAGAGGTTTCTTTGACTTCCTTGTCTTTTCGTTTGTTTGTCCACACCAATACGGCAACGATTATCATTAAGATGGCCGTTATGATCGACAATTGAGCCACAATCCACTTCTTTGATGGACATTTTGAACAGGTCTGCAACTGTTTATGGTATCCTGAACTGCAAATTGCACAGAGTGGACCCTCGTACCCAGCCTCACACGGAGAATCTAAACCACCTTTGCAGGACTTCTGAACTGGGCATTTGTAAGGGGTTGGTATCGAAAAAGGATATTTAACACTGAAAACATCTAATGCAGGAGAAGATGCTAACATATTTGCAATGAAAAGTCTGTAACGCTTTTTATGTGTGTCATTTCTCCATTCCCACCAGTAGCCAGGCTTTAACGAAGCATAATCATCCTTGCATTGGAGTCCACCTTGTCCACATTTGTAACATTTATCGAACATATCTGTTCGATAGAATCCTTCCAAACATTGACAAGCACGGTATCCAGCCATGAAATCAGTTTCTGTTCCTATTGAAGAAAGAGCGAAACATGTTTTGAGCTTTTGAAAGGAACTTCCTTGAAAATTCTGTTCTCGATATTGGAACTATTAAATGAATCCCTCATGTGATCAATAAGATAATTTTTCAAAGCTATGATGAAACAATGAAGCAGATTCGAGCTGTTTTAACGCTCCAGAACGGCACAGGGTGGTTTCGACAAGTAAAACGGAGACAATGGGCATTGTCATCATCGAATAGTTTTATCGAACACTTTACAAAGTCGGATAAAACCACTGTCTTATTGCTCATGTTAAAGATTTAAATATCACTCTACTGGGCTCTAATCAGTTTCCGAGTTGTCGTCACAGGCTATGGGATCAAAACCAGCCAATATTCTTAACCAGCTAAGATAGCCTAATGATTTATCACATAAAGGATTGCGTATAGTATTACAGTAAGCTAGTCGTGCCACGTTTTATTACCTAGTGGACAAGCCTTGCAATCTTGTGGCTGCGTTCCTGGTGCTTTTTCAAACGCAACAAACGAACCATTAGGACACGTCTTACAGTTAGTCGCCACGAAACCGACATCATCGGAGTAAAACCCTCCTGGAAAAAAAAAAGAGACAACCAGATTCCCTGAGACTGGCTATGGTAGATAATAAATGACACTTTTTAAGTTTTGAAAGTTAGCCTTTATTTACTTACCCCATCCACATCGGAAAAATGTTAATTACTTCTTAATTGTAAGAAAATAACTGTAAGAAACAATACTTAAGACACCTTAAGCATTATTTCTTGCATGGTTTGTCTTGAAACCAGGACGTAAAAATCAGACGGAGTTACTGTCAAAACCAGGCAATGGTGTCTCCTAATGATACTATAAGAAATGTTTTATTTCAATTTGATTTCGTCCTTTAAAAGTTTAAGTCAACAATTTAAATTTTTTCTACAGGATTCAGGTATCCGAGACGTTGCTCAAACGTCAGCAACCATCAAATGTCGCCCACTGAATTTTCTCCTTGTTTTAAAGCAGTTTATAACCATCTTGCAATAACAGAAGCAAGGCGTTTTGGTATTTCAAGGCGGAAGGAAAATGCCAGAAATAAAGAAGAACGATTATCATAATGGAAAAAAATTTCGTTGAATTCATTTTGCGTTTACATCTATTGGAGATATTTTCATACTCCGCATGCCACAAATTCAGGATAAGACTCGTTATTTGACAAGTAAAATTTAGATGTATCATAAAATCAGTGTTTTTGTCAATGGATTTATAACTTGCACTTTAAGCGTAAAAGCTAAAATGCAAAGGTAAATAATTATCGGGCCTAATTTACTTTTCTTCAAATAGCGTTACTTTCAATCCAGTCATAATATTATTATAAGCCTAACTTGAGTCAACTCTGCAGTTGGTGGAGAGATTAAAGGCCAGGTAATAAGGGCAACATTTTTGTTCAAATTGTCTCGCAACATTGTTGCATTGCAAGTTGAACGAGTTGTTGCCCTATTACTACCGCGTGATCAACTCGTCTCGCAACAAATTTCGGTGTTGCAAGTTGCAGCAACATGTTGCACAAAGCAGAACCGAGTTCTACTTCAGTTTTTGCAGTAGTATTTTTTTTCAACTTGCAACACTGAAATTTGGAAGGAAGCAAAATGCAAATAGAGCCAGTAAGGGTATGCCTTCGCCATGTCACTCCTTTTTAGCTGGACACAAAAAGTCAACAAACAGCCCATGAAGACACCTTTAAGATACCTGGAGGACACGGTATACATCCTTCAGCTCCTTTAGAAGAAAAGTTTGAAAATGTTCCAACCGGACACGGTAGAAATGTGTAAGACTTCGTGCGAATGTCATAAGTTCCATTGAACCCCGCTGCCGTCAGTGCAGGTCTCACAATTGGGCTTTGAGTCCAATCGACCTCAATGGCCTCTTTATCTGAATTTAGAGGGTTCCTAGGTGGAAGAGAGAGTAATTTGCTCAGTAAAAAATAAAATAAATAAATAAATAATAAATAAGCATTAGTTTTTTCAAGTGAATGCAATCCTTGCTCAACGGAACGACAATGTTACGTGAAACAGGTAACCAAGCGAACCAGTAGAAACCTCTTTACATAAAAAATAGCAAAGTACGTCAAAATGTAATCGCTTTTCATCCTGATTGTGGAGAAGGAATATGAATGTGTCACGTAAACCCCTGCTCAAACCTTAACCTTTTTGGGTGGAAGTACTGACACCATTTGACCACCCAATTGTGAAATGTTGGAAGAAATTGAACACGAGATATAGATGAATGTCTGATTCAAGTCTTTTGTCGGACAACTTCCAAATGTGTACAACACGTTTCGTTTGTTTGTCCAGGACATGTCAAGGACAATATACATTCTGTCTTTAAAAAGTGCTAACAGATATATTGTGCAGCGTCTGTAGTCATTCAGTGTATATTTCAGTGTTCTTAGCGTTCTGCTCTTCATTACCCTGAAAAGGAGAAAAAAAAAGTTTTTTAAGCAACTGCTCTTAAGGGAAACAGCGAGTCGTGTCTTCCCGATACCTTCACTGTTCCCAGAAGCGGAACCAAAAGGAACACTGAAAATTGGAATCAAGAGTCGCTTTACATCTAGCAAGCAGTCCTCTTCGATGCTTTACACACCATAAAGATGGCGTTCAAAGGATCATACCTTTCTGTCGTTGCCGTGTTACAGTCAAAATACTCAGCGCGTGCCGCTTAGAATTCCGGAAAAGTTTTGATTAACGGCGAACGGATTGCATTATTGGTTTCAAACATTCAAATTTAATTTGAATATTGTAGATCATCCAATCGTGAACACGTGAACACGTGAGCCTGTCAGAAATGAAGCAATTTGATTGGTTTATTTTTTACAGGTTCACGTGCTCACGTGTTCACTGTTGGATGATCTACAATATTCAAATTAAATTTGAATGTTTGAAACGAATAATGCAATCCGTTCGCCGTTAATCAAAACCATTCCGGAATTCTAAGCGGCACGCGCTGAGTATTTTGAATGTAAAGCATTTATCAGTAAAGAGATTCAGCTCCAAATAACACCAAAATTCGTTTTCACAGCAGCTTCTAGATACCCTAATTTTGACCCTTGAAGCTAAAAATTATTTATTAATTTTAAAAATTCTGTAGCTGGGGTTGTACCAGCTTAAATTTATGTAAAAGGGGATTACTCTAATCCTTGCCGACAGATTTTGCTAATAATTTCTGAAAATAATGTTAATTACGTACACAATTAAAAAAATATATCAAACACGACAATTTTGTAAGTTATTAGCCTCAAAATGTTAAAACATTTTAACGTCAAAGCGTCCTCAATGGTCCTATAACCTATGCACATTTGTAGTAAAAATTATTGGTTTGGCTGCGACACAATGCCAAAGACGGGAATATCTAAATGTAACACTTACGACCGACAAGTTTCAGTGCCAAAGCTAAAGTAAAAAAATAGTTTATCTCGAAGTTCTTTCGAGATAAAAAAAAGAAGGCTGTTGTTCCTGCCCTCATTCCAAGGTATATTGTTGGTAAGTGTGATATGAATGGGTACGTTACAGTTGAACATCAAGACCACGGAGACCAATGAAAGACTCAAGGCTCAATATCTTCAGCTTCGTCCGCAGTAAATATCTGCGAAAAGAGTGACAAATAATGCAAAATGAAACTTTTCATTGAGAGGAAAAACCTTTTTCCATGCCATGCATTCGAAGCCATGTACTTTAGTAAGATTACTAGATACCATCAACTGATTGAATATTCGCCATTTTATATTCAACGCTAATATATAAGTGAACTGTAGTACACCTTGACTACATTTCTAAACTTTGTGTTTGGATATTAATTTGTGTCAAAACAGAAAAAGCATTTATTGGAGTTAAACTTACAAATTTAAAGAGTAGATGCCCAGTCTGAACGCCCCTGGTTCAATGTTCGAAATAGGATTGTCCGAAAGGAAGCTTGAGAGAGAGCATAAAAAATATAATTAGTCGCCTATTTATTCCTATTATAAGCAATACCTATTAAGTCTCTAAGCGATTTTATGCAATAAGTGTCGTAATTGGAAATAAGATACTGGACTAGACTCGACTGGACTGGACTTGACGCGCTGGACTCGGCTCCGAAGCGAGCGGTCCGGGTTTGAGCCCTACGTGGCGTCATTGTGTTGTTTACTTAGCCCAGACTCTTTGCTCTCACTGGGCCTCTCTCCACCCAGGTGTATAAATGGGTAAGAAACTCTGCAATGGACAAGCATCCCATCCTGGGGATGCTTGTCCTGCAAATTCGTTTCCTCATCAACCTTTAAAGTTACCACAAGTTATTTTTCCCTTTCTTTAACATTCTTAACTTCTGCGTGCAAAAAGATGCGTATTGCGTGGAACAAAACAACAGACTACTAAGCTGCGGTATAGTTGGGTGGATTGCATCACGCAATACATTAGCCTAATCGTGCAAGATTTAGTGAAACTAATGGCTTACTACTATGGCAACTCTTTCCCCTTTCTCCTTTCTTTTGAAACGGTGTTTCTGATTATTATAATTGAGACGTGATTATAAATTAAAATATGCTTATTTTGTTTCTCCTTTTTCATGGAAACTGTAGTTTTTATGGTAAATTGGTCATAGGAATGAGTCATTTCCTTCTGTATCAAAATCGGATAACCGCGAGGCGGGAGTTGGATTTAAAAGAAGCAAACGGTATTTGAAAAACTTACAGATTTTCAAGGAGGTGGTTGTGGGTGAATGTGTCATTTGATATAGCTGTTATCATGTTATTCTGCAATAATCTAGGAATAAATAAACTATACTTAGTGTTGTTATTATTATCTGTCGAGTAGCTACGGGTTGATAGTTGGTCCCGATAGGTTTTCTAGCAAACAGGTAAAGGTGGTCGAGAAAAACTAGTTTTTTTGTTGTTGTGCACCAATTTGCTGTAAAAAATGTAAATACAAAATTGTCTTTCACGTAAAAAATTAACTCCCTCGAGCTATGGAGAACAAGAAAACTTTAAGCGCTCCAATGTGTTAGAATTTTCAATAAACGTCACTTAATTTTTGTATATGTCGTTTTACGAGAAAATTTAGTGGTGAACAATGACACAAAAGAATGCATGTCGGGCCTGTGTGATGGAAACTAAGAAAATTGTGAAAAAAACATCAGTAAATCATTTGCATTCTATGTTAGATGGATGATCAGCGACTGGGTTATGATAACTAATTGTGTCCTCTTTGAATGTCATGGAAACTTTAATTTATCCTAACAATTTATTTTTCCAAACTTGTCACAATACAATCTTCTTTTAAGAAGATTGTATTGGCAGTTTGGTTTAAAAACCAATGTTTCTACGAAACTCACAGGTATTCTACGTCCTCCATAGAAAAAAACAAGTCTTTTGGTAACTGTTGAATTTTGTTGTAGGAAAGATCTCTGCAAGTACAAGATCTGTTAGTGGCTCTACGACTAGGAGAGTATTACTACTCTATCAAATCCTTAAACTCTCAAATCGATAATATATTGAATAGCTTAGTATCATAACAGAGTATAAGCAGAAAGACACGTGATACCAGACCGATTTACCTGAACCATCACTATATACTTATACCTTGAGATCTCCTTCAAACAACTAATTGAGTTAAAAAAAAAGTGAGACAAGACCTGAATATTTTTATGATGCGCCTCTAATAGTCAACTCGCAATCTTCCAACATTGATTGGCAGTTTGGTCGAGCCACTTACAAATTCATATTCAAATTTGCTTAAGCCAATTCCCAATTTCCGTTGACATTTTGACAAGTTCCTGTCCGGCCTGTTTTTAAAAAATTCCTTCGTACGCACATTTCGTGCGTAAACTAAGGTAATACCGCTTTAAAATAAAAAAAGCTACCCAATGGTCGACGGACTGCAAAAAATTAGCGACAGGTTCACGTTGGCAAGCTGGGAACGGCATTTCAAATTTAAAGCACGAGGACATCTTAAAACGGGATGTTCTTGGCACTAAAAGGGTTCAATATATACCTTAACAATAACTATTTTGGCACCTTCAAGCAAATTGAAACATTATACCGCAACATTTGAAAACTACGCTGAAAAGAACATCCGGTTTGACAGTTGGCTATCACGTGCCACGCGTCACTTATTCTGATCGACTAGATTTTTGCACATTAAGTATTAATATTGCGGAAACAACGGCATTTTGATAGATGTTGAACTGACCCCTACATGTCTGCTGAAGATTAATATGGTACGGCATTCACTTGCGGGATGTGTTGTTGATGACGGCACGAGGGCACCCGAGTTAATGAACAGATAACACAAACTTACAGTGTTCGAGTCGTTACTTGTGAAATAGCGAACGGATAAATTCCAGGACGTAGATTAACAACCTTCTTTTTTAAGGGCAGTATTAAAACCTATAAAGCGTTTTATTACGCCTCTACAAAGTCCAAGGGCGCTCAAAGCAACGTTGTTTAGTTGGTTAATGCAACAAACTTACAGAAGCATTAATTTTTTAAGAGTGGAAAATACGTCCGAAGTAAGGTTTTGAATTTTGTTTGAACCCAAGTACCTGCAAAAAACGATGAAATCGAAAAAAGAAAAAAAAATGAAATTGAGATCATTTCAGGTTTACGTCTAAATTTCTACAACTTCCAGTCAAATTCAGCTTGAAATTCACCTTTCTTTGCCCAACCAAGTAACTAAGTAGGTAAATAAGTAACAATTCAACTGAGTAAGAACCATTGTTTCAATTTAGTACATAGGTTTCTGTATTTGAGCAAGAAGCGATAAACAACAAAACATGTCATTATGCGATCAAAAAGATCACGCCGAAGTCGCGAAAACACATATTTTTAATTCCTTGTAGAAATTATAATGAATACCTTGTTGTTCAATTTTACCCTTGGTACAAATTGGTATTATCCTTTGTCCTGGTGTATGGTGATATATGATAATGAATATAAAACAAAGAAAAACACGAGATTGTATCAAGGGAAAAATTGAACCACAAGAGATACATCACAAATTTAACCGTCGCCTGACGTTAGAATAGTTAAGCTATGGAATAATTTACCAAGAGACTTAGTGGAAGCTGATAGCCTCCAGCTATTCCAATCCAAGCTCAAATTGTATCTGAATGTTTAATTACGGATCTTTGTTTTTATACATTTTCTGTATTTCTCGTATTATTTTAGGGAGTTTTTACACAGGATGTACCTCATAACTTCCTTTTCTAGACGCCTTTTTTTTAATCTTTTGCTTTGATATGTATACTTTTGTAACTTTGCGTCCTGAATAAAAAATGTATGTATGTACGCATGTGTACTTACACCATAGTCATACTTGTCAGTGTAAAAAACACTCTACCAGGTAGGAATTGTACAGCGTTTGAAGTCAGTACCCTGTGAAATAATATTGCTCGATTAAAAGAGACATAAACTTTTACTATTAAGAAAAAGTAGGTTTCTTTAATAAAAATGTCAGATGATCATTGGTCGTTAAGAACAAATATTACAGTAATTTATTGTCTTTGCATTGTGTTATAATACACTACGATTAGTTGGTTTCCTCGACGCTCCTCGACGCTATGTAGACGAGTGTAGAGCAAACTAACTTCTCGCAGACAGGGCAGCTGAGGGCTGGTCCTGTGTAGGTTGACTAAGCTACTCTTCCCTTACAGACGATTCAACTTTGTCAGTGCGGCAAACACGTCTTCGCGTAGAAATGTTATTGCGTTTGAGGACAAATTCCTGGAAAAGGGGAAATTATTTCAAAATTAAAACCCTAAAAAGATTTTCGGGAGCAGGACAACTTTCTTAAATTTTACACACATGTTTCGACGGTTACATTCATCATCTTCAGAGCAACGGTTGTTGTTAAAGGTAGACTTATACCCCATTCACACCAACAAAACATGTTTAGTTAAACCAGGTTTAAGAAAATGAATATCAGCAACAGACAACTGACAGACTTAATTTTACATAGGGTTCAAGTAAGCTTTAACGTGTGCTTTCATTGTACTGAGTTCGAAGTCGATAAACATCAGTCAGCAACTTCTATGAAGAAAACAATTTTAAACCGTGTTTAACTAAACAACATTTAAACTTGTTTAAGCTTTGGTGGGAATGGGGTATTATATAACGTAAAATATAAGCGTTTTATTACGTTACGTAACACATGCGAATACATTTGATTTAAACTTTCAAGGTGCGCGTGCACCTGGCTAAATATAGCCCTTGGTCAGCGCGCCTACAAATAAAGCGTTAAGGTCATTAACCCTTAATATGCTAATTCCGGATTATTCTGGGATTTGGAGGAATGTCCATTCAACCACTTGTGACGTCACTAATTTGCACGTCAGCAGATTCTTGTGATATGCAACTAATACCGGTTTGATAGGTCTTTCCACAGGACTGTCCATTTTGACGATCGATTGCAATCTGACAGAGCTAATCGAAAAAAAACGTGATCAGTTTTTGGTGCAAAATTGATGGTAAAACAGGCTAATATACCTGTACTTGATCATGGTCTCCTTTCCAAAACTTTTCTTTGCTAAAGATCGAAACTTTTCAGGTCAAAAGAAGGTTGTACAGTGTAGAAGGTAGAGAGAATAACAAAGCAGAGAAAAACGAAAAGCAACGCAGCGAGGAAAAAAGTCGGAACTGTTCGGCAAAAAAGTCCAAATTTTGGCTTATGCGCATGCGCCAAAGTAAACCATTGTACATTTTTACATAAAATCTTTCTCAAAATCTTACTGCAGTGTAAGAAAGCGCATTTCTGGCAAAGTTTAGAGAAATTTAGCACTGTAGCGCAAAAAAAATCAGTTTAACGGTTAAAAAACCTGTTTTTAACCGCGCGGCCATGGGCCGAGCGCGGTTCTTGCTCTGCACGGGATTTATTATTTTTTAACCGCCCGGCCATGGGCCGAGCGCGGTTCTTGATTTACACGGGATTTATTAACCGCGCGGCCATGGGCCGAGCGCGGTTCTTGCTTTACACGGGATTTATTTTTTTTTTTCGTTTTTTTGTCGGTGACCAGACCCAAACCTCCACTCGGCCAAATCGTGATTGGGGCTTTGAAATCACGCAACCTATGATATTTATTCGCCAAAAGCTGTTGAAACATTAATGTACCGAAAATGTTGCGGATATTGTTTTCTTTATTGTGTATAAAGTATATTTTCTTTTGGTTTTATCGAAGCGTTGGATTGAAAGCGAATGTTGAATACGCTGAAAAAAGGTATTACATCAGCCATGGAATGCGCCGATGTTGCAGGTTTCACTTTCGTTACGTGACAAATAAAATTTTGTTTTATTTGCATGTTTATGTTGGCAGAAGCGACGGTCATTAATTTAATTTGTTTCCTCTTCTGCGAGTATTTCTTGTGGGTTTAGGCAATCGAAGTGAATTCTTTGGCTGTTTCATCGAAGTGAGTTCAAAGATTTGAAAGGAAATGAAATATTTGCTAAAGTAAACAATTGAGCGTGCCCGAACGTGCAGGGGTTACGTCATTAGAAGGGAAAAACCCCTAAGCTAAAGATAGCCGGGGACAACTTAAACCTCGGATTGTGTGACTAACGTGACTACTTTGCTAGTCCTTTACTCATAATGCAAACAGATTAAATTTAACCGTGACTTTTGAGAAAGAAAGCTGTTAATGAGCCAAAAATATAAGCGCGGTTTTAAGTTGCTATAGCAACTTCTTGTTATTATTATTTTTCGTCGTTTTTTTTTGTCGGTGACCAGACGCAAACCTCCACTCGGCCAAATCGTGATTGGAGCTTTGAAATCACGCAACCTGTGATGTTTATTCGCCAAAAGCTGTAGAAACATTAATGTACCGAAAATGTTGCGGATATTGTTTTCCTTATTGTGTATAAAGTATATTTTATTTTGGTTTTATCGAAGCGTTGGATTCAAAGCGAATGTTGAATACACCAAAAAAAGGTATCACGTCAGCCATGGAATGTGCTGACGTTGCAGCTTTTACTCTCGCTACGTGGCAACTTGACAAATAAGATTGTGCTTATTCTTAAGTTTATTTCGCCCGAAGCGAGGGTCATTAATTTATTTGCAATTTTGCGAGTAAGTATTTCTTGTGGGTTTCGGCAATTACAAAGGATTCTTTGGCTGTTTCTTCGAAGCGAGTTCAGAGAATAGAAGGAAAATTAAGTATTTGTTAAGGTAAACAATTGAGCGTGCCCGAACGTGCAGGGGTTACGTCATTAGTAGGGAAAAACCACCAAGCCACCAAGATAGCTGGGGATAACGTAAACCACGGATCGTGTGACTCGCGTGACTACTTTGCTAGTCCTTCACTCATTCCACAAATTAAATTTAACCGTGTGTTTTGTACGGAAAATGTTTCGGATTTCGTTTTCTTTATTGTATATAAAATATATTTTCTTTTGGTTTTATCGAAGCGCTGGACTTCAAGGAGATATTAAACACACTAAAACAAGGTATTGCGTTAGCCATGAAATGCGCGGAAGTTGCACCATTCACTTTCGAAACGTGACAAATAAGATCGTGCTTACTTGGAAGTTTATTTCGCCAGAAAAAAAAAAACCGTCATTAACTTATTTGTAATTTTACGAGTATTTTTTGTTCAGGCAATTTCTTGTTAAGTGAATTTTTCGGCTGTTTCATCGAAGCAAGTTCAGAGATTAGAAGGATAATTAAATATTTGCTTAGGTAAACAATTGATCGTGCCCAAACGTGCAGGGGCTACGTCATTAGAAGGGAAAAAACCACCAAGCTAAAGATAGCCGGGGATAACGCAAACCTCGGATTGTGTGACTCGCGTGACTACTTTGCTAGTCCTTTACTCATAATGCAATCAGATTAAATTTAAGCGTGACTTTTGAGGAAAAAAGCTGTTAATTAGCAAAAAATATAAGCGCGGTTTTAAGTTGCTAGCAACTTCTTGTTATTTTTTTTTTGTCGGTAACCAGACGCAAACCTCCACTCGGCCAAATCGTGTTTGGGGCTTTGAAATCACGCAACCTATGATGTTTATTCGCCAAAAGCTGTTGAAACATTAATGTACCTAAAATGTTGCGGATATTGTTTTCTTTATTGTGTATAAAGTATATTTTCTTTTGGTTTTATCGAAGCGTTCGATTCAAAGCGAATGTTGAATACACTGAAAAAAGGTATTACGTCAGCCATGGAATGTGCTGATGTTGCAGGTTTCACTTTCGTTACGTGACAAATAACATTGTGTTTTATTTGCATGTTTATGTCGGCAGAAGCGACGGCCATTAATTTAATTTGTTTCCTCTTCTGCGAGTATTTCTTGTGGGTTTAGGCAATCGAAGTGAATTCTTTGGCTATTTCATCGAAGTGAGTTCAAATATTTGAAAGGAAATGAAATATTTGCTTAAGTAAACAATTGAGCGTGTCCGAACGTGCAGGGGTTACGTCATTAGAAGGGAAAACCCCCAAGGTAAGCACTTGCAAGGATTACATCATTGGTAGGGAAATTACCGCCGTACACCGCCCTTCTAATTATAGCCGTGAACATTGTAATGCTTGAAATGTTAGAATCGTGTGATTACCTTCCTGCGGGCTCTCACTCACGGCACAAACCAATTACATTTAATCGTGACTTTTACCTAAAGAAAATAACAGTTATTACTAGCATCCAAGTAGTGGAATGCTAGTTTTCTTTTTGTTTAATTCATGCCCATTCATGTCTTCAGCGAAGTTCCAGATTAAGACCATTACGTCATCATAAATTTCACAACGGCTATGGACGATGGTGCAACATTGGATTGTGTGACTCGCGTGACTACTTTGGTATTCCTTTACTCATAGTGCAAGCAGATTAAATTTCGCCCTGACTTTTGAGGAAGAAAGCTGTGCATTAGCAAAAAAATATAAGCGCGGTTTTAAGTTGCTATAGCAACTTCTTGTTATTATTTTTTTTTTTTTTGTCGGTGACCAGACGCAAACCTCCACTCGGCCAAATCGTGATTGGGGCTTTGAAATCACGCAACCTATGATGTTTATTCGCCAAAAGCTGTTGAAACATTATTGTACCGAAAATGTTACGGATATTGTTTTCTTTATTGTGTATAAAGCATATTTTCTTTTGGTTTCATTGGAGCGTTGGATTCAAAGCGAATGTTGAATACACTGAAAAAAGGTATTACGTCAGCCATTGAATGCGCTGATGTTGCAGGTTTCACTTTCGTTACGTGACAAATAACATTGTGTTTCATTTGCATGTTTATGTCGGCAGAAGCGACGGTCATTAATTTAATTTGTTTCCTCTTCTGCGAGTATTTCTTGTGGGTTTAGGCAATCGAAGTGAATTCTTTGGCTATTTCCTTGAAGTGGGTTCAAATATTTGAAAGGAAATGAAATATTTGCTTAAGTAAACAATTGAGCGTGCCCGAACGTGCAGGGGTTACGTCATTAGAAAGGAAAAACCCCCAAGCTAAAGATAGCCGGGGACAACGTAAACCTCGGATTGTGTGACTAACGTGACTACTTTGCTAGTCCTTTACTCATAATGCAAATATATTAAATTTAACGGTGACTTTTGAGAAAGAAAGCTGTTAATTAACCAAAAATATAAGCGCGGTTTTAAGTTGCTATAGCAACTTCTTGTTTGGAGTAAATTTAGCATATTAAGGGTAATATTCCTCCTGACCTTTTTCCCCAGTATTGCATTGTGCATCGCCTACTGCGCATAATTTCATGCGTGATAAATGCGCGCGCATTGAAAAATGGCGGCATTTTCTTTACAGCATAACCTTGCCAAAGAGGCAGGTCGTCTTTTCCTCGAAAACGAGTTCGGTGACCTAACATTTTTTTCTGTTGTTTTGAATTGAATAATAAATTTCTCTCTGAAAAATAAGTGTGGACCAATTCTCAGTGTTAAGAAACATAGAATAAGAAACAATTGTCGGAAACGTGAATTTAGCAAGCGATCATGACTATAGTCATGGTGATATTATAAAGATTTATCGGGCATAAGAACGTGCTGTTGCGCCTGAACGAGCATGGATTCCCTATTTTTATTTCAAAAATTATGTTCCTGTAATATAAACAATCAATAGGCAAAGTTTGATACAAATCTTCAGTGCAGGTTCTATTTCCGTGGAATGGCCTTAAGTTGATGTGTTTGACCTGTTGATTCAGGTCGGGCTTTTCCCATTTTTTGTATATCGCTTTTTTAGCTTAACTTGGTACCTAGTTGATGCAGAGTCTAAAACCTCAAAGCTGTCTGTAGAACACGAGGCAAGACAAGTCTCTGAACTCTGAAGATGTTTGAATACATTGGAAGATCTGTCCAATGATAAGTGCTCGCGTACACGCGTAGAAAAATGCGCTCTTGTTTCATCACATGACAATTTGTATTCAACACGCGTTCGGAGACTATCAGGGACAGAGTCGTTTACATTGAAGAGGTTCTTAAGTTTAATTTACTGTTTTCTGTTTATATTCTCAATCCTCCAGTTTTGACGTCAGCTAATCTCACACTTCAAGCAATAAAATAACTTTTTTACAAAAGAAATTGAACCCTCGATCAACTTTTAACTAATCGTCCTTACAACAAACCCGTCCAGGGTGGGGAAATGTACTGTGAAAGTACAGTGTTTTGCCCAAGAACATAACGCAGTGACCCCGGCCAGGGAGTACAGCGCGCTAACCATTAGGCCACCGCGCCTTCAACAATGAGCGTATAAAAGAGGCAAATTGGTCAAATGGAAATCGAAACGTCACCCAAGCCTCCGCCACCTGTAGGTAAAGTCTGTATACGAGCGAAGGGGCCCATCAGGCCGGAGTTTATCCTGGTTTCCGTAGCATGAAGCGACTAGGAGTATTGCTACTCCCCCCTGGACGGGATGCTAGTCCATCGCAGGGTTGCCCCCAGCAGTAAATTCGCCGGTACCCATTTATACACCTGGGTGGAGAGAGGCACTATGAGAGTAAAGTATCTTGCCCAAGAACACAACGCAGTGCCCCGGCCAGGGCTCGAACCCGGACCGCCCGATCCGGAGTCCAGCGCACTAACCATTAGACCACTGCGCCTCCCATTCCGCCACCTGTACGCTGTATAATATAGTACATTTTAATGCGGTACTGTTAAACGTACAGTTCTTGCAGTCTTCTCAGGTTGCCAAACACTCCTTCAGGTAAGGATGTAATGAAGTTTGAATCTAAATCTCTGTAAAAGGTTAATGCTTAATGAGTAAAGCCTTTTAGTGAGTGCTTATTTAAATTATTTATTTATGTAATGGCTTTTTCCAAAATGGCAACAAAAAGTTGCATGGTTTTGGAATACCAGAAATTGATTAAGTCAGTAACACCGGTTTGGAAGTTAGGAGAAGCTACTTCTTTGTTTTTTGTCGTAGGCGGTTTATTACATCGCACTTCAGCACCTTAATTCCCGGCACAGAGACAGCTGAACCCTGGCGGGAAAAGGAAGTATCCAAAAGATCTTCAGGTGCATAGCCATAACGACGTTGTTTACCGTTTATGTGGGGAAGCCATTTTTAGGAATAAATCTGTGTTGCTGTCTGCGTACTCTTATAAAGATATCTTTTCAGATCTCGAAATGTGGAGAGCACGAGCCACGCGAGAGAGTACTCTTTACCATTCACCAACCAGTAAGAGCAGTGCTGATAGCAAATATCACCACCATGCATTTGTTCCAATCTTTTTTTTTGCATGACTTTTGAAATTGAAATTAAAAGAAAAAGCCGCATTTAGCGAGATGTTTTAGTAGTCACTTCCACGAAAAAGAAAAAAAGCACAAACACTAACTGCAAGCTGCTGTGCATTGTTTATCATGATTTCTCCAGGGTATGACAAAGACCAAGAATATAATCGAAACGCTCAAATGCGGATCTAATGAACCGTCGGGTTAGTGAGGGCGGTCTAAACTCTTTAAAGGCGCACTTTTTTTTGTAAAAACATGTGGGAAAATTGTTCAAGGTTTTATCAAAAAATATTTATCGCTGCAAATTCTTGTGTGTTGTAAAAGCTTCTGTTATGCACTTACAATTCAAGAAGCTTTGTCTGTGTGGCAAACACTCTTTTTGGCAAAAATTTTATGGCGTTTCGAGACAAGCGCCTGTAAAACGATCAAATTCAATATGCATGATTAAACTATAACTAACTCTATAAAGAAGGTGACTGTTTTGTTTCATCAAACCTCCTTTTGTTCTCAATAAAAGTTGCCGTTACTTTTGATAATTACATAGTTCGTGGCTTGTCTGACACATTGTTTCGTCCTTGCCAAGGGACTCTTCAGGGACCTTCCTGTTTAGCAAACTCGTTGAACATCCCGTTCAAAGTTCCGTCCGACTCCAGACTCGTTCCCAGTCGCTCCTGAGGCGGTTTTGACTAAAACGCATTGCATCAAGGGAAGGCCGCACGAAAATCGGGGAGCTTCTTTTTTCTCGCCCTTCCCAGCCTGCCCCGCGACCTTGACATCATTTCTCCCCAGTCTTTCATCGCCTTTGAAGAACAAATAAGTAGGGACTGGGAACGAGTCTGGTCCCATCGAGTGTATCATAAACATGACTTTTACCTATTAAGTAACTAGTCCGGGATGTTACGACATTGGAAGTAAATGGGAATACAGCATAGCATATAGCATAAGATGCATGTAGGAATAAGTATAGCTACGCGCGCTCATGCACTGTACAAAAAAACTTAATAAAGCGCTGAATATGATAACTTCATACAAACGTTTCACTTAAATCCTTAAGCTGTGTGTTTAACTTAAGGGTGACAGTGGTATTTTTTTCCCTTAGATGTAAGATAGCAATGGTTTGATAATAATACCATGGAATTAAAAAAAGCAAAAACAAGGAAAAAGGGTTTCGGACATAGTCGAGGGATAGCATTTTTACCATTCTCACAATATACAAAGAAAAGTTTTCATCTCTTATATTGGATATTTTGGTCACAATATTCACGAGTAGACTATTTATAGACGACCTCTTTCGCAAAGCAGTAGCCAATGATGTTGAAGTATTATGATAGTGATGACCTTGACGACGGCAACGACACCGAGGACGATGATGATGATGATGGTAATTAAATCGAGGCATTGCTTAATGGGCCTCCTTATGTTGGTATGCATGGAGAAACTGAATCTAACCGTAAATGTTATGTTAGTGAAGATCAATGCTACTCTCGATATGCAATGAATTTGATCTCATAGAAAAGCTGCAATGTTGCAATATGTCGCATTGAATTGTTGCGTGCGTTTGGCCGCGGAGTTACTCTTATTATGAAAATAAAGGCAGCCAAGACACGTTTTCAGTGAGAAAGTATTTCTTGTTTGACTCCCACGTTGAACAACATTTTTCTTCAGCCATCAACCATTGCTACGCAGCCCAGGAAGTTTTGTATTTTCGAAAACTAGTATGGCTACTGATTACTTACAGACTTATAAGGTTTTTTAGATTGGTAAAGACTTCATCAGGTAAAAATGTTATAGCATTTGAGGCCAAATTCCTATGAAAAGGAAACATTCAGTAAGTAAGTAAGCTGCTGAAAAATCAACTTGAAGTTGATACTCCTAGTCGCTTAATGCTACGGAAACCGGGATAAACACCCGCTGCATGGGCCACTTGGCTCGAACACTTAGTATTGCAATTGCTTCATGCTAGATACGTTAAGGTTAACTTACAGATCGTCCAGGTTTGTCAGGGTAGCAAACACTCCGTCAGGTAGAAATTCAATAGCGTTGGAGAACAAACGCCTGTGAAAATGCATTATTCGATAAGAAAAACCATTAGCTAGTGGATCTTAGTATCTTAGTTTATGTGTGAGATACATGTTTCGTGATCACTAGATGCTTCCTGGGAATCTTACGTTCGTCTGTTTAAACGGAAAGGAACAATTTCGCTTTAAAACTATTCTTTAGTTGCCGATGTCTTGGCGTTTGAAATGAATGTTAACTAAATATTTCTTTCTGTCAAATTTACATTGATTGAAAGGTGTGTGTGTGTGTGTGTGTGGGGGGGGGGGGGGGGGGGGGGGGCGGGGCTGCAAAAATGAACTGTGTTCCAAAAAATTATCCAGCATTGCAGGCGTATAAAAGGGCACCGGCGAAATAATGCTAGTGGTAACTCGGCTATGGACTAGCATCCCATCCAGGGGGGAGTAGAAATATACCTAGTCGTTTAATGCCGCGGCTTGGACCACTTGGCTCGACGTGGACTTAACCTACCTACCTTTGTCTTTTGATAGAAATTGAAGGCTATTTGTCTAATTGAATTTATAGGAAGGCGTTGCAAATTAAAATATATGCCAGACCGCACGATTGTAAAGGCCTCAAGTTCACTGTGCAAAAAATATTGTCGCAAGCATATCTCGAGTTATATTTTCCTGTGTGAAGCATGTCTTCAGTGTGAAGCCTTTTCTAGCTTGTTTGACTGGCCGCTTCTTCTTACTTACAATGTAAGCAGGTTTTTTGAATTGGCAAAGACTCCGTCAGGTAGAAATGTAATGGCATTTGAGGACAAATCCCTGTAAAAAGAGATCATTTTAGTGGAGATATAATTCACTTACCGTGTTGGTTGAATTATTGTACTTGATCAACTCCTTCCGCAAGAATTCGATCTAACCCCAAATATTAAGTGCCTTCTATTCCTTCTATTAGTGCTCATTAACCGGGTGGGCCCTGGGGCCCGCACGGTTCTTAAAATGCACGCTGCGTGTTTTCGTCGTCGCAGATCTAAAAATACGCATTTGGCCGGAGTTCAAATCACGTTACTCGCGAGGAGCTATGAATAATTTACCAATTTAGAATTTTACGAATGTTCCATTGTTTGTTTGATCTTTATTTTGGTGTTATTTAACGTGCGGAGCTGTAACTTACGAATACTACGTTGTTTGTTTAGTGTAAAATCTTTATTTTGGTGCTATTTAAGCGGTGGAGTCGGAATGAGTTCAAATCGTAAAATTTAATACGTATTCGTAAAATGATTTATAGCTCCGTGCGATCGAGTGCGAAACAGCGACCTGTCTTGAAGATGTTGAAGACCAATACTTTATGACAGATGTTAACGATGCAGCAGTTTCGTGGTTGATGCCAGTGTGATGTTTTCGTTCGCTGTGCTTTTTGCCCGTTTGAGTTGCGTTGAGCTGAAAAGAGTCTAATAATCTACAGCAGTATAGTTACTAATTCAAGGGCTGTTCCGGAAAACAAACGTGAAGGTAAGTGGATAAGTGTTTATTTTCTTTCACAGAGAATAGTGTCACTTAATGCATTTTGGCTTTTGGTCTTCTGCGGCAAATAACGTTTTTGATCATTTTCACCCAGTTGTGTTGGGGACGAATCTTTTTTGTCCGCCACTGTGATAATTTAGGTTATGTTGTAAATTTCTGATTTGTTGTTTGTTTATGAAATACATAGCGTAGAAAGTTCATTTTGTTGATAAGAGAAATTATGTCGCGTGTTTTAATTTCCGGTCATATAGAAAGTGCTTAGCAGTCAAAAGCGTTCGCTCTATTTTTGTTAAAGGTTTTGTTTTGGTTTAGTGGAAGAAAGTAACTGTCTAGGCGGGTACAACTCGCCACAAGGGCTAATTCGACATTGTTGAAAGGCAAAATCGTACAATGTAGCAGATGAACTTTCCATATCTTCCAAAAAATCAACAAAGGTTTGCATACTACATGTAAATGTAAAAATAGAAAAATGGAACGCGTAAAACTCAAGGCAAAATACTCAAAGCAGTTAGAAAGGACTGATACAAGGTATAAACGAAAGACATAAACCATATTTGGCAAATTCTTTTAGATTTAGTAAACAGAAATCTTTAAAGAGCCGGTGAGACAGCGTTTGATTCGACCTTGTAATAGTATATCAACTGTCACGCTACAAGATGACGCAATAGCCTGCGAACGCTGACGTATTTCCGGCTGTGAAATACGACTGCGTTCGCGGGCTATCAACACAGAAGTTGTCAGCTACTTTATTTACGTTAATTTTTTGACCAATTGTGAGACGTCATCCCTTTCGCAGGCACTACATGCCGTTTATTTTTGTAACAGCATATTATATTACAGTAATTTTAATGTAATGCTGTTTAAGGTATCCACTTTCGAAGCATTTAGAAAATTGTGTTGAGTTTTCGGTTACATAATTTCAGTGCAATTAAGAAGGTGAAGGTCTACTTTTCTTTTGTTTGCAGGCGTACATAGTGTGAAAGAAACCACAAGTCGTCCTAACAGGACAAAATAACGGCAGTTGCGAAATTTAATGAAAATTCATGGCATATTTATGATTATTAATAATATTACTGACAATATGAATGAAATAAACAATATTCCTGAATATTATTAAAGTTTTTATTGTTTTTTTTTTTAATTTTAACATCTTTACATACACACATCGATTGACATTACTGACTACGTTGCATACGCTACACTACATACATTGCATTACATCACTGTCATAGATAAAGATAAACGACCTATACACACTAAAACGAAAATAATAATAATAATAATAATAATAATAATAATAATAAATTTTAAATGAAATAAAATAGAATTAATTAATTAATTAAATTAAAATTTTTCCGTTTTTTTTTTATTGTTACTATTAGTTGAGTTCTAAATGAACGACGATAGTTAACAATACTAATAATTAATAACAAACAGATGAGTCTGCGGGAAAAAATTAAATGGGACAATTTTGATATCTTAGCAACTGGTCGGTCAGATATACATTGTAAAATTAAGGAAACATTGTTAATTCGTGATTTAAAGCAAGCCTTTATTGAAAACGTTGGCTATGAGAAACGTTTTCTTTACTAGCATTTTATTTTTTTTCCCGCAGACTCATCTATTTGTTATTAATTATTAGTATTGTTAGATTTTATTAGATACCAGTCTTTTTCTTTTTCTTCGCATTTAAATTTAAATTGTAATCTAGTTAACGGTCACTTCTGAAGATGTATGTCGTAGCATACGAAACGTCAAGTTTTTAAAATCAAAGTTTTTTTCCGACATGCGTTGTCTGGTTATGTTTGTCACCGCAGTGTGTTTATTATTTCTACTAATTTGTTCAAATTTATTTGTCGAGATGTTCGGTTTTACAAGTAGGTTCTTGTTGCAAAATTCATTTTCCGAGTTTCAGTTATTTAGCAAAAGAAAAGAGTTCATGTTTAACCACCCGGTTATAAGCTTCTAAGCTTCTTGTTGACACTTAAAACGCCCCAAGCCGCCCGTGACGAGAGTGGACCTTTGTTTCACCTCTAAAGGTATCACTGGTGCTCGAGTTTTATAAGAGGAATAGTTCTTTCCAATGATACTCAAAGCAGCGGGATTGGTTGATTGAGTTTGATCGAAACGCGTAGAAATTTCAATGAATAACGAGAAAAATTACACGGAAAGTCGAGAGAGGTGTGTTAGTTTCTCGTTCAAAATTATTATTTGTGCGCATGCCCGAGCAAACATGTCGTAAAATGGGATACTGGTGAAACGCAAGGCACGTTTTTATGTTGCAATAAACGATCAGAAAATTAAAACTATGTTTTTTTTTTCGAAAACTCCGTGAAAACAGTGACCTGAAAGTATGGTAGGCAGAAACAAATGTATTCGTGTCTACCAGCGATGCGTAAACAGAAAAGAAAGAATAAATTCTGGAAATATATTTTAGACTTACAAATAAGATAGATTGGTGAGGTTGAAAAGCATTCCAATTGGTAGATGTGAAAAGTTGCTTGAAGATATCGACCTGCAAGAAAAAAGGCAATGCAAATTGTAAATTATGGACTGGTCAATAAGTTTTTTAGAGCCGGAGAATTTGGAAAATTAAATAAAGCTTGAAAAATATCTTGTCATCAAGTGGAAAGCAGAGACGTTTGATGAACTCAGTAGAAAATGCTGAAAAAAGGGAAGTTTGGACTATAAAACGTACGAAACTGAGTGTGAGTTACATTATGTAAATGCCAATGAATACAATAATTGAGATACTCCGCCCGATCTAGTTGGTCGAATTGACTGTAATCCTGGACAAAGGTCCTTTTCGAGAATAGTACCAAGCGACAAATTCTTTCGTGCTAAGAACTCACTGCTGAATTTTCAGAGCGCCCTCCTCCCCCCCCCCCCCCCAAAAAAAAAAAAAAAAAAAAAAAAAAAAAACAATGTTGAAATATTGTCGCACAGTTGGATGGATAGAAATCAACATTGCATTGGGGGTAGTGAGTGGGGGGGGGGGGGGGGGGGGGATGTTAATACGATGCCAATTTTTCGTCGAAACGGTTAAGTGTCCCAAGACTTTTGTCTAGGATTGTATATTGACTACTGTATTGGTAAACCCATAGATTATTGCATACTTTGATTATCGTAACACTGTTTGGGACACTGTGGGATAACTTTGCAGATTCAAGAAAATCGGACCTTGAAAGGAGCGAAAAAATTGACAAAATAAACGAACGCCACAAACAAAACTAACGGAATTATTCTAACATCCGAACGAGTGATGCAGTCACAAAAAATAGGCCCTCCTACGTACATGTTTGCCCTTCCACGGTGTCCCACGACACAAAAATTAAAATAAATTATAAATGTAACAATGGACTTATTGGAAAGAAGAAATTACAAATTTAATGCTAAAAAGGATATCCTTACATGAATTCAGTCATTGCTGGTATACAATTAATAATATCTAGTGGTGATGTTAAATTCCTACAAGAAATGGAATTTCCTCTACCAAATGTCCATTCCTGAGAACATCGAGGACCACAATCTAAAATTAAATCAGGATAACAATTGGAATTCGGGATAATTCAAACTTTGAGTACATTTAAAAAAAATTCTTGCAAGATTGGGAAACAGGCAACAAAAATCTGGTAATTGCAAGGATATGTAGTTGTGTTGCGTGGCGCGGTGATATGACGCTTAGCGTACCGGCTTCGCATCGAGGGTTTCGGGCTGGAGTCTATGCCCGTTATGTTGAGTTCTTGATCAAGTAAGTTAACATCACTTAGGACTATAAATGTGTACCAGTTAAACCTGGTCTTAGTTACTCATTTAGTGCAGCATAAGTCTAGTTCATTTCCGTCCCATGTGAAACAAAATTCTAAATTCAGAGTTTGTTAGCTGCGGGTTTTGCGTACAGTAGAAAACGTAGCCTGATTCTCAGACGTCCGAGGTCGATCGCGGCCGCTACGCTTTCCCTCTCTCCCTCCCCCGTCGGGAAAGGGAGAGGGGGAAAGCATAGTGGCCGCGATCGACCTCGGACATATGAGAATCAGGCTATAGAAAGCGTAACAACTTTTGAAACACGCTAAACAGCGCGTTAAGGTACCCCTCGGATTCGACTCGGGCAGTATCGCGGGGAAACACGAATCTGTGTTTCACCATCTTCATATGCCAAAACGTTAAGATGGTACAAAACTGATGGTTAGACAATTCCAAAGTGTACCAATTTCATGCCATTAGGTAGAAAGTCGTTTGAAATGTTCTCTGGCGACAAATGTCTTACCGTTCATAACGACAGGGAACTCTTTAACGTCAGCTCCATACTTTCCGGTAGCTACACAAGAGTAGTCACCTCCATCGTATAGCTGGATGGCTGTAACCTTGTTTGTTGTATTTAGAAGAACTGTAGAGTTCCTTATCAGTGCTGTGTAAATAGGAGGAGTTCCAGTGGCTGAACACAAGGAGAGCTTGTAACCCGGTAATGTCCGCACAACAAGATATGATAATATTACCTTGGGAAAAACTATTATAAAACAACTTTGTCAATTACGTACAAAATTTTTTTTTCTATACTAAATCCTTTACATGTTTGATATTTCTGCTTCTTACCGTGTTTCTACCATTTTACATTTTTCTGCTCAGTGTCCTGGTCTTTGGATGGTAGCGAGGCTGAAGGAGCCTTGTTTTGATACAGACCTCATTGCGTTTGTTTTGAAAATCAAGTTATTCTAATGCTAACTGGTTTGCATTTAAATGAGAAGAGCAAGGTCACCTCCAGCCTCGCTACCATTCAAAGGCCAGGTTGCTAAGTAGACAACTGTAAAATGCCGACCCAAAAAGATGGCCTGATTGTTGAAGGTTTCATAGAATCCATACCAATTGGTTGCCTTCCTTGTTATCACGATCACTGAGCATACAACTGTCCTATAGTCTCGAAAAATCGGGATTCTACCATCCTAACTCAGACTCAGTTTTCTAATGTGAATCATCATGGTGCACGCTGTTATACTTACCGACTGGAACAGCAATGAAAAATATCAAAAATCCTTTTTGTGGAAAAAGGTCGTCTGAGTGGAATATGATTATCACGTGATCCCCAGTTACAACAATATTCTCCCCAGTCTTCTCGCCACAGTATTCACCAAAGGTGTAGCTTTTACCATCGGTGATCTTCAAGTAGTCATAGCTAGTAGGGAAATTTAAATACCTTTTCTATTTGTCACATGTTACAAAATTGGGCGTAAAATTTATTATGCATAGCATTCTGCTTAAACAAATTGTGGAGAGGATGGTCAGCATAAACTAGCTGGCCTGCTGCCCACGCGCAACGACAATGAGAGATATATTTTTAAGCGTATTTGTTTAATTACCCTTTAGTTTTCTTTGCTTTTTGTTGTTATTGTACTTGTAAGTAATATGCAGATTGTCATTGCATTGTGAAGATTGTTTTCTTTAAATTCTTTTATTCTTTTCGAATTTCTTTTGCGCAATGAGAATTTGAAACGTTGCTAAGCAACTTCGGGGTCAAAAATAGCGGGCTCAAATTATTCTCGAAAAAGGGATTTCGTCACGACTGTTTTTTTCTAGTATTATATTTGCCTCAGTCTCTGACTGGATATGATTTGAACTTCTTAAATGTACCAGGATTGTTTAATGATTTTAACTTCTTAAATGTACCAGAATTGTTTCATCTAACAGTTATCACTTTTTTTAAGGGGAAACTAGATAACTGATGGGAAAGACGAATGTAATATAGCTACATGAATAGTTTTAGTTTGCTTAAATTGTTAACTTCGACTCACTCGCATATGTTATAGTCGTTACCGTCCTCCAAGACGAAATCGTGAAATGAGATATTCAGCGCCATGCCTTGTGGAATAGGAATGGAATAAACACAGTGCATATTAAGTGGGTAATTGTTTGGATATCCGGGACTTTTTAACGAGTTGTTTACGACTGAACCACATCCTGTTGGAGAAAGAAATATTTACAAACACATTTATATGATTGGAATTGATTTAAAACTTACTATGATGAAGAGTCGTAGACAAAAGACCACACAATATTCACACCTAAAACATATTACCAGACACGGATGCAGACCGGTTTCCACCGTTTCACGGAGATTGGTCAACATCTTGTAAGATTAGCTAAGATTGATTGAGAATACAAGAGAAGTTAAAATATAAAAGCTTTCCCGGAAGACTCCTCCTTGAGGCTCGCACTTTGGAAATCACTTCATGGCATTGCCTCAGACCATGTGAGACAGCTGATGACATATTATACCACCTAATACTAAACAACACTCGGGTTAGCCTAATTAGCATTCCGGTTAGCCTAAATAGCACTCTGGTTAGCCTAACTAGCACTCCGGTTAGCCTAACTAGCACTCTGGTTAGCCTAAAAAGCATTTTGGTTAGCCTACATTAGCTTAAGGTTGCTTGCGGTTAGCCTTTATACTGAGGTTAGGATTTATAGCCAAAAGTTTCGGAATCCTAGCAGCTGGTCGTCGGTGGCCTAGTGGGTATGATACTCGTTTGGTAATCGGACGACCCGGATTCGAATCCTCTTTCTGCCAACTTTTTTTAACGACAAAAAAAAAAGTTAAGTGTGATTTTACATCATGTATGAAAGAATAAGGAGTCCACATGGTCTGAAGCAATGCCATGTAGTGTTTTCCTCGCACTTTCGGAGCTCGTGTAATACGGAAACGGTCGCCATTTTCACTGGATCCGCGCCTGTATTACGATTTATAGCAAAATCATCAACGCTAAAATTAAGCTGTTGCTTCGTCAACATTGGTTATTGAGCATAGTTGGTAAAAGTTTGAGAAGTTCTGTCTGCCATATTGAGGTTATACATCTCAAAAAGTCGCCCACACTGCATCCGCCATCCTGGATTTAGTAATTTTTCCATAACGTCAGAAAATCCCCAAATACGTTTTGAAAAACTTGAGCAAAATGTAAAGATAGAGAAATCTTGTATATTTGGAAATAAAATCTTTCGAAAAAATTAAGAAAAATAAGCGCTTAAAATTTTGGTTGAAACAATGTTTTTTTTTTTTTTTTTTTTTTTTATTGGAACAATACAATACAAAAGGAAAGTACATTCACACACACACAAAAAATTAAACTAATAATAATAAAACACTAACAATAATAACTAGTTAGGATACCTATGAAGAAAAAAAAAAGTCGCCAGTAATAGCCACAGTAACTAACAAGATACTACTTCTTCAGTAAACAGAAATTACAGCAAGGTTTGCAGGTAAGGTTGATATAAAAATTACAGTTGAAAAACAAAAGGGAAAGGGACGTTGAATACAATTTTACTTTACATTTAAGTGTTATGACGGGTGTTAATTATACAATATATGGTTGCCATGGAAACCTTTAGTGTCATGACCAGACAACTGATACATCAAAACGTTCGCCGAAAATTTGTAGAGAAAAAACGAAAGCTTGGTTTTATTCCCTCTCTGCTGTCAGTGGTTTATAGTCACTAATATACGCTTATTGTCCTTACCCCTTTTAATAAGCCCTGATATCCACATACAAACTCTGCTGACTGATCTCCATACATTTTCTTATAGTATCAGTTGGGAGAATTTGATTAAGATGACAGCAACTTCTCTTTTGGTGATCATTTTATTAATTCTCATAACACTCTCTTTTGATTAAGTATTGCGATTGTGAGATATTGGTCATTGGCCACACCCTTGGGACTTAATTAAATACATTAACTTTCTCTGTTGGCGTCAATAGGTATCATTTTGTTTTAATATAGATCAGATAGATTAAATGCTTTTTGCGCTACTTGCTTGGTAACAAATTCTTTATCGATAATAATAAAGCTAAATGAAATAACAAAAGGTGTACTTCCCCTGTAAAGCAAAGACGCTGTTATGTTCCTTCCAAATTAACACTCGCAAGAGAAATAGGAGAAGCATCCTCAAATTCAAAGAGGAAAAGGATTTTTTCTCCATTATTCCTGAAAGTACAACAAAGGCTTTATTGTAATTTAATTCCAATTGTGATAAATTTAATTGCCATTAATCACAAGAGCAAGGGGGGTGGGGGTGGGGGTGGGGGTAGAGTATTCTAAGGTGCGTCACACAATAGGTTTTCGTCCAATCGAAAAGACGTTTCAGCATGAATATCGCAATATCCTTGGGCAAACGGACCCCGTTCTGTATAAATAATATTCGATAACGGACGTTCATGAACTCGAAGCCTACATCTCTGGTAATGGACCTTGAAATATGTCTTTCGCAAGTAGGCTATTTTTAGAACGGCTTTTCCGCAAACCAGTAGCCAATCGAGTTGATGCATTTGCTTTTGAAGCACCTCACTGCCCGCCATCATTTCTTCGCATGCAATACAGTGCTGCCTTCTGCCGAAACGTCCAGTTTTTCATTGAACTTTACGGCGTTAAATTTTTGAGTTTTCCGTGTGATCATTTCAATAACGCTGCCTAGGACACTTGCTTATTTTTTGTTCTAA
Organism: Meandrina meandrites; assembly: GCA_963693305.1. NCBI lineage: Eukaryota > Metazoa > Cnidaria > Anthozoa > Scleractinia > Meandrinidae > Meandrina > Meandrina meandrites. The sequence continues at coordinate 31,599,279 of OY855906.1, forward strand.
AAATAGCCTGCTCGCGCAAGACATAGCACGCGCCCAAATACAAGACCTTCTGTCGACAACAACTTGTCGACTCGCAAGAACGAATGATTATTTTGTTGTATTGGTCCTGCTTAACGTTCTCGTGCTGTATGTTTTTATGAAAAATTTAGAGAGAAGCAACCTTTCTTCCCAATGTGTCTTGTTAGGTTATTAACAGAGAGTAATTTACTGAAACTGTTCTTGTTAAATAGGTTTTGCCCATGAAGTGGCAAACCTTTAATTTGATATAATAGCAACGGGCCGCATGAAGGGGCCGTATAAACAGCGCCGCCCTGTAAATCGACTGACAGAGCTTTTGTTTCGGCAGAACGAAAGTATTCGTAATAATAAAGCGACCGAAAGGTGGGGTGCCACTGTATAAGAAACTTATTATCTGGCCTTAATAAAAGTAAAGAAAACAAAACATGTATTTCGTTTTGCCTAGTCAGTGCGTCCTTAGCAGCTAACGGTCACACAATAACACGTTGCAGGAAAGCGACTTCCACCTAAAAAAACGACTTCCACATGCACAAGTCATCGTTGACTTTTCTTTGTTTTATTGATGTCCCATGGTGAAGTTTCCTTCCAGCAAGGTGTTTCATGTTTTGTACCATATGACCATTAGCTGCAAAAGACCCACGCGTTGCTTCATTTGAAAAGATAATTTATACTTCTAACTAAGACTTTTCAAATTGTCCCCACACAGGCAACCTTCGCAGTTTCGAATTTGAAATTGCATATTGCATGTAGAGCGATGCACAAAAGCTTCCCAATATCAGCCCTGAAAATAATTTTGAACAGCTTTCAAAAGACGATTAGTTCTCTCCTGCAAATTAGTAACAAGATGGAAAGTATCAATTTGAGAATGTGCCGCTTGAAATAAAAATGTTTTTTAAAAAAAAAAAAAAATTTATTATGTGCCATGCAGAACATAGCTTTGTGTGCTGTTGTGAAATAAAAAAAAAATCCATAAGCCCATTAATTTGAAAGATATCGCGTGTTCTATCGCTTCTAACTCTTTTTCTCAATGTACAAGTGATCTCAGATAAAAAAGGAAAGAGGGTTGTTCTCTTCCTATCCTCTGTTTCAAACTAAATAATTTGAATGAGATTGACTGCTTAGATTCCATGACAAGGCTTGATACGGCTAGATATTTCATATTACCGGCACGTTGAAGGTAATCCTTGAATTTTTATGGAAAAAAATTGGATGAATCAGTGACCACAGTGAAGGTAAATAAACAGCAAGTTCAGATGGGCATTGGATAGTCAATAGTGAATAGAAACTAATAGAATTATCCCACTTTTTATTGATTTAAACACTGTAAACACAAGCCATCTGTTCTTCATTCACAAGACACAATAATAAAGAAAGCCGTGTTCAAAATGGGTTTGTCGAAACTTAACTGGACCTGAATGCAAAACAAATCATTGTTTCTACGTTTGCCTTAAGTTGCACTAAGTGAATTTCCCTGTCTGTAAATAAAAGATAAAAAGGAATGGCAAGTCCCCAATCGAGTTTCACATACTGAGAAACATTAAATTCGATGATCGGCATGTGGATCATTATAAACTAACATTTTAAGCTAGCATTTGAAGTTGAGATATCTTGAGACGTTTTACGTTTTACGATTTTTTGTAATGGCGTATGCAAGTCTTATCCAGAGCAGTTTTACAACAAGATAAAAACATCTTTTAGTATTAGAACCAATTTAGCATGTTGCACGAAAACAAAATTACATGTCCAGCTTTAGCTTCGAAAGATTACGGCTTAAAATTCATCACGTTTTCTTGAATTCTCGGTAAAGGTCGGTTAAAGTAATTGTTTCTGGTCAGTTTATACGATATTGGTCACAATCCAAACAGATCAAAGACAAAATCTACCTTAACTTGTTTTACTAGCTTCTAAAACTACTTTTTATCCTAAAATTACAGTTTATAAGTAAGAAAGATTTTCGATTTATCTTTCGCCTTGTTCCTTAGCGGAGAATTACTTGAACGCTCGCCGTTCAAGCAAAAGCTAAGAAAATGTAGCAACCAAAAAAGAACACTCTTTTCAACCTATCGTGTGTCTGCTGCAAGTGAACACTGTCACGGAAATGATGGCCTTTTAAAGGTTGCTTGGGCTGTACGATATTAGAGAGATTAAGCATGACGTTTGCTTTTCCCGCAAACGGCAAAAATTCCAGTTCTGTCGTCCGCCGTTTGGCGCTTGTACGCCCGAAATGTTGACGTGAATGAGAGATTTTTATTTTTTATTTTATTTTTATTTTTCTGAGGGATTTATTTTGGAATTCGATAAAAAGGCAACAAAATGAAAGGCAAGCTCGCGTTTGCCGTTTGCCGTTTGTCGTATAACGTAATGCTTAATCTTGTGACGGACATCCACCCTGATATTTTCTTATTGCATGAGCTCAGTGAAAGTTCAACAAATACCTACCCATTATTTTTGTTCAAGAAATGTAAGCTTTTTCAAAGGAGGCCCAAGTTTTTGGCTGCTAACATTCTGTCAACCTTTATACATCTTGTTCACACCTTGACAAACCGGGGCTAAAGTAAACAGAGTGTTTTTATCGACCAATGAGAGACAAGCGAGGAACCCAAGTCATTCTTACTGTCTATGGAAATGCATTCTGGGTAGAGTGCAGCCAAATATATATTTTTAGCTACCTATCGATGTAATAGCTTCAGTTTATGATTTCACCACAGAGGCAATCGATACGGTCGTGGCTATATAACTTTCAGTTACACCACTTTTTTCGCGAGGAGGGGGGAGGAGGGGGTGGAGTTACACTGTCGTGCATAATGTATCTGGGAAGCCTGGCGATTTGACCGCGAGTCCCCATTCATTTCGCCATCTCCGCTTCTTCCTTCGAGGCCACAAGTTTTATCAGAGCTGACTGGAGAGATGGAGTATGGACTGTCCACTAATGAATCTTATATGGTACGACCAAAATCCAAATCCTGATATTTTAAGTAAATAGGATCAACAGCGATGTGAAAAAAAAAAAGCCGAACGAGAATTCAGCTGCTGCAACTGAGCGGCGTGACTCGACTCATATCTGACTTCTTCTTCAGTTCATTTAACTCTCTTTGAAACATTTTATTATATCTCTAAGACAGTACGCGCGCTGTGATTGGTCAATTTTACGGGCCGTATTCTACAGTACGGCCCGCGAAATTTGAGAGTTCTCCTGATGCGATAAGTTTTATTTATCAAAATCTCTTACAACGGAAATTTTGAAAGCTACTTTGAAAACATCTGCATTCGGACAAAACAGTTTGAGAAACAAAAGCGAAAAGAACAGGGTCTTACAAAATTCAAACTAGATTTTTCAGATCTTTTAGAAACTGAAAGCGTCCCCGACCCCGAGCATCACACAAGTCAGAAACTTGACAATTTTCTCTCTGCCGAAAGGTAGAGAAGTCGAATTCTGAATGAAAAAGATTTAAAGAGTTTTGTTGAGAGTTAGCCTGCGAATACAGCCGCCTCTAATCGCTCTCGGAATGAGAGGCGGCTGTATTCGCAGGCTAGTCGAGAGTAAACGAACAAAACATTTAAAACAACGTACCTGCTGCTGTTGTTGACGATCTCTTCGGCAAATTTTTAACGACGTCCGCTTATTATTTTGAAAACGGCCGGATAGTTCGAGTTCACCCCAGACAAAAGTTCGATAGTGTACTCATTTTCCAACAAGAATTCTGCACCAAACACCTCTCAGGACGACACAACAAAGCGCTTAAAAGTAGACGGAGGTCTCTGAGGTTTTTACCGGTTGTTTATGTTTTCGACGAAATCATTGCTTTCTTCTCAGTAGAGTTGTTCTTCTCTGTTTATCGAACTTCACATCACTTCAGGAGTTATTTCAAAGTAATCTTGAACTGTATCCAGTTTTCCACAGAAAGAAGCTGTACGGATTAATCGTAAAATTAAAACGTTTGAAGTTTGGATTCACGTCTCTGCGAGCCAACTGCAAACTGTTTTCGTAAGCCAATAAATAATTTCGCTTTCTTCTTGCATTTGACGTGCGCGTCATTCAAATGTAGCCGCGATTGACTTGAAATGGTTTCTTTTCTCCAGAATGAGAGATATAATAAATATCTTATTAACCTCGTTTTCTCGGTCCGTACTGTAAAATACGGATCCTCGTTTTTTCCCATCGATTTATGGCCCACGCGCTTCGCGCTTGGGCCATAAATCGGCGGGAAAAAACTCGGTCCGTATTTTACAGTACGGACCTCGAACTCGATTAATAAGAGGTATGTATTGATTATTCCTTTCTGAAAGGAATTCGTCAACAAAAAAAGAATTCGTCAACATTTCATGTGCTGAAATTTTATGCGTTTGAAAAGTTGTTCCGAAATTTTAATTCAATAACTGACATAAAAAAAAGCCTCACCAGGTTGTTGTTCAGGACCATCGGTGGAGCGCCTGTCACGCAAACACAATAACCCCTGTTATATATGTCACGCAATCAAAAATGCATAACTCTGCAGTGTTTACACATGTAACGCAATTACCTATTTGGGAGTGGCAGTAGGTTTTACGAAAAATTATAATGAGATTGAAAAGTTATGTTATCACTCAGAGAATTGAACGCCCTTCGCTGCATGCATTACTATTTTGGTTTTCTCGCACCCTTTCCTGTTTTATAAACTCTCTGATTGGTTAATCAATGTCCCCGTATGGAAACAACATATCACGTGACATAAGTCGAACGATGGCGAATGCGGCTTGAAATGGCGGAGTTATCTGAGGTGGTCACTTGCTCCAGGCTTTAGTGTGAAGGAATTTCTTTTCTTTTTGTTTTAAACGAAGGTATGGACTACTATTTGGCGCTAGTATTCGTCAGTGTATTCTTTAACTGCAAGCTCTCAAAGATTTTTTCGTGGTCACTCAGAAACCACGTTCCACTGGAAATCTGAAATTTGCGTCAAACGCGCGAAGAATTTAAGGTTAATATTCTTTCGGCCAAATCTAGTTATTACAGACTGTAAGCGTTTCTTTGAGCTCGGCCATTGCTTGTAATTACGGATTGATATTGAAATGGTTCTTAAATTTATTGATGAATGCGCCGGGTTAGAAAATTCTAGCTTGTTATGATAATATTTTGTAGCTACACACAGCGAAGCTTTGATCGAAAGGTCAGCAACGATCCGATCAGATTATACTGCCTCACCCTATTAAGATTTATACTTTGCGATTTATATATTTCATTTGATTTAGATGTGGAATTTCTTTCCTTCGGCAACTAAAGATACGGCTGTAAATTAACATGAAGACAAGATATATCTAAATCTTGGGCAGAATCGGCGACCGGAAATTGACTCGTAAAACGGCTTTCGCGACCCTGGTAGCGAAGTACAAGCATGATTCGATTGTGTATTTAGGCTTACCTTCCAATTGTATAAATAAAAATTCCCGTGGTTTCTTAATCCTTTTTGTCGTTAGGTATTTAAAGGGTGTAACTATACTTGCTAAAACAATGAATGTTTTTCATTGAGGTGTAGGCGAATCGCAAGAAAGTCAAATTGACAGCTTCGATGCCACTTACAAAATGATAAACTGTACATTATCTGTTTTGATTTTCCAAGTCTTCACGTTGTTTTAGAAGTTGAATAGTGGATTACTGCCTGCTTAAAAGCTGCTGATTTTACAGCAGCCGATAATTGATGGTAAAGACTGGACCTCGTGCAATATTTTTGAAGCCGAGAAACATGCTTGGTACGTCTTTTGAATGTTTTGGATTGCGATCGATCGATGGCACGATAAACCGCAGCACTTGTTCTTTTCTGTATGATCACTTGTTCTAGAAGTATAGTTTGACTCACGATTTATTTTGATCGGTGACAGTAATTTAGTTTCACAAACAGATAATTACTTGCTTCTCAAATCGCTCGCTGACAATGCCTTGTTTCAATATTTGATGTTTATAAAAATACATAATAATGAAGTCTTGTATTAAATTTAAAGACTCCTTGATAAGTGTTTAGAAATCATTGAACGGGGGAAGTGAGCTGGGAGAATGTTTACCCAACGAACAATAATACAAGAACGTAATCCTTCCTGGATGTAATGTACATTAAAATAACTTTTAATTCAATGTTTTGATCTTTTTCTTTGCAAATGATATTGTAATATTTTTTAGTTAAGGTGATTAAAGACATTTTTAATTGACTTTGGAACATATTGGTTCCTGGTGAAATATGCACAATTAGCAGTATTGACTGAGAAACAATTCAGAAGTTCAGATTGGGATTTTTGAAAGGCTTTGACACCTATACCCCATACATAAAGTTGGGAATAATAGCTTTTGTGCGGCATAAACTTTCCAAAAGTTTCATTGAAAATTCTGTCCAGATATGAAAACTAAACAAAGTGAAGCACCTTCAGTGCAGTTGGACCCCAAATCAAAGCGCTTGTGAGTAAAGTTTCACAGTGATGTGAACTGTGAAATATGAAAGTGAGTACTTTTTGACAAGGATGTTAAAAGTTGTTTTTGTCTTTTAGGAAGATGATGGAAGCAACTACTTCGCCAATACTAGCTGGCAAGTGAGTACAGCAATACCTTAACAAAATATTTGCAATAATTTTATAAGAAAAGGTTGTGATCATTCCTGCACTGTACCTGGTTTAGCTGTTTATCCAGTGGGGCTTCTGGGTGTTCAGTGATTGACAAAAGTGTAGCCTGTGAGGAGGCTCTACTAATGGGGGCAGTGCGAGAGCAGCCATGCGTTTTGGCGAGCCAAGCAAACTGTTAACTCACAGCTTTGCCACTGGTGCAGTGCCCCCAAAGAAAGCCTCCCTGAAGGCTATCTAAAGTGCCACTTTTTCATTAACATTTGCAAAACCTTTTCTGGGGGAACTTTTCTCAGGTACAATTTTAATCCCAAGACTTGTTAGAGCATTTCACATGTTTCTGCCTATTTTCTATGCCAATCACTGTATTTACATGTACAGCAATTTCTGTGATTTCAGCCATTAGTAAAGAAGCACCATGTAGCCCTTACTCAAAACCTCACATGCTTAAAATCTTGCACCACATTTACATAGAAATAATCTAGGGTTTCTGTTTTTTTGGATTGAAAATAAAGACATTAGTACTTGGACTTTCAGCAATAAAAAGAAAGTAACAAAACGAGCCGATAAATAAAGCTACTGACATGCATTGAGAAATATAAAAAATAATACCAGGTTTTCTTTTGAGGATGAAGCATGCAACAGATTAATCAGCTACAAACCTTTTCAATCTGGCTGCTCTTTGTCTGACAACCTACTTTTCTTTTCAAAGTTTACAATATTGATAAAACCTCTAATCGCAGTCCATTTTATCTGGAGTGCCATGTTCTTTTAACTGCCAAAGGTTACAACTTTAATTTATTTTACATGTACAGTAGGTTCCATGCTATTCCGTACATTTTCGTAAAAAATGCTGAAAGCTCTGATCACTTCATAGGGTATCAATTAATCATTGTTAAAGACAAAAAAGTGCTTTAAAAATCAAACATTATTTTAATTTTAATCCTCAGCTTTAGTAGCTATTCAGTACATACACCTGTAGACAAGATTGTGGAAACTATGCCAGGGTTCACAATAATGTGGTTTTCACATCCAATCTCTCTCACTGGAGAAAAGCTAGCTAGTTTGGCATTCTTTAGATAATCTTGTAACAACATGCACTCATGTCAAGTCAATGTTTAATTGAATTGTCATACCGAAAACTGGGAAACTAAATTGCTGGTGGTTATTGTTTTGCGTTGTTATACACCTACATAATTGTGTACTTCCTCTCGCACATTCTTTACTCTCACTCCCACAATCAAAGTCTTGAGTGATAAAGAGGAAATTGCAAGTGATTTTATCAAGAACTGTTTTGTAGAGTGTAATCTTTTGCCCTTGACTGGATGAGATTGTTGTGAAAGAAAGCATTTCACCTTTGGATGTCCTATTCATCTGTCAGAAAAAATCATGGTTATCTTCAAATCTGGAACTGGATGCTCAGTGACTTTGACAATCTACATTGTTATGTAATTTATTATCAGCAGCAAGACATTATTATTAATAAATTCATTCTTGACTGAGAGAGAAATGGGTTTCAAAAACAATTTTTGGTAGCAAATTATGCTATTTGAGGTTCTTAGTTATTAATATCAGCATTGTCCCTGGAGATAGGAAACAGTCAGACAGCCAGAAGTTAACTACATGCAGTTTCTCAAAGATAAATGTGACCTTTTCCTGTAACTCTGTACCATGAAAACAATGGCCTCTTGTACAGTGTTTCATTTGGCATCCTTTTCCCCATTTAACTGGAATTCTCCCATCAGGTGTAAAATATAAATGACTTCACCATCTATCAAGCACCCTTCACCTCCCAATCTGTTTTGTTTTTGTTCTTGGTAAATAGAACCTGAAAGGAATGTTTCTCATTTAAGTGAGAAACTTGGACTTGGAAAATATTACAAACCCCCCCCCCCCCCCCCCCCCCCTCCTCTTACACCCTTACATGTTAACTTCTATAATATTACCTTACTGGAAGTGGAGATGGGGGAGGGGGGCAGGCAGGAGGAGAAGGGAATTAACTAAAGAAATCCAGTCAATTATTTTTTTTCTTTAGAAAATGATTGTATAGGTCAAGTACATGTACTGTTAGATAACGGAATCTGCAATTACTGAATTCTTTACAGCATCTTGAATGAATCCATCCCTAAAGATGAAGCCGATCAACTTCTTCAAGACCTGTTTCATGAAATGAGTAAGTATGAAACAGAAAGCTAAAATATAAAGAGAGAGACAGCACTAGATTCTGAAACCCTCTTTACACAGGGACATTTTTTGTTTTGAAAATTTTGTGTTTTTGTACTTGCCGCATGCTTGGTCAGTAAGCAGTTAGTTTGACCCTAATTTGATTATTATTTACAGCCAACCGTATGTGTATGTGTATTTCCGTTTTTCTAGTCGCTACCTATTGAATAGATATCAATCTTTTTAATATTATTTTTGTCTTTGTTGTTAGGTAATCATCTACCCTCTTCATACATTCTAAAAGTAGCATTTCATTGATTTTTTTTATTATAATTTAATTTGCTTTAATTTTGTAGATGAGGAGAGTCTTGATGAAATCCGATTTGCTGCCTACCGCACTGCAGCAAAACTGCTTTTCATCCAAAATAGAACAAACTGTAAGTATGTTGATAAAATTGATTAGTCACACAGTCAAATAAATAGGAGTTCGAGTGAAACCTACCAGTATACAGGCTTTTACCCAGTTGGGCATCCAGGCTGTAGAGAAAATTAATATGAATTTCTCTATTGAGAGTTATTTTTACTTTTTAGCAAAACTGGAAATCTGCTAATAGGTTTGTACTCAAAAAATGCGGAAATGCACCTTACATACTTACATCTTGTCCTCATACTTCCCCGTGAGTATTGAGTCAGGCCTTATGAAAATGTTAGGATTTCCACTTGTCAGATCCTGGCTAAAAGCCTGCCGGTATATTATGTTTCTTCTATTCCCCCCCCCCCCCCCCCTCCCCCATCATGACCGGGTGGCTTTCTAATACAACTGGTATTCTGCCAAAAAAAATGGGAAACATGTGCACCCTGGTATGAGAAAAATCCTGGATCCGCCGCTGAGGAACTTGTACATTGTACATGAGCCTCTTGACATTACAGTGAATACAATGTATGTTGTGGTTTAAATTATTTTAATCTTTGGATTAGAATTTTTCGAACTGGTTTGATTTTTATGTTTCATTGCCTTACATTCAGTATCATAATCTAAAACAAAGGGAAATGAAAATCCAACTGGTTTGAAAATTTTTTAACCAAAACTTAATTTAAAGCACAACATATATATGCAGTTGCTGGTTTCGGATAACGTCACCTTGCAGTTAGCAAAATAAAAGGCATCATGTTCTGTATTTCCATGTACATGTACTTTAGGTCTAACATCGCGTTTACGCCTGAAAACTGTAATGCATAGCTTATGGTTGACTGAGCCAAGTGTCCTTCTATTTCTTAGGTCAGACAAGTTCAGGATTTTAATCCTATCCTGTAAGGGCCACAATACGCAATAATAAACTACCAGTGCACACTTTACTAAAAAAAAAAAAACCCTCCCCTTGATATCTGTAACACCCTGTAAAAACACATTCAGCACTAGACTAGCATACATCTAGAATAGTACTGCTGGCGCTGTATATGCTGGAACTCATCTCGATTTCTCAAGCATTTGATTTCTTATATCTATTGAATACTCAAACCAAAAGGTGTTTCTATAGGATTTGTTTCACTCAGTTGAACACTGCAATTTGATCACCTCTTAATTTCTCAAAACAATTTTTGTTCCCCTTGGAGGTTTGAGAAATAACTATTTCACAGCACTGTTATTTGACATTTTTTTAAGGAGAACTTACATTTACATCCAGTCTGGTTTCCGCAGAGTGATTTGCTTCCCTTGATGGGATGCCACTGGTAGTCCATCACAGCTTACACCCTTGGACTATCTGTCCGTGTGTCCTGTTTAGCCTGTAATTTATTGCCGGTTACCTAAGTTTGTACTTAAGTACAGGTTAACCAATTAACTCCTTGGCAGAGTGAAGCACCATAAGAGTGTAATCTCCCCCCAGGAACAAAACACACTGACCTCTGCCAGCTCTCGAAACAAACCATAAGTTGCTTATGTCTCGCAAATACAGGTACATGTACGCAATTGCTATAAGGAGGAACTAGCCAAAAGCACTCACTAATGTTTGTTTCTTTCATGTACAGTGCACTTGGTTGATGTCTATAACATGATTGAAGCTTTTCGAGAAAATGGCCTCAACACACTTGACCACAACACAGAGCTCCATGAGACAAGACTGGAGGCAATTGTATCCAGCATTTTCTATGCCTTGAACAAGAGGTTGCCTACAACTCATTACATCGACGTAGAGCGATCCATTAGTCTGGTAACAAACTGGCTTTTATATGCATATGACAGGTAAGGAAGCCGTCCTTCCGATAGCACTACATGTACCTTTCTTATTTCAATGCCTCCACTTTGAACGTGTTTTTGGTAATAAGGGCTCCTACTTATAAGCTCTCTTATGAGCTACTTATTACCTGAGCACCCTATTCCAATACGTGCCCCTATTCTGTTTGAAATGCAGTGCCATCTAAGTACGTTGAGATCATAACTGCACACAGTACATGTATCATACATGTACCTGCATTGTATGTAAGATGTTCACAAGAAGCACTAAGAAATCAGGCGGATTAGATTTTAACATTCACTGTAACTTAGGGTGGGGAGGGAGGGGTCGCTGGCAATTAATTTTACAAATTTGAAAAAATGAGTATTTTCAGGACTGATCTGTTTGTTGATCTACATACCATTTCTGCTCAAAGTATCCATTCAGCGTTACGAATTCATGCATTTCATGACTGATGTTCATGAATTGAAGGATCAGACATCACATGTAATCCCTGAAAATTCTCTTGAGTGGACATGTATTTGATGCTACAAAAGATGTGTTGCGCGGCACTTTAGTAAAGATAATTAATTTGTATGTTGGTGACAGGACATGAAGGGATAAGTGTTTGTTCTTACAATGATGGTATTAAATGTTCTCTGTTTCCAGTGATGCGATAGGTAGGATTAGAGTATTGTCTGTAAAGACTGCTCTTTCAACACTTTGTGCTGGACGTCTTGTAGACAAACTGAGATGTAAGTACTCTTTTTTGAAAAACGCCTTCCGAAACAACTGAGTGTAAAGACACTATTTACAGATGAATTATTTCTAATTATTAATAAGGAAGATCATTCCATAATTTGGGAGCAACCATGTATGATTGGTCACCCAGCATAGTAACATACTTGCATGTTGGAAAGTTCAGAAGAATGCCATTATTTGAGGTTAAGTTATATCCACCACTAGTATGCTGAATAGATGTAAGTTTGGAAATGTAAGGCGGAGTGGGGCCATCATTAAATGGGTGCCAGCATTCCAGCCTTCTGATTGGGTGTACAGTGTTTTCTCCAGACACTGGGCCATGGGCTTTTGTTTTTACAGAACATTATTTTTGTAAACTAAAGACTGAAGGTCACTTTTTATTTTGTCCTTTGCAGATCACTTTTCTCAAATAGAGGATGACAATGGGCTGCTAAACTTTCCAAAGTTTGAAGCTTACTTGAGAGAATTACTGCAGGTTAGTCTTCTCTTCTATCTTAACAGTAATTTTGCCGCATTTAGGTCAACGCAATGCATTGGTCACCAAGAACTACATTTACAGAGGGTGGTATAGAGGGGGCTACATGTAGATAATGTTAAAAAAAAAATAAATGGGCAAATCAAGTTTGATGCGAAATAAAATAGCCATTTCACAAAACCAATATAAATGCATGGTGTTAAATTACCTAACGGAGTGAAGTGACCTGGGACCCAGGGTGACGATCAGTCATGGTCATGCAGTTTTCCACACGTCATCTTGTTTTTGAACACTTACTGAATAATTTTTTGTAAGGAAGTGAGAATCGTTGTTTCCAGCGATTTCTTGAACCCTCTAGCGGTTTCTCGAAACTCCTAATTTCTCGAACCAAATTTTGATTGCCTGAGATAGTACCAGTACTTCTCTGTAATTTTAGCCCCGGTTTCTCAAACCAATTTTCATTTCGCCTGGAGAAATTGGGATTCTACTGTATACAATTGTAATTTTGTTTTGTTTTAGCTCCCAGCGGCTGTTGGTGAGGCCCCAACATTTGGCTTCTCTGAAGACATGGCAAACAAGTTCTTCAATCCAGAAGGGGTATGAACAGTAAAGTCCTACACTACACTGACCTTTTCATATGCGAATAACACGCCACTTTGTAGCTATGTTGTAGTATACTGTACACTATTACACCATTAAACACTGTTATTACTGCTAATGTGATAATGTTTATTTAGCCAGTTGCAGCATGTGGCTAATCAAGTTTTTCTCCTCCTTGTTAGCCATTGAAAAAAAATGAAACTGTGCTTCTTAATTTCCTTGAATGTGTTATGGGCAGTGATGCCCCTCTTTGCTATGTTTGGCTGGGGACCATGCAGAAGATGGCCAATGCTGCAAAATGTAAGTGTTCATATGTTGTATTGCATGCAGTACATGTAGCTTATGGATTTTATAATAACTGTAATGATTAAATTAAACTCTTGTGTTTCTACTTTTAGGTGAACACCAAATTCCTTGTCAGATATGCAAGACCAAGCCCATGGTGGGGTTTAGGTAAATGTTTCAAATGTTCAAAGCTCTGTTAAAAGTATAGAAAATGGTTTTGAATGTTTAGAAAAACGCGCCGTTATTACAAAATTAATGCATGGCAATCTATTTTAACCTTGGAAGTTTACAAAACTTGGTAGCCTGCAAACATAGTCAAATTTCATCTTCTTCAATAGGCCAGTCCAGCATCAACTTTTTAGTGTTTATTTTGTTGTCTTCTCAGGTACAAGTGTCTTCATTGTTACAACTACACTCTGTGTCAGGTATGTTTCATTTGCTTGCTTTACCTGTGACTGCAGGCTCCTTGGTGAGCTGAGGTAGGGGGAGGGGGGAGCCCGCAGGGTGGGGCGAGTACAGGCTGTGAGCAAAGTGAGCCAAGAAAACTGGGGTGAGTGGCGTTGTAGTGAGCCTCAGGTCATGACATTAGTCTAGCGGTTGTCAATCAGTTGATTTCTGGCGCCAAGTTTAATTGACAATTCAAGTGGCCTTTTCAGGCGATGCCCTGGTGATGTGCTGTCACCGTGACGCTTATTTCTGTTAAATGTACTGTAGTTTTAATCGCATGTTATAACAACAGAATAATTTATTAATAATGATTAACTTTTCAGGATTGTTTCTGGAGGGGCAAATCTTCGCAGGGTCACAAACAGGATCACGATGTTCGGGAATACTCCACTTGGGTGAGTTAATATTGGAGTTCGTACTTTGTACTCGTGTGATTTTTGTGACCAATTAAGTTTTGATTTTGATGGCTAGGTGTTGTCATTTTGTGAAAAATCGGCTTTAAGAAAGATTCTTAATCAGAAGTCAAGAAGATCGTGCAAAAACAAACATAATTCATGTTAAGACACCATATAGTCGCCCTGCAGCTTTGCTTGCAGTTAACATTTATTTACTGCTGTTTGCTTGCGGTCAGCATTTTACCCTGTAGTTTGCTTGCAGTTAACATTTATTTACTGCAATTTGCTTGCGGTTAGCATTCATTTTGTGGTTGGGCGACTATATGTTTTTCATTGTTGGCGGCCATGTTGACTTACCATGAAGTATATGCCGAAGGAACGAACGAAGGAAGGAACGAGCGAACGAACGAAGGAACGAACGAACGAACGAACGAACGAACGAACGAAATGGAGAAATGACTCAATGCACATGTGAGAGAGAGTTACAGAATATTATTTTTATAGGACCCCAGTGTTTGCCATTGAATTGTAAGCATAATAATTGCGTATTAATAACACTTTGAGAATATTTATAACAGTTTGTATGGAATTTAGAACTGAAACTTTTTGCCGATAAATAATGGTGATACTGTATCACTGTACATTTTATGAAACCATATCTGGTGTTGCAATTTCAGCAATTTTTGGTCGATATATCTTCTAGCAAACTAAGGAATGAGAATTCACGACGTTCCTGCATTTGGCTCGCTTCGGGAATTGTTCTACTTCGTCGTCCTCACGGTCTGATAGCATAACATAATTTCTATGAAATAAAATCGCACATGCCCGGAATTACCACTGCAAAATCACATACCACAAAAAGTTTAAATTGCTGCCATGAATGCGTGAAAAACAATTTGTCCCACATCAGCGCGGTCAGTACTGGGCACCCGGGTGAAAAATGCACAGCAGCGAAGCGGAAGCCATTTTTGTACCGGACTGGTTTGGCTTCACCTATTACCCTGTGGGGACAAAATTACCCAAATTCGACAGTCACCATTTTTTAGTGGCCAGTTGCAAATGAAATATATGTGGGAGTTATCATAATCCTATAATTGATATTCACGTACGTTTAATCATGTTTCAGAATGCTGGCGAGAGAGGTAGCTCTTTCAGGAGTAAATTTCTCTGTGGAGGTGGAAGGAAAAAACGTTCTTCCCTGCCAGACTTCCCCAAAGAACCAGAACCTAACAAGACGTTAGATGTCACAAACATTGTGTAAGTATTGACACTTTCCTGTCGTACATGTAACTGTTCTATAAAATGCTCGGAAGGTCGTCGCGACGCTCCGCAGCTGTCCGACGAAAGCCGACGAAGCAGTCGGAGGCGCCTGGAAAGTTCGTTCTATTTTTTTGCAAATCTTCGTAGAAACAGTCAAAGGATTCAAGGCTTTTTTTAGCCAATCAAAAGGCAACTCGTACACTCGGGAGTGCTCCGAAAACAACCTCGTTCCCAGGGTCTCTCTCTGAGAAGAGAGAGACCCTGGTTGCGGCTGGTCATGTGCCACCCAGAATTTGGGTGGTGACAAAAAATTCGTTGAAGGGAGGGCGGCTTAGACTGCTTTTGTCAATACTAAAAGCCTACAGCAGAGCGTAAAGTGTTGCCACCAAAATAAACACTTTTTTCACGTGGCTCCGGTATGTTGCATTACGGTCATGTCGCAGTGCAATACAGTGCAAACGCCGAAAAAAATTTGTACGCTGGACAAAATTTTGTTGAGGAACAACCCTCCCTACGGTTTTGGGTTGTCACCCAGATCACGTGACCAGCCGCAATCAGGGTCTCTCTTCTCTCGCTCTTGGGGGCGGGGAGAGAGAGACCCTGGGAACAAGAACAACAAGAACAACAACAAACCCCCCAAAAGCAAGTTTTTCAGATTTGCATTTTTAACACAGATAAGTACTATCGCCCGATATCCGTTACTTAAGTTGTCGAGTTCGGTCTAAAATTGCTCGATCCTTTTGTCTAACGTGGGCTTTTTTGTAATGACGGCTGATCGCCTTTGAAACTGCAAAAAACAAAATAGGTTTACAAATTTCTGTGAGTTTGGATTACGTTAGAGAGAATGCCTTACTTCGAAGTTTTTTGTTTTGCGAGTAAACCCAATGCAAAATGAACCCGGGTTTCAGTTTATTGTTGATCCTTGTTCTAAGATCCGCCACCCGCTAAGTAAACAGCCCAAATTGACGTTAAGTTGTTATCATTTTTGCAGTCGATAGGATACATTAACCACTGTTTAAGATACCTTATCGAGTGACAGTTTATCAATGTTTTAAGTTTACAAGTTTATATTTCCCCGGCCAGTCCACACAACAGGAGTCGAACTCATACCGGTCGAATGCTGCCACTGAGCTACACGAGGCCTGTTGGAGTTTGGTGATATAAAATTGTTTTTAGAAAATCACACTTATATTTAGAAATTTCAAACGTTTGAATTCTAGCCGACTCCTGTGTGCTCACGCGGAAGGGACCCTTTATTTTCTGCGTGAGGAAATAGGAGTCGGCTACACAAAGGCTACAACCATTTATAGACAATCTTCTTTCGTTTCGTTACAAAAGTCTGTCGAAAACACGGCTCGCGAACGACACCGTATTCCACCGTCTTTCATAATTTAGCTTTGCATGCAAATTCTCATTAGGGGCCACCATACATTTCTTATAACACCACATAGGTTAATTCGATGGCAGTACAATTTATACACATGGTGACGAGTTTCTGTGTTCTCATTACGTACATACATGGCTTGCTATTGATACTTTTAGGAGAAATTGTGGCCTTATCAGTATTTCAAGGCAACAGTCGGTCTAAACACGGGTCTATCGACTTTGACATGTGAAAGGTCAATCTCCAGTTTGTTGTGTGCCTATAATCATTTATTACTGTTGTTGTTCGGCGCTTGGTAAGCATGTGAAATTGTTAAGACTTTCGATGGAATCGTTTGAAGTGGACGAGAATGAAAAACATTTCTTCGGAACAATTGACTTTGTTCATATCTGCATTTATTAGCCAAACAAAAACCTCCTTTTCCCAGGAAGACATACACACAGTGATATTTTTCTAGTTTGATCGATTATTTTATTTTTTACAGTATGGTGAAGTCCGTATCTCCACGATTGGGCAAAATCCAGTAAATAATTGATCGCAGCCGATTGCGATCAGAAATGAAGTTAATAAATAATTCATGTCTACTTTATATAACGTTTTTATTTTTACTGTTACGTTGCGTAGCAAGTTAATACTCAGATTCGACAAGCTCTAAGTAACTCGGTGATTCTCTATTCAAAATGGAACGCCGATCGCAAAAATGGCTTCATTGTTGGATTGCTTCACCGAACAACACGATCTTAGTGACGAACTTGACGAGAAATTAAGATGGATTCTTGCGGCAGCAGTTCTAGCGGTAGTTCTAGCGGCGAGAGTTCCAGTAGTAGCAATTCAAGCAAGAGTAGTTCAAAGAGTACAGGCAGTGGTAGCAGTAGCAGTAGTAGTGGTGGTAGCAGCGATTCTCATTCAGAGAAACGGCTTCTTATAACGCTAAAACCCAACCCTCGCCAGACGTGCTACATTTTCACTCGTCCTCTGAAAGTCCGTGTGAAAGGTGCCTCTTCAACGTAAGTGAACAGTTTTAACTGGAAAATTTTGATAAATTCCTTTACTTGCCAACAACAGACACGTTTGCTTATGCTCGCAAGAGTTGTTTGTCTAAAAAACTGTGCTTTTTCTTTGCATCAACAACTCAAAGAACAGACTAGTTCAGTTTTGTTTGTGTCGTGTCCTGTCGGTAGCTTTTACATCCGAAACGTTTGTTTTTAAAGCGGTTAGCTATCAAGCCGTGCTTGGCCGGCAACATAGTACAAAATTCACATATTAGCAAGTTGTTTTGCTTACGAGATAAACTCTTACGGCCACGCTGTTGTTTGTTTTAATTTACGGTGCTGTTTATTTTTCATTTTATATTTTGTCTTAGTATGTTTATAGTGTATTTACCATGTCGTTTTGTCGAGTTTGTCTTTGTTGTGGTGTGTGACATTTCTGTCTATGCATTTCTCTGTTTTGCTAGGCGGCTGTTTTGTTTTTGTTTTTTAATTTTATTTTTTTCAAGTTTCAATTTTTGACGACGTTTAATACAGTTTCTTGCCAGTTGATTACTTACGAAACAGGCGGCATTCACAGTTTCTCCCCAATGTCCAATCAAATAAGGAACCCAAAGCAATTGGTATGGGCGGACGCGTTGTTTTTTCTTTCGCGCGCTTTATCTGCTGGCCGTCAGTTGTCGTTATGGCAATATAGTCGTACTCGTTGTGTGCAGTCGTGGAAGATTTTCCAAAGACATTTTTCGTGCAATGTTTAGCTTATATTTCAGCCTCTAATATTTGCCACAGTAAAAAATTCTCTATCATTTTTTTATCCATTTTGTAACACTAAAACCAAACATCTTTCTTAGTTTGTTAGGCAAATTGGAATTAAGCCAATGCTCTTTACACGCGGTAATTCGATTGATTTTGGAATTGGCAGCTTGCAAAATCGTCGTTACAACTCTAGGGTAGTCGTCATATGACGGTCTTGTTATCGGTGTTGCGATATAGCGGGAAAGGCAAATTAACTCTGCGGAGTGTTTTGTTACACCGGGAGACTTTGTTAGAATGAGTATTGCCGTGTATTTCTCTGAACGTAAGAACTTACAGGAAAGATGAACATTTATTCGTTTGTCACACGACGGAATCGTGTACTTACTTTTCTCTTTACGGGAGGTACAGTTACCGACAAACTTTCTTTTTTTTGATAGCGAGAATGTGTAGTCTTCTTTCTGTCGCACGTGCCAAACCCTTGGCCATTTTTAGTTTTTCTTTTTTTGAATACTTATTATTTTTTGTCATGTTTGCAGTCCACCGTTGCCTTCAGATTTGTCCGGACCCAACCAATATGTGGATTACGTCACTACTTCCGCTTCGCCCGAGTCTGTCGAGTCCTCCATTGCTTCATCGAACCCGCCCAAAGTGACAGAGGACCTCGACGGAAGGTAAGGAAAATAGAGGGGTGGGGTGGGGATCCTTCGCCGATATTTGTTGTATCCTGCTGGTTTCGTAATATAAGCTGCTGTTGCTTCCGTTGCACTTGCTGAGTGTTAAAATATGAAGGATCTTTCTGATGAGTAGACAGCGCGACAGATCACTCCGGACAACTCGTGCAAGACACATCTCCGAAGATTGCCCGTAAACACCCTTCGGAATTTGTATTCCTAAGTTACTAAGGGGATAAAATACTGGAGGGTGGCGGGGGGAGGGAAAATAAATATTTATTTGCTTGACTCTTGATAATTGAAGTCCTTCGAGACGCTATTTTGACAGCAAACAGTTTGATTCTTCTGGTTTTATTGACGCTTCGTTAAAATTGTTAAAAGAAATTCCTTGTTTCCCAGTAAAAGTTTAAGGGTGCAAACGCTGATCTGAAATTAGTATTTTATGATCAGATTATTTCAAAACTGAAAACAGCGGCCATCAGTAATGAAATGAACCAACCAGTTCGCTTGAGGCAAACGATGGCAACCGTTGCCAAGCGCGGGAAAAAGTTACGTAAGGCAGAACACTATTGAATTTTGCTTGCACCTGATTGGCTAATTTAACGTGTTTTTCTTTCTGATTGGCTAAAACCCGTTGCACTAGGCGTGTAGTCTAATTATTGCAAACGCAAAATGTAAAGTAAACAAACAGCTGATCTGTTCAGCAAGTGATTCAAAAGCCGCTCTTTTGTATTAAAACACACACAAAATGCGCTTGTCAGCACATGATATGGAAATCCAAAACGGAAAATAGTAATTTCATATCTCGCATTTTGCATCCTTTTTAGGGAGGAAATAAATTTTCCGGCCAAGTGAACAGTAAAACGATAATTGGGTGAAGTTTTGTCGTGGGGTTTTCCTCCTAATTTAGCGAGAAAGTTCGCTTCATTTTCTCAATATGGAAATCAACAACAGCGGATGTAATATTTTTAAATTCAGCGAACGTCTGTCCGTATGTGAGCAATAAGAATGCTCGAACTTTCTGACATCTGTTAAGATCAAAGCAATCAATATTTGAAACGCGTTTAAATGAAACGGAGCAGTCTGACGCGTTTCGAAAAAAATTGCTTATCTCTTAAACGAAACGAGTCAGTTTTGCTTACAAAGCAATCAACAGCTATATCGTTACAAACACTGCTATTTGTTTTATTTTCCGCCGTTTAAATTAGCAAAAGTCGAGCTAGAACCTTGGCTTGTTTTTACTAACATAATCATTCACTTTTATGAATTTCATCAAATATCTTGTAGACTTGCATCTGCCGTGTATAGTGTAATTCTAGTTTATTATTCGATGCTTTTTTGTTTCAATTTCGCAAGACATGGGAAAACGATTTTCAGAACACCTTTCAGATATAAATTTATCGTTTTATTGTAAGGCTGCGAAGGTTCCATATGGCGATAATTGACATTATCTTTCCGATGACGGGTGTCGACCAATGAAACGAACAATACATGTATTCTTTAAGTGAGTGAATTTATTTCTCTTTCTCTGAAAAACTCATTATGAATATGTAGATTTGTTTTATTAGCACCTGATCGCGAGCGATACTAAGTACACCCAAACACTATCTCCTCTTGAATAAGTCAAGAAAATTAGAAAGACAGTGTCTCTTCGTGCACGATATCGTTATTTATCATCATGCCAAATGGTACCTCCACTCCGAGTTGTCTTGAGCGCGCTTTTTTGTTGTCTAATTCCAGAATGGATGATGAGCACAAGTTGATATCAAGATATGCGGCCAGGTAAGTTAATAAAGTCCGTATTTCATGACTGGTTTATACGCTAAGTGAGGTTTTTGGCAACCCATGTTTTCACCCTTAACATGAATTGGTGCCACGAATTGGGCTGGGTTTTCGTCTTGAGGATGCCCGAACGTCTGCCGGTGAATAACAGCCGTATTTTTTCAGTGAAGCTCTGCCGGGAAGATATCATTACATTAGGTTCGTGTAAATGTTTATGACAACTCCAATTTTCTGCTTTGTGCTTTTAATTTTCTTATATTCTACATGTACTTATAGAGTAAGTCGCCGCCCGCGTCGGTTTCGACGACCATCTCAATTGTCCTTTTTGTTTACCTACACTGCTTTCAAAACAGTGGTACGATCAAGCTATTGTATACTGAAATCCTTTTCTTTCACTTTGCCTAAATGCAGAATTAACTTCCAAGCTTTTAACAGATTTATGTGGAAATCTTTCTCTGCAAGCTTGAAATAATTAATTCCCATCTTGATTTCCGGACATTTATTTTAATATTATTTTCAAGAATCTGATGGCACTTCAACACAATATTCCATAGCTTGGATTTTCTTGTTACTCGTTCCTAGTCTCTGGTAAGCAGAACCTTCTCTTTTCACCACAATGCTTGCAGAAATATTTTGTCTTGTGTTGATTTCTCATAACGAACATTGAAAGGAATGCAAGATTCTGTTATGAGAATTAACATTTTAAGATAAGAATTAAAAGTGTTTTCAATATGTTTTTTGTGGACAAGCGCATCGACTGAAAGTGTTTTTTTTTTGTAAAAAAAAAAATCCGAATTTTTGACTATATAAATAATATTCCTTCGAGGAATTAAATAAAACGTTTGCATGTTCAACATTATTTTCTCAATAAAATAAACGACACACTTCACAATGCTACAATTTATTTTCACATTTGATAAGCAATTTGTCGCGTCGCGTCCTGGCGGTCGAGAGTCTCTGAGTCTTTGTTAATGAAAAAGGCGTAATTTCTCTAAAGTATTCTTAACCAACCACAGATTTCGATTCGAATGCACCCATCCCTGATGTCTTTTGAAAAAATAAAACGCAAATGCATCGCTTGGGATCATTGCAATAATTCGATAGTGGTCTGCTCATTAAGTCATGACTCGAGTCTGTTGACAATATCGGTTTATTTTGACTCGTGTGTAAATTTTTTTCTTTAATTACGGGCATCCTCAAGAATCAAACCGCGAGAATTTTGTTGGTTACATTCCGTGGTTTTTGCGTGAAACTACAGCTGGGATAATTCCCCTACCTTTCTACCCCCATGTGCGATTTTGTCGCAGTCTTTATTTTACCCATGCAGCACAAGTACCAAAATAAAATTAGTATATCCTCTGCAGCATTCCGTGATAAATGCAATATTTCCACCTGGCGCGTGAGCCATATAACAAAACAATCTTCACATTTTCGTCGGTATTACTTTATTTCTTTGATGTAGTGTAATTTTCTTCATTATCTAACTATTTATCTTGATCTTTTTGTATTTTGCCCACCAATGGAAAAGACTCGCGGCGAATTCGGTAAGTCTGCAATAAACTTATCTAGTCATAATCTTCGATTTTTTTAAAAATAAAACCAAAAAAGCCGCCACTGTCTTTATCACGAACAATAAAAATCGTCTTGCCGCACATAAAACTCACATCAATTTAATTATTTCTTATGTGCTGATTGTGTAAATAGAAATCATTATTAAATTTTTGTAATTTTCTATTTTTATTTCCATTATACACGTGGGTTTGATTATTCATTACGCGCTGATTGTGTAAATAGAAATTTGTATTTTTCATTGTTATTTTTATTATCCGTTTGCGTTCCAAGAGCATCAAGCATTGTCTTTCAGACAGGTGATGGAAGTTGTGATCAAACAGCCAGTGTCTGTTCCGCTGGGCTCGTTTATATTTTGTATTTAGGTTTGAAATGAAACTTCCATTTTCCTCAGGTGATATTGTTTTCTTTTTTGGCTAATTGAAATTCAGGTGACTTTTTGCAAAACACATTCTGCCGATAATTAAATAATACATCAAGCAAGATAAAATGCCGGACATAATACACTTGATACGAAGCTTGCTTGACACAGACTGACTTCACCTCCAAGGCAAAGAAAGCAATTAATATGGGTTTCTCGCTACCCTTCAATAAAAACAATGGAACAAACAAGAGGATCGATGCCCTAACCTCCGAAACAGTGGCAACTGCTACAATAGAGGACCAGTAGAATTACAAGCTTTCCAGAGCTGCTACACTACTGATAAATATTTGATAAAATGTCGGGAAGTCTGGTCACTGTTTGAGAAGAAAAGGGGAAGTAGTTTCGATGTTTTGGTTAAGATTTCTCCAGGGTTGGGTGGGTAAGGGAGATTAACATTTGACTGGTAGCGGCTGCGTGTTACAATGACGATGCCCCATCTCAGTCTTAGTGTAACAGACACAGTGAAAGCGTATTCGAACAGAGCGGTTTTCAATTGAGTGTCGAAAGTAATCCTGAATTGCAATGGTTTTTCTTTACATTGTCTTCTGATTGGTCTAAAGAACTCACGCCACTTTCTCAACCAATCAGAAGTGAAACCAAAAATCCAACCGTGACTTGTCACACACGTTTTCCCGCGCTTTGCGTCGACTACATGTATTTGCTTCGAGTTGTGATTGGTTCACTGGATTGTCTGTGTCCTTTGTGATTGGCCGGAGTGGTGACTTTGTTTTTGTTTTTTACGACACAAATAAAAACTGCTCTATCACACTAAACCAATGTTGGATTAAAAAAAAAAGTGCTATTCGTACTTATTCGCTATTAAAACGACTGCCGTATTGGTACTTGACTTCTTAATACAGTTAAGTTTCAAAATACAAATTCTCCTTACTATGCTCCATACATTTCTTATTGTATTGGTTGGAAGAACTTGATAGGTAATCATTCTTTTCCTTTTAGCGTCAGAAACCTGCCAATAAGGTGAGCAAGTCACCAAGTCAGTCGAGCATTGACGCCAACAGAGAACAGAGAGAGCTGATGCAGACACTACAGAACAAAAACAGGTAAATTTGTCGTAAGTATGTTTGGGTCCCTAACCCATAGGGAAATAGGTCACACAAACGTCCAGAGTACACTAAAGGTACATGTACGCATTGCGGACCTATAAATCAACTTAGCATGTGGCAGTCTTACACAAACACGGGGCGCTCGGATTTCTGATCGAATTGGAATTTAGAAGGTTTGGTTTTGTGGAGGACGGATGTCTGGAGAACCCAGAGAATTACATCGTAGTAAGGACGAGCGCCAACAACAAACTCAAATCACATATGAAGCCAAATCCGGGACGCAAATCCAGGCACATTGGTGGGAAGTGAGCGCTGTCGCTATTGCTCCATCCCTACATCCCCACCTTATGAAATAAAGGTGAATGCAACAGCTCGATTGTGGCAAGGCTCAGTGGAAACATGACGCTAAGCTAACAATGGAAAGAAAGCGAAGCCTCACAGGGATGAAATTACCAAAGAATCAACAGAGGAATCGAGCGGCATGTAATGTTTACACCGGTCAATGGAACCACTCGTTATCGTGACCGAGACTCACGTGAAATTTTCTTCAGCTACTGTGATCCTCAAAATAAAATTCTGTTCTTGTTTCAAACAGGCTACTATTGAAAGAAATTCGACGCCTGCGCGACGAGCATGAGGAGACATCGAGGTCAGCTGCTCAGATCGCTCAAAACCCTCAGCTATTAGCCGAACTCAAGTTGCTACGGCAACGAAAAGATGAATTAGAATTGCGCATGTCGGCACTGCAAGAGAGTCGCCGTGAACTAATGGTGCAGTTGGAAGGACTTATGAACCTGCTTAAAGTAAGTACCTGTATTAATTGCACAAAGTAGGTTTCCCGTATGTGCTTAAGCAAGGTGTTGTCATGTGTTGAACTATTTTAGCGCAATTCTGTACCATACTAGCCTGCGAACGCAGACGTATTTCCGGCCGTCGCTTTTGTCCACCGGAAATACGTCTGCGTTCGCAGGCTTGTACCACACAGACTGGTGTTGAAATCGGGTAAAATCTCTTATAATGATTCTCAACTAGAGGAAATTCGTAGAAGATACTAAGAAGTCGCAGAGAAGTGCGAATAACCAAAATTGGACCAGACTGGAGTTGATTGGAATAACCGTCACGTTATAAATTTGGGCGAATAAAGTCGAAAACGTGTTTCTTTATCAGAAATTTTTGTTTGTTTGTTTGTTAGATAGTTTAAGCGGTTACTTTTGAGCACTTTTTTACGCTTGTATTATGGTATTGGGGTATCTGTGTTATGTATATCACACACCGAAAGACTTGGACTGTCACGCAACGCAAGTTCGGCCCAGAAGTGTTGCGTGACGCTCAAGTCACGGCTGGAGTCACAAGGTAAGTATTGAGTACAGTCCGGAAATCAAATGGCATTTTTCGTCAAATTGTTGTAAGTTAGTTCCGAGACTCAGATTTCATTTGACCATCGAGACAGCAAGGTTTTAATATTCGATTGATTTCCTTTCATCTCATCATGTGTCTGTTTGATGTATTGATATTGTACTGAGAAATTAAAGTTTCATCACCCTTAAGAGTAAAGGGTAACGCGGGTGCTTCTGTTCAGTTTCGAAACGCACAAACTTTTAGTCTAACCTTGTAAAAGACTTTTGTCTTAGCAATCTGAAAGATGAGCTGGTGTCGGGACGTGTAGTAGTGTTGCAGTTCTAGAAAAAAGATTTTTTGGCGTGGTGAAGCTCAATCGTTCCACTGGCCTGCGGGAAAGTCCCGCCTCATTTGGCTTGACAGATACCAGTCGGTTTAAATTCTGTTAGCTTATGTAGTAGTCACGCTTTCCCATTGACTTTTGAAATAGTCGTGCTTTCGTTGGCTTGCAGGACAGTCACGCTTTTCGGTTGCGGTGTTTTATGCAATTGTCACGCTTGGTTTGGCTTTGCGGGGTAGTCACTCGTTTTCGTTGGTTTGCGGAATGGTCACGCTTTTTCGTTGGCTTGTGGGATAGTCACATGCTAAGTATAGCCACGGTCACGCTTTTTGTTGGCTTGCTGAATATAAACGCTCCTCATTAGAGTTTTTGTAAGAAAAAAGGCCAAAAATTTCTTTATTACAGCCGTGAAAAAAAGCCAAACAATTGTCTTCACAGCATCAGGAAACTTGGCAAGGAAAAACGTGGATGGACTTAAAACAGAAACGACGAACTAAAAGAATGTTGTTAAACCTAGTAAGGCAGTGAATGTAACTGACTCTTGTACAGTGCACTGAAGTAATTTTAAAGGTGTTAAATTAATATATTGATAGCTTAATTTTAATAGGTTGTTCTATTATCAAAGGGTGTATTCTACCCGTTACTTAATATGAGATTAATAACGACGGAATGGGAGCACTTGACTAAATTTAGTGGCTTTAAAGTGCTTTCACGTTCTCAATTTTCAACCCAAAGCGCTGCACTTCGTAGTTAGACTTCTGTTGACTTGCTCGTCTCATTTCTGGAAATGGCGTCTTGGGAGGGATTGATACGGTGAATAATCATTACGTAAATGTATTGTTTTGTTTCCTTGTTAAATCAGGTGATACTGTAAACGAAGACTGAACAAAGTGGATTAAGGGCAATTCGATCAGAACGAAATGTGCTTAACTTAGGCAATTGTTTGCTAAGGACAAATATGAAACTTGTTTTATTTTGGCTTTTTCTGAAAAGTGAATGTCAAACAACATTATTTTGTCGTGATTGTGTTGTGTTCATACGTTTGCATACAGCAGCCCAATTCATTTTCATCTGCTACTGTTTAACCAGTGTTTCTGTTTTAAAATCAGAAACACCTTTTAACCTCTTAAAATTGGCGAAACGTTGACAGAAATCTCTGCAAAAATTGTACAAGTCTGACATGCTTCTGTTTTATTAATCCACTTTGTTCTGTCTCTTGCAGGCAGAAAACCTCTGAATCCAAGACAAGAGGACGATCACTTAAAACTGTTAGTTAATTTCAAGAGCCTGTCTTAGAAGATTACTGAACTGTCACTGGTCGTATTTGAATCGTCACGCAACACTGACCTGGGTGTGTGACATACCAACGTCACCCATTGCTTGACGCTGGGACATCACATCATGAAGGACGTTGCTTGACGATCCAAACGGCTTAACAGTGACCAGCTGCTTAATGTGCTATACCGATATAACCAACAACCTCAGTGCTAAATGTGTGCTATTAAACTCGTTAATAATTTAAGAAAAAATACTTTAATATTTACTCTGTATTTGTCAACTGGATGTAGAATTCGTCCTGATTAACGTAATGCTTTGCTTCAATTTTCTCGGCTGAAATAAGTCCTGCTAGCCAAAGCAACTAAAAAACAAACATGTCTCTATAAAGGTAGCTTGTATAAAGTCATTTACAAGATCCGTGTCCAGAATTCGTGTACAAACTCTTGTCTTTAGCTTGAGTCTGCAAACTCAGTACAGCAAAGCCACTAATTATTGAGCATTCTCTTTTGAACAGACTTCCAGTTTAAATACGGGTCAGTTTACAGTTCATTTCCCTGTTGTCACCCTCTCTTCCCTCCCAAATTAGTTCTCGTTATAATTATGAGGCAGATCAGTCAGTTTTTTTATAAGGCAAGGTTTGTAATAGTGCATTCCTTAATTGTTTTCTTACAGTTCGTTTTGTCTTGGAGTTAAGGGTTTGTAACATAACGTAACGCGCCCACTTGGTTGCGTGTGTAGTAATATTTAGTTAAAGTAATGCTGCTTCCGTTTAGAAATTTTGAAGCAACGTCAGACCAAAGCATATATATATAGATTGTAATGGAATAATGCCACGTGACTACGCGTTTGGTCACGTGATTTATATCGACAGAGAAGGAATTGTTTTATTGGCGTCATTTTCGTCAACAAAACCTACAAAATTTATATTTTATTGTTTTGTAAGAAACTATTATCAGAGTTAAAGGTTAAGAGCTATTGTTTCGCTCTGTGTAATTTTTGGTCAATTGAACAAAAATATTTCTGAGATTTTTTTTAGAGAATTTTTTCCACAATTTAATTGTGTTTTGTTATCTGCAGAAAGGAATTTAGGAGTATTGTGTTGGAGTTTGTTAGAAAAAGCAGAAGTTAAAAGGCTATCGTGTAGGCAATCGTAAATATAAATATTCTAAGGAAACGGGAAAAAGATATACAGATATATACTCGTTTTGAAACGATTGATAAAATTTATGTTTAGGCAAAGAGAAACATAGAGAAACATTTCAAAGGTGAAATCGATTGACGTCACAGCACTGCGAGGGACTCGAGTACAGTCGAGGATCAACTGTCGGTTTTGGCAAATCTTCGCTGAGTTCCCAAATATTTCCCTATCCTGGTTGTCCAGTCAATCTGTACACTGGCTTGTCAGCTTGTCGTCACGGTTCGGTTTAATTCGGTTCTATTCGGATGGGGCTGGTTTCGTTCGGTTCTACTCGGATCTGTTTGACTTAATCGGTTATATTCGGATGGATTCGGTTCAGAATCAGTTCTTTTCAAAGCTGAGCTTATTAAAGCAACGGTGGTTGATTCCTCGACTGGCAAAGGCAAGGACCCGTACCATAACGAGAGGTAAAACAAAGTGATATTGGTTTACACGTCAATTTCAGTGCGTTTATATTTAAAACGAACAGGTGTAGCCAAGTGAGATATTGTGAAATGTCCTTTGCCTAGAAGAAGGTGAATAAATGGAAAGAAACAAAAAGTTGAAATCGTACTAAGAGGAAGTGAAATATAGTTATGCGTTATTCTTGAAAGATGGCCTTTTTTACTTGCTCGAAAAAGGGTTTATTTACTAAGACGGCTTTTTGAATGGTTTTTGATGAATGCGAAATCATGCCCGGTTTCCATTTTATTTACTCGTGGAAAAATAACAACAGAGAGATTCTCGCAGTTCCTTTATTGATAACTTTACTTTTAAAAGTCATTGTATGTTTATTTTTGTAAACCGCTCCAACTAATCAAGGCGAAGATGTTGTCACCCCTGCTCTGAGTCACTTAAGTGGAGCCAACATTCCCGCGCTTTCCAGCGGTTGCACGTTTTTGTTTTTCCCGCTTTTTCCACCGGTTGCTTTATTACTTACTCTTGTTTTCCCGCGCCGTTCACCGGTTACTTACTGATGTTTTCTTGCGCTTTTCACCGTTACGCCCTTTTGGTTTACTGCACCTGTTAACGTCAAGATGATTTTGGTCGTTTGTAGACCACTGCACTTTATGGCGGGAAAACGTCAGTCATCCAACAGGGGTGTTGTACAAATGAAAGTTTGTGTATATTGAGAAATGTGGTTGTTCTGTGTAGTCCACGAGCGAACTGAATAAAAAAAAATCAACTTGGACTTCAAAATTTCATTGGGAAAAGGAAATGGAAACATAGTCAGGGCCGTAGGGAGGGGTGCGATGGGTGCGTCCGCACCCCCACCCCACGCGCCGCAAAGGTCCGCTTAATGTGATAGGGAGAGTTCTAATGACTCCTCTCGGAATGCAGGAAAAGTGGAAATATATCTCCGGACCCCCCCTCCCCTCCCCTCTAGACGCTTTATATATATATGCTTCCTGTGCGCGCACCCACCAAAGCAAAATCCTGCCTACGGCCCTGATAGTTGAGTGACAATTGGACGAATGTTTAAAGTGTTTAAGTCTGGAAAGCGAAATGGAAGTGTGTAAATCAGTGCTTGAAAAGTCGTTTGAAGAGTCCTTCAGTTTTGGTTACCTTAGTTCCACGGTCCGTGTTTTGTTTAAAATGCTTTATTCTTGCTTGTTAGTGTAAGAGTGTTTGGAGTGCTTAGAAAAAATCTCTCCCGGCGAATACAATGTCATCGCTTGACAAAATTTGAAAAAATTTTCAAACTCCACACCATCCAAGAAAAGAATTTGCAATATTTTGTGCTTAACAATCTGATAATAAAAATGATTAAACTTGTTTGTCCGGAAAGTTGAGGACTTAAGAATTCTAAAAGGCCAGAGCGTTTCTTGTGTGCGAAGTATGATAAATAATACAAAGCCCCATATTAAGAGCCGGTGATAGGTCAATACAACAACTGTCGAGACACCGAACTTCAAGGAAATATGTAAGAATGCATTGCTTCATAGCTTTCATTAGAATAGTCATTCACCACTTTCATTCACCGTCTTTAAAGCTAGAACCTTGTACAGCATAGTATGAAAGCACTGCTCAATAGCTTTCATTTGAATGGTCACACACTAGGGTTTCATTCACAGACTTAAAAGTTAGAACCACCTTGTACAGCATAATAAACAGTACTACATGAAAGTACTGCTTGATAGCTTTCGTTTAAATGGTCACAGACTAGCATACCATCTATAGGCTTGAGACGGAATCCGCCAGGACTTCGAGTATTTATTATACCAAAATTATTTACACATTATTGCAAACTTTGGCGTTACTGTTTCAAATATCTTATGAAAAGAAATCATTTCTAACAACACCAAACATCGAAAACAAATTTCGAAGTTCCACTGAGCCCCAAGACTACACGTGAGACTTTGCCTATAGCTTGTGAACTACGAAATTCACTTTCTCAGATTGATAAGAAATTGTTGTTGGTGATATCACGGATAATTACTAACATCTTTACCTTTAATGAAGGGTAGAAAATAACGTAACAGAATTTAAACTATTCTGGCACTCGATTTGTGTCCAACTTAAATTAATATTACCACAGGAAGCCCAAGCTCCTTTGGGAGCCATCAACGTGTCATTACGTAACAGCGTTATACTGAAGAGTTTGTATGGAAATATAACCATCGTACAACCTGGTTAAAAATAGGGGGAAAAATTTAATAAAATCTACTTGTCCTGTTTTGTCTATAACTTGTCTTTGTATGGCGTTCGGAGGCATTTCAAAGCGAGTCCAGTGGGTTTTAGGCTCTAGACAAAACAGGACAGGTACGCCGATTTTATTAAATATCTTTCCCCTTTTTTTTAACCAGTTTGTGCGACAGTTACATTCCCTTACAAATTCTTATAATAACGCAGTTACGCAATGACATGTTGACGGCTCCCAAAGAAGCTTGGGCCACTTGTGATATTACTCGATTTCCTGGTGGATTCCGTCTTAATTAACTACCTTGTGCAGCAATACAACATGAAAATACTGCTTAATTTGAGCACAAAGTAGGGCGACCCAAGGTTGCCAGTATGGGACGATATATTTTTTTTATCCAATAAGGGTAACGAAGTAGCAACTACAGATTCTTTTCTTCAAATTGTTTTGATCTCTGCAAGCAAAAATAAACAAGTTATGAAAGATAAAGAGTAGGTAGTTAAAATTTTGATATATTTGGCTTAGTAATGACAACCAATGACTCAACTGCCCTTGGTTCTCTCTGAACTGAACTCTCTGAAGTGCTCAAATTATTTTTAGGTTTTTACCTCTAAAGATAACTTAACACGGTGCAATATCAGTTAAGAGCTGGATTATAGAGGCGGGGCCACATACTGCCAATGTTTAGCCAATTTAAAACTTAAGTACAATCTGTAGACCAATAAATAAGCCAGTCATTTTTTATTCTAATGGCAGCTATTGGTGGATGGTGGCGAGAAACTAGATCGATATATCTTAGCAACAATGCCTTTACTATGCAAAAGATGTTAGTCAGCCACGGGGACACAAACTACTTGGGGAAGAAAATAGGAGCCTAGGAGCTAATATCTGCTCATGTCACTGACAGATTAACAAATTTCTCATATTTCCACCAAGCTTAATAACTCACCCCATTGTTGCTACCTAGTGCAATCAACTCCCTCTAAGACGGACACCGTCCGGACCAGCTCCGGCTGTCCGTCCTACAGAAGTGTCCGTCTTAAAGGGAGTTTAGTAACCCGACAGTAAAATGACTGAAAAACGGTAGGGACCAACACCAGGTGCCCGTCTACTAGAGGTGTCCGTTAAGAGAGAGTTGTCATGACTGTATAGTTACAAATCGTATAGCTACGAAGTTCTTTTAAGCAAGGACAAAATATTTGCATGTGTCGAGGAGTATAGACTGGGACTAGGTTGGGTTGGTTCCTTGGTGGCTGGTCTAACCATTGCTTTTACGGTAAAAGCGGAAATGGATCACGGGACGTTATTCCATCCCCCCAGGTGCGCCTTAGTTCCTTTGTGGTTGACTTCTTCGGCAAGAAAAAGCTTCGTTAATTAAAATGATCAATAACCGAAATTAAAAAGGCTGCTTTATGAAACAGACAATAATTCGTTGCTTAACCCAAGTTGTGCGGAAAAGGTTTTCAGTATTAAAGTCAAGCAAATGACAAAACCTCCGTTCCGACCCTAAAAGATGGCGATCATTCCATCCAGTTTCCGGTTTCCTATTATGGATCACGCAAGCCAATCACAAACAAGCTTGGAGGAGGTCTCGGAAAGCGAAGTACCGTTAGCTTTTCGTTCAAGCCGCTACCAAATGTGATTAAGTCTAGTTTCTCGTTCAGATATCAGTACATTGTCAACTTGACAGGTTATGAGAATAAATGAAATCATCAGCTAGGAGATATTGATTTGATGAAACACCAAATTGTCAACGGTGTAAAATCTATTGACGCGAAGAAGCACTTTGCTTTGGCAGGCTACTTAACTGGCGATGTTTAAGTTTCAAATAGATCGGTGTCGTAAGAAATCTGTAAAAGGTCTGATATTTTGGCGATATTTTGCCCTCCTGTTCAAGTTACATTTAACTTATCGGCGTCCGCAACCTAATTAGCTAAAGAGAGGCTCGTTCTAATCGCTTTGATATTGGTTTAGCTATGTAACTTTTGACGAGATTCCGACAACTCCAGTAGTTTTGTCTATTCCTCTTTGCAGTCTATAAGTCTTCGATCTGAAGTTGAAGAATATTGTTCTAGATAGTAACGAGAAAAAAAAAAAGATACGAAATTTGTCAAAATCAAACTGTGGTACACTATGTAGAGATAATGAATACTCTGTGACATAATTTCAGGAGTATGGCCAATTTAGAACTTCTTTGCTATGGATTCTTTTAAAACGTTTTTTTTTTAACTTGAAATGATTATGTCCCGTCACACAGACGACGTTAAACTTGCGAGCTAATTGTGGTGTATCGTCGAGTCGACTCAACTGAGATAACCTCTCTTAGTAAGAAATTCTGATATTTTTTATAAGGTTTTCTGTGTAGCTGTTGAAGGCTAAATCGGTTTCAGGTTAAATTTGTTTCCAACCTAGATTAATTTTCTTTAACCTGAAGATAACACTTTTACAATGTCTTAAAATAACTTGAATTCATTGAAAGGAACTCCCGTGAATTGTTTTCTTTAGGATGAAACAGGTTTACCGTGAAAACCATGCAATTTAACCTACAACATTGCCGCGTCGATGTTTTATTTCCTTTAGAAAATTTTTAGTCGAGTTGTGTGTGAATTGTTGTGAGTCGAGTTACGTAAGTTGTAATAGTTTGAAGTCAAAAAATTGTTGTGGGAGACCAATGGTATTCACGTCGGCCATTTAGTGATTGTTGTTCCGGCGGATTCCATTAAAATCGGAACTTCAGTAATATACGAGCAAGCGGCCGCTTTGTTTTGTCATGCATCGTCAAGCAAAAAGCGAAAATAAAAACCCTAAAAAAGGGCCTTTTGCCCAAGATTGTTCTCTGCTTATGGAGGACAGCGAAAATGAGTCACAATTGATTTAAACTACCAGACTGTTGTGCGGTGTTAAATGTCTTACCTTAGGTCGTAGATTTTTTTACATGCAGTTTATCAAGGGAGCCATGCCCCTTGGCGCTTACAGAGCCCTCATTCCTTTGCAAGTCTTTGGTTATAAAGATATTTATGTTATTTATTTCTTATTGTTCAGAAAGGAATGTCGTTAGGTGGGGTAAAGATTTAAACACAAGGTCCAAAATAATAAAGCTCTTTTAGCTTCTGAACTTTGTGTCAAGGCGCTATTTAACTGTTCTAAAATTAACTTTGTAGCTTTCGCCGGATGCAAGATATTGGCCTCGAGCCAAAACACAATAGTGTAAGCGTTATTCGACTTGTTATCTGTCTTCGGCATCAAAAAAAACGTACTTAGTGCGTAGCTTTATATTCGACTGTCTGTTGCGTCATGTCGGATAACGTGCTATATATGTGGAGTTTGTAGCGTTTATTTGCTTGGAAAAAGATTTGTAAGTGGGGCTGCTTTGTGCGTTCACTGACACCACGACCATTTCAGCATGGAGAGCAAGTTAATTTCGGTTGGAAAAATCGTCAGATTTTGCAACGACAACAAGGCACTGTCTTTCACGGTGCTTTTCTTTGTTGTAACGAACGTTTTGGCAATGTTTTCGACAAAGTTTGAAGCGCCATGCGTTTCGTGCACAGTGACAAGGACCTTGTCAGAGTTTGGAGGGTGTTCTTATGATGCGGTCCCGTTTACGTTTAATTCCTTTAAGGTAATGGTTTGTTGTTTTTTAAGTGCTGTTATTGTACAGTTTCAAATTTCGTAGAAAGGAAATTCATGCCTGTGTAGTTTTTCCCTGCGCACGCTTTTTTCGGCGCGAAAATTGTGCACAACGCGCCTCGATTACTGCCATGTTTTAGATCCTCGACGAGGATTGGTTTAATTTTGTGCGCGCATTGACTGTTTTGCCTGCCGTTCGGGCACTGCAGTAC
Source organism: Meandrina meandrites (assembly GCA_963693305.1). Taxonomy (NCBI): domain Eukaryota; kingdom Metazoa; phylum Cnidaria; class Anthozoa; order Scleractinia; family Meandrinidae; genus Meandrina; species Meandrina meandrites. The sequence continues at coordinate 31,633,731 of OY855906.1, forward strand.
AGCGCAGTGCATTTTCTGCTCGAAATTCTATTTTGACATAGCTGTTATGTTTGACAAACCACTATTTTTTTTTTGCTCGCATTTTGCTCGAAGTTGGACAAGGCTTAAAAATTGCGAAAATTGTCTCGGCTATTCTACTCGAAATTCAGCTGTTAGAATTTATGCAAGCCGAAACCCTACGAGTTACAATGGTTAAAAAATATGGTATTGGCAAAGAAATGGTTGTCTTATCTTAGAATTTGTGAAAAGGAAAAAGCGATGTCTTCCCAAAACCTCTTAATTTTTGTCGCTGGGGTTTTTTGCGGTATGTTAATATCTTGGTGCGGTGTTCTCTTTGGGTGTATCGCATTGGAAATGCTTCAGAATTTATTCGTCACGTCCGGTCGTGAAATATATTATTTGCTTGTCTTGAAATATATATTTTTAGCTGTATGTTGAACGATGTAGCGCTTTCGAGGACGTTATCTAAGTGCTAGTAAAGTTATCTTGTAAATCTTTTGGGGTTTTTACAATATCTCTATAGAGATTTTTCTCGAATAAGAGCTTTAACAGAGCTTAGGCTCGTTGTGAGATTAGGCTTAAGTCGTTAATTGACATGTATGTATTGCACGAGAGGTAAGAGAATTGATTGATCTGAGAGTCTTTTATTGGTCCATGGGAAAGAACGTTGGTAAAGGTGACAAATTCCAACACTTCTTTCATGTTTTAAGGGAACAACTGAAAACTATTATTTAGTGGTATTCAAAGACAACCGAAGCCGAGCTATCCACGTGTTTTTGGCAAACTGTATTCTCACTTAAAATGGTACAATTTCTGTGTTTATTATTGGGTCTATATTTACGTTACTAAACCAAACCGACCATTTTACAAAGGATTGCCTTAATTGGTCATGAAATTCTCATATATTTTGTGGTTTCCGGTTACCTCTTCAATCCACGTAAGTAATATGCTACGCTTGAGTCAATATCTCAGGGTTTGCCGTTAAAATAAACCACTTGGAATGTTGGAAGCTGTGGTGATCACGTGCTCTCAACGAATTCGCCGGAAAACGTGATCTTTCTTCTTTTTTCCCTGGAGCGCGTGCTGGGACAAACATAAGGACACATCATGAAACATACATAAAGTGCAATTTAAATAAGCGAAGTTTCTTTTCCCGAAGTTGTGTTTTGCACAAAATGGAATGATGCAATGTTTCGACATCACTACCTTTTCGCGATAATAAAACGTTAAAGAACACGCGAGCATTGTGAATTCTGCGTCACACCTCAATTTTATCTTTTTTTCTTTTTTGAGGTATACGTTAATTAACAGTTTTCTTTAAGTGAATTTCGATATTGCTTTTGAGTTAATCTTAACAAGATTACGAAATGGTTACACGGTTGTCTGTTTTGACTAATGATTGACGTAAACATCAAGTGATTAGAACGTTCTCTTGTGTGTAATGCTTCTAATTCCAACACGAAGTAGGTGGAAATTGGGTGCTCCTTGAAAATAATTATTGTTTAGCTTGTACCCCGATTACGCAAATTCTTTTTGTTTGGCCCTTTTCTTTGATATTGCCCATGTATGTTAAGTTGTGTTCTCTTTGAAAACAATAGTTTGAAAGGGATTTGCTTAACAATAAAGGTGTTATTTTTATAGAGATAACAGCGTGGGTATTTAAATCATACAGTGAAACTAAAAAACTAATAATTTGTTAGAAAACGTACGCTCGTCTTCGCTGTAAGGTTGTTATCGTCTTAGAAACTTGTAAAAAATGATGAAAAAAACTTTTGAAACTCTCAAGTTGTCAACTACCGTTGGTTGCAGATAAGCTGTTGTTGTGCATTTAACATGGAGTGCATTGTTCTGTTATGGGCGGCGAAGTCGGAAGTTTGCGTTCACTCTTTGAGCCAATTTTGCTTCGACTTTCGCAGTACAAAAGTCTTTAACATGTTCCCTTACTGTGTACATGATTAGTCCGTTTATTGTGTCCACGATGGAATGTTGTGTGGACAGCTTCTTTCTTCCACAAAGGCATTTGTATTTCTTTGTTGTATCAAGTGCGCGGAGATTGTTGGGAAAGGAAGAAGCGCGCAGTGGATGATGGGAGGATGGTGCCTCGTGCGTCGACCCTTGACAGTTTTCCTTTTGCGTGTGACACATGAGAGCAGATCCTTCCCGCCAAAATGGTCTTTTTTGCATTCTCCAACCACCTTGATCAAATGACGCGATGTTATAACGCAATGTTTTAGTCGTTGCCACTTTCACACTATAAGCTTTTGTTGCGCCATGGCCAGCCCCAAAAATTTTGTTGGCTTTGCCTCTTTGAGAACTGCTCTTCACCTTTACTTTGCATTGCTTTACAGGCAGGATCTCCTCGTGCGCCACGAAGTCCCAAGGCACAAAGAATGGAAGACGATGGTTCTCCTTTGGAATTTGAAAGGTCCCCAGTTTCTCCGTCTACTGTTGACCCAGGCCTGAACTCGGAACCTCCACTCAGTGGAGTCGATGGCAACATTAAAGAAGCGTTTGGCGACCGTGCGACCAGCAGGAACCTTAGGGACGATCTGTTATTGGCTGCTGATAATGTCACTAGTGCAATGTCTTCGCTTGTTAGGGAGCTTAACTCAGGTATGTGTTTTATATTTCAAATTCGCTTCTCAAAATTGCAGCGGTGATGGACTAGCATCCCATCGTGGGTGTGTAGAAATACTCCTAGTCATTTCATGCTACAAAAAACGGAGTTTAGCGCCGGTCACTAGGCTGAAACGCGGACTTTATCTTTTACTCAACTCGGAGTCTTTTCGTTGGGAGTTATGTGTTATTACTAGGGATATTGTCCGATTCGCCATCAGATTTTTAGAGGGACAAACTTTCACTGGAAGACTTATTTAGGTTAATTGCTTTTCTTTTCATTTCTCTGAACAGAAGATGAAGATGAAGGTACCAATTTCCCAAACGGTAACACTGATGATACAGATTTAGAGGCCCTTGAACAGCAAGTGAACCAGATAAGAGAATCATTGGAATCTCATGAAGAGAGAGCCAACTCAAATCTAACCAATGGCGACATTGTTATGACTGTACCGTCGGAGAAGGTGATCCTCCACGGCCCGAGTAGAAGCGGGAAGAGTCCGAAGGGTCGACGAGCAGGTTCCGATTTGGATACGGACACGGACGACGACGACCCGAACGCTCGCCGAGGGGATTATAAGAACTCTTCGCGTACCCAGATGACGGATGACGAGAGTTACATTCAAACCGACGATGACGAAGGCACCGTACGAACAGATGACGAAGATATGGAGTGGCAGGAGTCAATCAAGCGATGGGTCAATCGTTAGATGGTCGCCAAAAATCGATAGATGGTCGTATAACTCAGATGATCGTAAAGTTATTTTTATATTTCGCATTTATACATTACCGCTAGGACTGACAATGTGGACATTTGTCAAAGGCTGGTCCGTTACTTGCTTAAGTTAAGTCGAGTGTTGGACGACTCGCGCACAGTTGTGACCCAAACCGCGGTGAAAAGGGTCGTTTATATCTTTTATATTTGGAAAGGACACCACCATCACCTTTTCTGCTTCTTCATTAGCAAGCATAAATGTTAGTAGGCTAGCATGTCGTGTCCTTGCAAGAGATTTCAACGGTGTAGGTTAGACGAGGACAATTCAGGAGAATCGATATGCAAGCTCCCGTCATGCAGGGTTTTGGATGTAAGAATATTTTTTTTACAGTCACGTTACTGACAACGAAACACGTCAACCGCTGTAACTCGGTCAAGATTTTTTCATTAGTCTGACAACTTTTTAACATCATTTTGTTGGTTTTGTTTTCTTAGCTTGGCCAATCAAAAGCCAAGTTACGAATAGCCACGTGCCGATCATTTGAGCGTGAGATTTTGGGCTTTTTTATTGGCTGAGAAAAAAAGATGCGACGTGGCTGAGTGGTCGGCAGTGCTGGACTTAAGGCGAGGGTTCAAATCTTCCCTTCTGTCCGTCTCTGACCAGTAGCTGAAACTGTAAACGGAAGACTCGTTTTAACACCTCTGCTATGCTAATGTAAATAGCTATAGCCAATTCAGTTGAAATTTTTAACAAATTTACGTTCTTTTTGCAATATTTTTCATTTGCAGTGATCCCAATTAACATCACAGTGCTAAATTCACCGACGTTAAACAAAGTGATTATTTATTTTATTTTTTAGTGAGCAAAAAGATGGAAAAAGTTGTCAAGAATTAACGAAAAAATCTTAGGTAGTGGCATTGCTACAAAACAACTCCAACGTGCTTGAAGAAAAGGAGTATTATCATACAGTATTATATTCCTATTTGTGAATTGACCCATGATGTAGTATAGTTTCAATGAGAAAAAACTCCCAATCAATTTTTGTTTTTGTTCGTGGATAAATACGCAAAGGCAACAGACAATCGCTTGCCTTTTTTGTGATCAAAGTACAATTGTAGCCCATGTGATCAGTGGATCAGTGCAATTTAAGATATTGTACGGTTATCTAAATAAAGATTAGAGAGGTTGTTTCACCCCTCTGAGTTATCAATTGCATTGTTCTCTGCTGTGTTGAAATTTCTAATCCGGAAGTCCGTTGCTCAATTAAGATTTAATAGATAAAATTCCCTCGCCAGTTTCATGGGATTTACTCATTCCTTATATTTTTTTACCGAAGATAATTTACATACTTTCACATTGACCTTTAATATTTAGTCAACAAAAACTTTTCATTGAAATTTGAAGTCTTAATATAAATCAAAGCAGATGAATAAGTTCCTTTGCTGGGCGGATACTTTCTTTTCATGTCGGATACTTGTTAAAAACCGAACATGCCTTTAGGCTACTGATGGGCCAAGTGCCCCTGTAATCTGACTTTGTTGTACTTAAAATATGATGTTAGTTCATTGCACTTTTCCTTTCGCATAGTCCCCAGAGGAGGAAAGAGGTCAAAAGGGAGGAAAGAGGGGCTTTCAAGAAAGCAATGACGAGGCAAGGGCCTTGAGGGGTCTCTTCTGGTCGTCCTGTCGTCCACCGCGCGCTTCACATCTTTCCCTTCGCAATCCTTACGCGTTATCGCAAAACACCAAGAAACGAATAGTTAAGATTTCTCTGCGGAGGAAAGAGTCCATCGCATGGAAAGAGGCACTGATAGACAACAATTTTAATAGTAATTCGACTCGGACTCGTGACCAGAGCCGGCAACACGGAGCGACGAGAGCACTGCTTTACCCTAGATTTCCGGATACGCTGGAACACAAAGGCACGCCAAACAAGCTCATATATTTTGTGGGTTCCGGTTACCTCGTCATTCCACGTAAGCAATATGCTACGCTTGAGTCAATATCTCAGGGTTTGCCGTTAAAATAAACCACTTGGAATGTTGGAAGCTGTGGTGATCACGTGCTCTCAACGAATTCGCCGAAAAACGTGATCTTCTTACCTGGAGCGCGTGCTGAGACAAACGTAGTGATAAATCATGAAACATACATAAAGTGCAATTTTAATAAGCGAAGTTTTTTTCCCGAATTTGTGTTTTGCACAAAATGGAATGATGCAAATTTTCGCCAACACTACCTATTCGCGATAATAAAACGTTAAAGAAGACGCGAGCATTGTGAATTCTGCGTCACACCTCAATTTTATCTTTTTTCTTTTTTGAGGTCTACGTTAATTAACAGTTTTCTTTAAGTGAATTTCGATATTGCTTTTGAGCTAATCTTAACAAGATTACGAAATGGTTACACGTTTGTCTGTTTTGACTAATGATTGACGTAAACATCAAGTGATTAGAACGTTCTCTTGTGTGTAATGCTTCTAATTCCAATACGAAGTAGGTGGAAATTGGGTGCTCCTTGAAAATAATTATTGTTTAGCTCGTACCCCGATTACGCAAATTCTTTTTGTTTGGCCCATTTTTTTTACATTGCCCATGTATGTTAAGTTGTGCTCTCTTTAAAAGCAATAGTTTGAAAGGGATTTACTTAACAATGAAGGTCATATTTTTAACGAGATAACAGACGTGGGTATTTAAATCATAAATACAGTGAAACTAAAAAACTTATAATTTGTTAGAAACGTACGCTCGTCTTCGCTGTAAGGTTGTTATCATCTTAGAAACTTGTAAAAAATGATGGAAAAAAAAAAACTTTTAAAACACTCAAGTTGTCGACTACCGTTCGGTGCAGATAAACTGTTTTGTTGTGCATTAAACATGGAGTGCATTGTTCTGTTATGGGTGGCGAAGTCGGACGTTTGCGTTCACTCTTTGAGCCAATTTTGCTTCGAATTTCGCGGTACAAAAATCTTTAACATGTTCCGTTACTGTGTACACGATTAGTCTGCTTCTTGCGTCCACGATGGAATGTTGTGTGGACAGCTTCTTTCTTCCACAAAGGCATTGGTATTTCTTTGTCGTATCAAGTGCGCGGAGATTGTTGGGAAAGGAAGAAGCGCGCAGTGGATGATGGGAGGATGGTGCCTCATGCCTCCACCCTTGACAGTTTTCCTTTTGCGTGTGACACATGAGAACAGATCCTTCCCGCCAAAATGGTCTTTTTTGCATTCCCCAACGACCTTGATCAAATGACGCGATGTTATAACGCAATGTTTTGGTCGTTGCCACTTATACACTATAAGCTTTAGTTGCGCCAGCCCCAAAAATTTTGTTGGCCTTGCCTCTTTGAGAACTGCTCCTTCAATTTTACTTTAGTTCCCAGGGGAGGAGAGAGGTCAAAAGGGAGGAAAGAGGGCTTGCCGAAGCAATGACGAGGCAAAGGCCTGGAGGGTGTCTCTTCTTGTGGTGCTGTCGTCCACCGCGCGCTTCACATCTTTCCCTTCGCAATCCTTACGCTTTATCGCAAAGCACTAGGAAGTGAATAATTAAGATTTCTCTGCGTAGGAAAGAGTCCATCGCATGGAAAGAGGCACTGATAGACAACAATTTTAATAGCCATTCGACTCGGACTCGTGACCAGAGCAACACGGAACGACGAGAGCACTGCTTTACCCTAGATTTCCGGATACGCTGGAACACTAAGGCACGCCAAACAAGCTCGACGAAAAGTGATCAGCTTCAATTTCCTTCCCATAGCATTAGTGTAATACACAGGGTAATACACAGAGATTTTCGAACAGCCAAAATTTATATTTGTAGCGTAGGAAACCTAAAAATTATGGGCCATTTTTATTTACAATTCCTGTATCAGAGCACTGAAACTGCTAATAAACGTCTTTGGCTGCGGATGGCTTGGATGGTTGCCTACCAATATTTTCAGAACAGTTTAGCTCCTTTAAATGGGAGATTAAGGAATTCCAGAGTTCGAGTGTCGTTTTTGGCTGCGGTTGTACAAGACAAGGTACACCGTTTGTTCTGATCACAATGGCAAAAAAACTTTTTATTTTTACCTTTACAACTTAGACCACTGTACTATCAAGACTACATTATACATAAAGTGCGTTTCTAACCTAATAATTTGTTAGGACTTTACCTGTAAAGCTATATACACAACCTCTATCCTACCAAGAAAGGAATAGGAAAGAGCCCGAGGTCGACGCTTTCGTTCACAAGACCACGTGCTGTTACTATACAATTTGACGGTTGGGATGAACATTGATTAATGGTGAGGGATTTTCCAAAATCAGCAAACCAACAGAACAAGATGGCGCTTACCATTTGAGATTCGGTTTCCCGTTGACGAGACTGAAACTGGGAAATCGTGCAAATGGTAAGGAAATGTCCGACGCTCCTTTCCGAATGGAAAAATAGGAGTACCTCTGGTGGAAGTCCACAATTTCCGGACGGATTTTCCGCAAAATTACTGTTCCATTTGACTTACAACCGAAATTTCCGGATTTTTTGGCTAAATGGTAAGCACCCCACCGTCAACATGGTCTGTGAAGTGCCCGACAGATACATAAATATTTTCACAATATTATAACGCCTTCTGTCACAAATATGAAAACGATAACTTTGATTTGCTAAAGGAAAATTATATCTAATGCTGGAACAACTGAACTTTCGCTAAATGGTTTAAAATATTAGAGAGATCAAGCACGACGTTATACGGCAAACGGCAAATGCGAGCTTGATTTCATTTTGTTACCTTTTTGTAGAATAAATCCCTCAGAAAAAATACGACGAACGCAACTCATTTCAGTTTGCAAACGCCTAACGGCAGAAGTGAAATTTTTCACGATGAAAAAAAAAAAAGGTCAGAAAAATAAAGGTCATGCTTAGTAATGGTAATAGGACTGAGTGGAGTCCAATTCGGTCTGTAATCATACGAGTGATTAACAAAATCGGACGACCGCGTAGCGGGAGTCCGATTTGTTTAATCACGAGTATGATTACAGACAGAATTGGATGACACAAAGTCCTGTTACCAATTAATCATAAGTATAACAAAATTCGAGAAAAAATCTAGATAAAGCGAAGCCTACTAAGGACTTATCATCACTAAGGCAAAAAAGCCATTCTTGAACGTTTTAGGAATATCAAGAAGTATTTAGTCACAACAAGAAACCAAATAAAGAGCGCGCGCATGTGCAGCACGCGAACTTTGTTATTGGACACCTTGTTATTGGACACCTTGTTATTGGACACTTTGTTATTGGACACTTTAGCCGCGCGCGCTCCAATTTGGTAAAAAATAGGGCGTGCTAAGAACCAATCAGATTCGAGAATTTTGTTATAGTTGTGATTAACCTCTCTATTGTCAAATGCACTGTTGCCTTTTAATCATTACGCTGTTATAGCTTCCTTTTGTAGCAAATGGATTATTTAGTGTTTTCTGTCGTTATACAATCCAACTCTAAATTTCTACAATATTTCAGTTCCGGTTTTATTTCTGAATTTAACGACAATTTGCTGCAAAAAATGATGAGATACGAGACTGCAATGCAAATTCCTTTCAGTATCATTTAAATTAAATTCGTATCATTTACATTAAATAGAGTTGCGTCATAAAGAATACGCTTTTTAAACTGACTACACTAAACCTAACAAAACAAAGCACAAAACGGAAACAAATGGCGCGAAATCTTGCTACCTTTTGGACCCCTTAGTAACTAAAACAAAGACTAAAAAATGTCATGTTTCATGTCTGTTTCCTGGCACAAACATTTTGAAAATTAACTTTGGATCCTAACAATCTCAAACAAACTTCAATGTGTATTAATTTTAAAGCTATATTCACACATAAATATTTTTTTCAAGTCTGTAAACACATACAAAACTTATGTCAACGCGAGTCCGGCGATCGTTCACGGACAGTTTACACCTGCCGTACGTTTTTCTGTCCACACGAGAATACGTAAACGTAGATAGTTGTCCGTTCACTCGTTTACGAATTTATCCACTCTCTTTTTTTTCCGAAAATATACATTAACGCGGTGGCACACGAGGACACATTGTTGCTCATGACATTTCCTTGGGTGGGCAAACGGGGAAACATTTGTTGCGGACACAAAATGTTTCTGAAAGAAATCAGAACAAATTTTTGTGTCCGCAACAAATGTTGCTCACGCAGGCACACAGGGAAAAATTTGTGTCCTCGTTTGCCACCATCTTTATGCTTGCAGAGCTTTGCAGTTATTCAGAAATATGTATAAATTATGAAGTCGTGCGAGCGCTTTGATGTCACTGTGTTGTATAGATGATCTTGGGATCGATCTTCCGGGATTAAACAGTTAGCCATCAAGTTACTCAAAAATAATTAGGGTGCTCGCTTTTGTTTTTTATCGACTTGGTGCCAAAACAGAGCTTAGCTCGCACACTAACGGATACATAACCCGCTTAAAGTCTGCTTGACCCCAATTACTATTCGTCCAACGAGCGCCCAACCAGATTGCATTGCATGACTCGAGTCACGCAAAACACTGACTGAAACAGTTGTATTGAATCAACTACTTGTCTTCTTTGTTTATACTAATTCGGTAAGCTATAAAATCAATATTACTTTAGGTGTGTGTCCGCTAAAACAATATTTAAAGCTTATGCAATTTATAACCGACTTGATCTTTCTGATTTACAACACTGATGCCGGTCTCTTAAGGTAGACTAGGTCACGGTATAGATTCGCAGATATAATTACCTAAATCGGCGCCCGCGGGCACTTTTGTTAGGAAAGATCATAAACCTATATTTAATAACGCTTTCAGAACCAATAATAGCATAAAAGCGTGTTGTATGCCAAAAAAAAGAGAAAAAAAAATAACGAATAACGTGAAAATCGACGACATTACTCGTTTTAACCAAACACGCGCACTAAATGTTGAAAATAAGCAAAAACAAAACAAAACAATTTTGAACCGGTACCGTAACCTTGACAACATTCACCAGATATCTAGGTGTTTGCTTTTGTTTTATTGCAGTGGCTCTTATGACCTAGTTCCCAGGCCAACACTTGGCACTCACGGCTGCAGTAAACTTCTTCGCAGTTAGCGCATCTTTTCAGTTTGTCTCCTTCTCCACCAACACAGTTACCACAACGACGGATCGGTTCCATGCCATGCGAATCACGGTATTTATACATAATCTGCAATTCAAACAGTATAATTACTGCTACTGGTGCATTTCGACAAACAAAAGCTAGTTACAATCACAGTCTGCGAGCCTAGTGGCCCATCAGGCCGGAGCTTATACCGGTTTCAGTAGCATGAAGCGACTAGGAGTATTTCTAGTCCCCCCTGGATGGAATGCTGTCCATCGCATTGTCAAGATCTTGCTCCAGGTCTCCTCATTCCTCCAACGAAGCCTCAACTGTTCAAGCCCAACTATCAACATACAAATTCTCAAGACCGATCTCCATACATTTTTATAGTATAAGTTGGGAGGATTTGTTAAAAGATCAAAGAAAATTCCCTTTGGTGATAATTTTAATAACTCTCATAACCTTTTCTCTTGATTAAGCATTGATATAGTGGGGAGAAATTTGATGTTGGCCAATCCTTACCTCCCAGTAATACGACTGAAAATGGCATGCACCACTACTGCCGGGATCTTGGTTTCTCAGGCAGAATGTGATATCATTCAGTGCTTTGAGGTGGTCACATAACCCTGTGAACGCTCTGGAGCGGCGAAACATTGTTTTTACCAGTATTTTATCTGCTTCATCATTGTCTGAAAAATAACAAAACAATATAAAATAATATAATTAATAAGCGTTATGAAAAATAAAATGAAAATGACACATAAGCCACCTAAGCTTGTAATAAGACCTCATTTTTGAAATGTTCTTTATTAGTATCTTGAAGCTGAAAGTCAACATTTACGGTGTTACTCGGTCCACTCGAAATTATATCCAACATATATACTGTACCTTTATTTTCTTCGCCTTTATTTAGCTAGTTTTATGACAATATAAAAGATATATCTTTTACAACTATGCACGCCATTCGCACAATTGAAGTTATTTTATTTATCCTTTAAATTCTTATTGCCTATTGTCTCCGCGTACATATTTTAGCGCTTTTACTAACGTAATTTTATTTTTGGACTGAACTTGAAAATGACCGTTGAATGGTCGAAACGTCATTCACCTTTTTAGGGTTTATTTTTTTTTATTTATATTACGAAAAAGATTTCAACCCTCTGACATTTAAACAAAGTTCTGTACATTTAGCACTACTGTAAAACAACTAACAAACAAACCTTCCAGACATCTTGCCATAGCTTCATTGCAGTCGCTCAAGGCCCTGTCCCAGTCAGAGTTGTTTAAGTGGCACTGAGCACGGTTGCTATACAGCACGGCTGGTAAAACCCACCTGGATGAAAAACAAACAAGGTGTTTAGCCTGGAGACATCAAACTACCCCACCCCACTACCTCTCAGAACGAGTTACTTCATTGGTTCTTAAAACAATAGATAACAGGTCATAACAATGCCTCTAGCCATGAATAACAATAGAGGAAGGGTTAATAAGAGATAAATGAAAATAAAGGTTCTAGAGAAGTAGTGTCTTACTGAAAACACCTCCTGCAAGATAAAAGATTCCAGCATTGAAGGACAAGATTATCTCGCAAGTTGAGAACACCTTCTTTCTCGACCCTGGATTCTCGATACTCAAAACTCGATACTGAAACTCGAAACTTAAACCTCGAGACCCTAGACCCGAGACCAGAGGATCGAGTTTCGAGGATCGAGTCAAGGCTGTAATGAACTTAGGGTCAACTTACTTTTGGGCGGTACTGTATCTTGCATAAAACGAAAAGATTTACTTCTATAATTATGTAACTTGAGCAGAAAATTATTTCAAAATCCAACTTACCACCGAATTCCATCTTTTCCTGCCTTGCTGGCCTCTAGAGCGTGAGGCACACAGTTTAACGCTTCAGTGTAGAGTCGCGCTGCATCGCTAAACAAGCCTAACTTGAATTTCTTGTTGCCTTTGTCCTTTAGAATCTGGGCAGTTTCTTCATCTCGACATGCAAAGAAATCATAGCGTTCTTTTCCAAATGCTATCTCTTCCTCAGTCCACTCTCTGAAGAGACGCAAAAATTGTTGAAAAAATTAAGCTTTGTTGATAGAATTTGCAACTGTACTCAAACATCAGTTTAAACACAGAAACCAATGAATAAGTAGTCATGGCCACTGCCCCTTAGTTACACTACATGTACAGTCAGGCAAAATCAATTCAAAAGTCCTGTTTTAAAAGTTGTTTTACAATACATGTCTTTACTCACTTTTCACAAGTTCTCTGGAGAGTTTTTTCTATCCTCTGCGCATGGTTGATTGCAGGATGCTGCAGAAAAAAGGAACATTAAAAATTAATATACACTTAATTTAGGAATTATTTATTATATCCTCATTTCAACATGGGTTCATTTAGAAGTATTGAGTATTAACAGCAATTTTTTTTACTATAATTATACTTTAATTTAAACTTTTTTGTATAGAAGTGAAAGAGAATGCTTTGCTTCTTCAACAAAAATTATAAATTGAGTGAGAACAAAAAATTGTTTACCAATGGAAATTTTCTACTTCATTTTAAGCTGTATCTTTTAAAATGTCTTGATGTTCAATATCGAGTAACACTAGATCAATTATGTACATTTATTATATGGCTACAATAGTATGCACGCTCTGATTGGCTGCTGAGCGGGCAAGATTTTCTTGTAATGACTGGGCATTATGAACATTAATTTTTTTCGGCTCGACTGCTCTTTTGAGTTGTGAGGCTGTGAAGGTTACGAGCGTGAGGGCGAAAACAAAAAATACCGACTAAAGTTAACTATCTTGTTAATAACTAAAGAAGAAAAATTCTTCTGGTTTCGATCGCATGAACGGGTTCGTTTCGGTTCAGTGAACATGACCTCGAATGACCTCTTGCAAGCGCAAGCGGATATTGAAAAACGTTTCCCTTTTTTCAGCGCTAATAAGGCCATATAATAAATAACTTATTAACCTCGTCCTTTCGGTCATTACAGGGAAACCTCAGACCTCAGCCTTGATGTATACATGTACATCAAGGCCTCGTCTGAGATTTCCCTGTAATGACCTCACTCTCGGTTAATAAGTGGTATGTACATGTCTAATTAAAAGAGTGCACTAAAAATAATTTATTTTGTTGGAAATTTACTTATGACAAGTGCTTGTTTTAGACTTTAGGGCACGCAACAAAACATGCATCAAAAGTAACAAATTACCCTACCTGATAGTATGTGATGATCAATGTGATACTTTTGGGAGTGATGCCGCACTTTATTAGATTCTTAGCCATGTCATCAGACTCTGCCAGGTTTGCAATTGCACGTAATGCTGGGTCTTGAATCTACAGTATGAGAAGGCATTAAAATTGACTGACTAGCCTCAGCACTGAATGACAGACAGACAGGACTGCCATGACTTACTAATTGAGTGTAAGCTTGTTGTTAGAAGTCATTACATTATGTTTTTAAAATGTCAGATTATCTTACATGTATCTGAGAACAGACACAATAATAGTTATGAAATCTGATTACCTCTTTGTGATAAGAGAACATGTATCTTGCAAGTGACTTTAGAATTTCCTGCAACATTTGAAATAAGTCAATAACAATTTGATGTTTATTACATTTGTACTTGAAAAGTAAAAAAAATATATTTTTTTTTTGCTGCAGTTCAAATGGATTGTATAATAAAATTACAGAGTCAATGTATTCTTTACATGAACAGTTTCACCTTGCTCACACTGAACATACTGGATCCATACCATTTAGTTGGCTAATGCAGATATATTTCTGGCTGTCGCTTGTCTTGGCAGAGACAAGTGACAGCCATAAATATGTCTGCGTTTGCAGGCTACTAATTGATAACAGTACCTCATTTTCCAGTATTTTGTTTCTACATCGACCACTGTGGGTAGAAAGTTGCAATATTGCCTCCAGATGTGCATTCAGTGGCCCATTATTGGGCATGAGTACTGTGTATGAGACAAAGAGAAAAAGCTTTAAGAAGATTCCATTTCTTAAGTTTGTTTTCAAAACTACCAGTAAGCTAAATATAGTCTAGTCTGAAGGGCAAGTTGAATGATAATTTTGTTTTTATGCACTGATAAAGGGTAGACAAAGATACTTTTCCAGAAAAATGTGCTGTTGCATTATAGCAGTTAGCTACAATCGCCAAAGTACCTGTATGTAATGTAAGATGCAAGTACAACATACAATGTACACCTGTACATCATTAGTTGCACATGTACATGTACAACTACTATTTAGTACTCAAATTAACAAAGTATTTATTATTATTAACACTGTCTGTAAAAAATAAACAAACCTCCATCTTCCAAGTATGCAACGATACCATGCTTGTCAATAAATTGCCAGCACAACTCTTCATTCAGGCACAACATGCCGATGATTTTCATGTTCATTGCAATCATGTTACAATCATTCGCTGTTATTCCTGGCGTTTTTAACCACTTCAAAATGGCCTGCAAGATAAAAATAAACATAGCATTTTTTTCTATCGAATAATTTAAAAAACAAATGTCTTCAAAAAACAAGTGCTGACTAGTTACAAGGCAGTGACCTACAACATGTACTTGTAACGGTTAGTGTGCTTGGCCCTGGATTGAGCCGACTCAGTTAGAACCCTGGCTAGGGTTATTGTGTTCTTGGCAAGACAGTAATGTTTTCTCTCACATTGCCTAGAGCTCTCCACCCACTGGTGCAATAAAAATGGGGTCTGGTCAATTTACCTTCATGTACAGCTGTAATGTCATACTGGGGGTAATAGACTAGCATCCCATTCAGGGAGAAGTAGAAATGTCTCCTAGTCGCTTCAGGCTAGAAAAATGGAGTTCAGCACTGGCCCACATCTACAGTACATAATTATCAAGTTCTGGACGATAATTGCCCTATTATCCCCCCTCTCCCTACCAGCCCACTGGAAATTCTGATTAAGCTTCATACATTGCCTTAAATGTTTAGGTCTTTCAGCCAGCCCCCTCCCTGGTATTTCCAATCCCTTCTGTTTGTATCACAAATGCAATTTCTGTTTTTCTTTATCTTCAGCATTACTGCTCTGTAGAGCTCACCTTTGATATTATTTTTTCTTTATAAACAAGTTTTCTGTATTGATCATTCTGTTCTGCAATCTATGGGACAAAATAAAACAAAATATTACATGTACATGTACTGTACCTTAAACACCAAACATGTACACTGTGCATGTATGATAAGATTGTTTTTATTCATGAACAGCTGAGTAATATTTAAAAGGGTTTGCCACTGACACTGTTCAACATTATTAAAAGCAGCAGAGTCGGTGACAAACCTTTTAACACATCTCATCATGGTACTCAATATTTACATGTAACAATTATTCCACCAGCACGCACTGGGTATAAGTTGGCTATAACTATCTCATATCCAACAAGCACGAGTGGAATAATTGTTTTATTAAAAACATCCAAAGAATTGCAATATTTGAGCTCCCCAGCTATCCTCGCTGACGTATACGCCAACCAAATTTCTGGTCCATGGTAGAGTATACAGTATGAGCTCATACTGATATCTCACTCATTTGCTGTGCTCATTCGCGAGATATTGAGTTGAACACTCAAAAATCATTTTCATTTCTCAGTGGAACCATGTATTATCCTGAATACTTGTACACATATACATGTACATGTACAAGTACATGTATGCATGTACTTCGTAGGCAGCACAAGGGTACTATATGTATGCAGCTGTAATTACATTGTATAATGAAGCTTTCTTCTTTTTATGGTCTATTCAGTTTTCAAGCACACTGCATTGTCAAGAAATTGATGGCTTGAATTACAAGCACTCAAATTTGAATACATGTGCATGTACTTTTAGAAACAGCAATCTGTGGATTAAATTCAGTAGCCAGCAGACACATAAAGAAACTTAATAAACACACCATGAAAGTGAAGTCTCCCCTACATGTACTTTATGTTGATTCAGCGGGACCGCGCTACATGTAATTCCAACTCGGTTATTTCTGGTTTGATTTGCCCTAAATTCATTCACTATCGACTGTTTTGAGCTCTCGCTATTTCGAACTTTTTGTTCACCTGACGATTCAAAATATTAAACGGCCAAGCACACGTTGTTACAGTAAAGATGAGTAGCCTGCACGCTGGCTTCGACTGTGTACAACACTTGAGAGTGCGGCTCGCTTGAGCAATTTATTTCTCGAGGAATCATTCAAGTGACAAGCTCATCATTGACTCGAGACTCAATACTCGAACCTCGAAATTTTTTACTCTAGACTCAAAACTCGAAGTTTTTGAATTTCGAGGATCGAGGGGTATTCAGCTTACATTTGAGCGGTACTGTACCTCTGGGAGATAACAAGAAATGACAAAGTTCGCGTAATACCTATAACTTACTTGAAGAATAATAACAGAGGCCGCTATCTGCATTTTCCAGCTCCAACTTCGTATTACATTCAATGCACTATCACCAATTGATGGCACATAGAAATCTTTGAAGTTCTCCTCGGACTGATCATAACTATCATCCAAGATGTGTTTTTGGTATGGTGTAAGTCCACGCCTGTATGCTTTGACTACCATTTTTTGACAATTGTCTTTCAAAATCAGGTTTCCAATTTTTGGAAGTGCATTCAAAACAACAAGTCTGTCACAAGCTTCACGTTCCAGGCAACACAAAGTTTTTAGTGCACAAACTGCTGGGTAGCAGGCCAACGCATCAAGGTCAGCATGGCAAAAATCCAACAGCACATCCACTGTATTATTTTCCATGATCTGTGTACGGTTTGTTTGAGTATAATGTGGAAGAGTCAAAATGTGTTTCAGGACTACTAAACTGTTAAAATATGCCGCATTCCATGGTTGATCATTTTTTTCTGTGCTGTCATCAGGTATTCGCATCCATAAAAGTCTGACGACAAAGCCAAGAAGATCTGAACTGATCAGAACACTAAGAACCAGTTTTTTCTCCGGGCTACCAGTTTTCTGTAAAAAGAACAAGATAACACAAACTGTTAACATTTTGCCACAGAGATCTTTTCTTTTGACAAACGCATAAGAAACTTGATGAAATCCCACCCCCCCCCCCCCCCCCCCCTTACAAAAAAAAAAGAAAAGCTGAAAGAGGCATTTTTGTGCTTTCCAGAGTGGACATTTTTTTGTCACATGAGCTGGTATTTCATCTGTTAATGGAAGGCACAACTGTATGACACTAGGGTTTTACACAAAGTAGAAGCAACAGTTGTGGGAAAAATTTTGCCATCAAATTTTTACTCAAAGCCGTGACTTGTATAAACTGTTGGTGCACAGCACATTCCATGACTAATTTCCTTCCCGGTAAAACCCTCCCTTTGCCCTATTCTTGCAAAGCGGCGTACACGTACAACTTTAACCACAGTATTTCTAGCTTTAAAATGTGTTTCACTGACAAACTGAAGAAAACAATAATATCCTGCTCAATCTTGTGGAGTGTCATCTGATTTTAGCCGAAATCAACCTACAGCTTAGATAGCAAAGTATCACACACATTCCTGTGATGCAGGGGTTTCAATAAAATTTGAAGTAGGCAGCTGGTTAGAATAGAGTAGCCGACTGCATCAACAAGGTTTGAAAGGATCTTTCACTAGTTACTTCATTTTAGGGGAAATAGTAGCCGACTTCTCTGAGCAAAGTAACCAACACTTTTCGTCGGCTGTCGGTGCTTATTGAAAGCACTGTGTGATGCCCATTAAATTATATGGTCAGAAAGTAATTGTTATCTGTACATAACAGGTTCATGAATCCTGCAATATACCGACAAGCAGTAGGCTACCAAGATTCTTTTGAAATCTTGCAAAGTGCTGCAGAGCCACTGCTTTTTTTTGCTGCAAAAAATGTTTTATTGACAATTTGTTTAATAGTAAAGCAATTGTCCTGCCCAATTATCTTGCAGAATATTGTCTGATTATAGCCAACACAGCCTACATGTACGCCCTCATCCGATAATCATTCGCCAAAGGTGATCACGAGAGTGGCAAAAATAAATTATATGTCTGCACAAATTTGTTCAAATATATCCCAAAAAAAACAGGCTTTTCAACAATATTTTGGGAGAAATTAACTTCAATATTTCAGGCCTTCTGCATTATTGTCAATCAGATGAAACTGGCCACATTGGACCATACATGTATATCACAAGATTGACCAGTACTATTGTGTTTTTATTTAACAAAAAAAAAATTTCCTTCCGTGGAACCATTGAAACTTTGTATTCCTGACCATTTAAGGGCATGACGACAATTGGTTGAATAAATAAAATGGCCCTGAATTTAAAAAAAAAAAACAGTTGCCCTATCGATTTTGCCATTTCAGTTTCCGCGTAGTACAGTAGATTTCTATTTACACATATGTGGTCATTGACAATCATAAGGGTTAGGAAATTTTTATGATGAATTCGAATGAATTTATTTTCGCTGAATTCCTCGATAGCACATACTACTACTGTTATCAAGCTTAGATTTAAGCTTATATTGCTTACATCTTCGATGTTCTCTAGCTAACTGCTTTCTAAAAAACAAAGACGATAATCGGCGAAGAAAAGTCCAAAGACATTCCTCGAAACTGCGGAATACAACAGCCATATCAAATCTGACTTTGGCTTATTAATTTTTCAATCGTCGAGTGAGTGTCGCACCTTACGACATTTTTTTTCGCACCTTGTTTGCGCATACCAAGATCTTTTATATTCTTTCCAGGCCCAATATCGCACAAAAAGTAAACCACGGTTCTCTAAGCTTTCTCATAAACGAAGACTTGGCTATTTAGGCTTTTTGTTACTTACCAAAGTCGGTGGGTTTTCGACAAGTTTCACCATCTCGTACACAGCCTTCAGCTGTGCTTCGCGAAGATTCCGATCTCGACGAACAGTCAGTTCTACCGCTTCTATTGGACTCTCCCCGCCCGCTAAATACTTGAACAAATCAAGAATTTTTCTTTTCTTTTTCTTATCCAACGAAATCCCTGTTTTAAAGTGCTCAATAACGCTTATATCGACCATTCCCTCCCCCATTTTCAAAGCAGTTCACTTTCGTATTACCAAATGCAAAATAATGGCGTGTTTGGCATTCCTATCTCCCCAGAGCCCCCGGGACCTTTCCTCCGATAGCAGTCTGGGTACTATAACATTGTTCTCAAGATTGAAGACGACGCTGAAAAAGCGCGACATTACTTCAACTGAGCTTCGGCAGCAAAGGTGATCCAAGGAATAAAGGTAAGCTTAAAGCTTGACCAAGCTTAAAAACATTAAAAGCATTTCAAAGAAAATAACTTACCAAATGGCTGAAGTTATTCCCTTTACGAATTTATTTTTCAGCTTACCGATTCGATAAAATCTTTCCGACTTGCAGTTGCAGGTTACAGCGCGGGAACTTGTTTGGTTAGTGATTTCATGGGTGGTTTTTATTTCTTTTTTATTACTTATGAAGCTAAACCTCGTTGTATGTTAAACCACGTCATATAAGTGGGAACGGTCGCACGCCATTTCAAGTTGAGGTAGCTGGGATGATCCCGGATTTTATCCCGGCGATATCAATCAATGAAAATCAATAATCAATAATAATCAATAACAATTAATTGATTGGTATTGGAAATCAATAAAAATCAATGCCTAAAAGTTGAGTATCGATTTTTATTGATTATCATTGATTATTATTGATTATGAAATGTTATTTATTTTCAATAAAGCACACTATATGAATTAGCAAACCATTCACTAAACTTTATTTTCTAAGCTTTATGCGATTACAAATCAAATGTTTCAAATTTGTAGCATTTTGACTGCAGTTTACTATTAAAAGCTTACTAATTATTACTAAAACATTTGATTGTCTTGAAACAAGAACATGTTATTACTGTTAATTTCTGCTTTCTTCAGTCATTGGCAACTTTGAATGCATTCCCACATTCTCCTCTCTTCTTGAATGTGTACATGTAAAATGTTTCCAATATTCACTTTAAAGAGACATTCGTTGTAGCCTTTAACTACGCAGCGTACAGCTAGTTCCACTTGCATCGCCATCATTAACATCAGCAAAAGTCTGGAACAAGTGTGTTGTGGGAATCCCGGTGGGAATGCAAGGAATTATCAAAGCATGTGCCAAAAAAAAAAGTGGGGGAATCAAAATACCCTTGACACATAAATATTCCTGCGATTTGTGACGCACTTCTACGCTACCACGCGCCATAAAGTTGCGCAATCAGTTATTGATTATCTATAAAAATCAATAACAATCAATAATAATTAAGACGATCTGGTGAGTGAGTATCGATTTTTATTGATTGGTTGAACCAATCAATAATAATAACACCTGTAATAGGCATTCAGGCAGGCAGATTGCGGGTTTTGTAATAAATTGAGCAGATTCACAATGATGGTTCAACACATGAAGATCGGCAGGCAGATTTGTGTACATGTACATGTAGCCCAGAAATGTACATGTAGTTGTTTTTTTTTAACAGCGCTAGTACCCAAATACACTTGCATATCATTATGCATTCTAATTGTGTCATGATTATTTTTTATGTGATTGACTGTACAAATGCATGATTGGTACTGATGGTGCTTTTTTTAAGGATAAAAGAAATGATGGCGTTACCAAGTGTGGTAAGTCGTGCCCAAAGTGACCTTAGTGACAGTGGAGAGAGGACCTGGGATTCTCAAGTTCAGATTTTTTTGGACATAAACTATCCTGATTGGCATAATCCAGAGCAAACTCATATGCTGCCACGAGATTTCTCTTACAAATCTCACAATCCTGATGCTGGAGAGAGAACAGAAAAGGACTTCTATGACCTTTTACAGGAGTTTGGAGATAAAAATAATGAAAACATGTTTGTAGTTCACTCCTACTGCTTTGCTGAGCGGATTTCTGATTGGGAACATGGTCTTGCAAACACCGGGAGAGAGAGGACAAAGAAGTGGTTAATAGGAGAGCATGATTTTGTCATCCTTCACCATCAACACGGTCCTATTTTTTTCCAAGTAAAATCAGCCACAAAGGAGTCAAATGCATTCATTTGTGCCAAGAAACAAATAGATAAAGACAAAGATGCTTTACGAAGATATGTTCAAAGAGATTTGAAAGGAAAAATAAAACAGTCCATGCAAAATGCACTGTTCTCTACTCCAGGTTTCGTTGTAATGCCAAACTGTCCACGAACTACCCCTGAATCAGCCAATACACCACAACGTGGTATCTTTGCAGAAGACTGCAAGACTGCAGAAGCATTTGCAGAGTGGTGGAACGAGAACATTAAGGGAGGTTTTACAGCATTTGACCAGACGGTGTTTGACTACCTTGTCATGCGGTGAGTTATGTGTACATGTACAGTTACTGTATGCATGCCTGGCATGTCAAATTGTGGAAATCGATAATAATATTGATGATAATCAATACGAAACAATAACAATCAATGCCAATTAATCAATTGATATTGGAAATCAATGGCCAATCGATGGTGGAAAATGTTGTGAGTTTACATTGATTATTGTCGATTTTCATTGTCATTGATTTTCATCACGTTGATTGTTGTTTATTTAGATTGATTCTTATTGGTACTTATTAGATCAACTTGGCAACTATTAAAGGCAATCAATACCTCATTTTATTCATCCTTGTGCTGTACAGTAGTACCGTTGTCGTGCAAGAAGGCTTAAGGTGGCTCGACTGGGTTTTTTAGGGGCAACACCGCTCAAGTTTGAGAACTAACCAGACTGTCATTAACAATGCCATCGAAAAACGATCACCACAGCTGAATTAGGTAAAGATGAAAATTTGTTATGACCAGTGTTATTTTGACATCGGAGTTGTCATAGCAACGTAATGACGTCATCACGTTTATCAATTTCGTTCGTATTGCTCGGCACCAGGAGGTTTTTTCGGAAATCGCTCAAGGGAGCATGTACCTCCTATACCTGCCTCAATGTTGGCAAAGTTTGAACAAATTCTGTGAGAGCGTTATCGAAATTTTTGGGGATGAAGTTTTGAGGGTCATAAATACAGTAAAAAACATACTATTGAGATAATAGGGTAATATCTGAAGAACACGACGCGCTTTGGGAATGCAGTTTCACCTCATAGTAGTTTGATGCCATTTAAAATTGTGTATACAAAATTATGGGGATCGCCACGACCGATTGCGAAAAAAACGGATTTGATGAGCGTGCATTCAGGTGCTCTTGTTGCCACTTTTGTAAATAATTTGGTCTACACCTACAAATGTAATAATTATTTGGAAACCGCTCGATGAATTTTTTTGAAAACTTGTCAATCTCGAGTTTTGTCATCAGTTTATATGGCCTGCAAGTTTCAAGGTCATTGAAAACATGTAAGACAATAAAATCGGGGCTCCAATGTACTACTTTTTTCTCCCAGATTTTGTGTTTACAAGTGAGTGTCCTCATTATTCACGGGCATTGCATTAAACAGAACGCTCAATTGCTTTCTAAAAATGTTCGGGAAACATGCTGATATGACTTGAAAACTGTAATAATATTTGTTACGCCATTAGACTGTAATACAGCAATGCCAAGGGTCTCTTTCTCCAGGAAACGAAAAGCTATTTTGTGTAGAACAACAGATCAGGAAAAAAGTCTAAACTCACTGATAAAATGCAAATGAATTTTTTTGCTGAGTTGTGCACGTGAAAATGAAAGTTGAATACAATGCCCGTGAATAATGAGGACACTCACTTGTAAACACAAAATCTGGGAGAAAAAAGTAGTACATTGGAGCCCCGATTTTATTGTCTTACATGTTTTCAATGACCTTGAAACTTGCAGGCCATATAAACTGATGACAAAACTCGAGATTGACAAGTTTTCAAAAAAATTCATCGAGCGGTTTCCAAATAATTATTACATTTGTAGGTGTAGACCAAATTATTTACAAAAGTGGCAACAAGAGCACCTGCATGCACGCTCATCAAATCCGTTTTTTTCGCAATCGGTCGTGGCGATCCCCATAATTTTGTATACACAATTTTAAATGGCATCAAACTACTATGAGGTGAAACTGCATTCCCAAAGCGCGTCGTGTTCTTCAGATATTACCCTATTATCTCAATAGTATGTTTTTTACTGTATTTATGACCCTCAAAACTTCATCCCCAAAAATTTCGATAACGCTCTCACAGAATTTGTTCAAACTTTGCCAACATTGAGGCAGGTATAGGAGGTACATGCTCCCTTGAGCGATTTCCGAAAAAACCTCCTGGTGCCGAGCAATACGAACGAAATTGATAAACGTGATGACGTCATTACGTTGCTATGACAACTCCGATGTCAAAATAACACTGGTCATAACAAATTTTCATCTTTACCTAATTCAGCTGTGGTGATAGTTTTTCGATGGCATTGTTAATGACAGTCTGGTTAGTTCTCAAACTTGAGCGGTGTTGCCCCTAAAAAACCCAGTCGAGCCACCTTAAGGTATACACTAATGTACAAGACACGTGACAACAACAATCATATAAGTGCTGTTATGTACATCATGTAAGCTAAACCAGCCAAAGAATGGTATCCTGTGACTACACATTTTAAAATCAATTGTAAATTTCTTTGTTCAGACATCATGAAAAACCACACAAGTATGTGCTCACTAAAAACTGTCAATATCCCCTCTTGGTCTTTTGGGAATTGCATAAATCTTTAATTATTTGTTTGTCCAGGGGCTCCCCGTGTACATGTGTACTGTGGAATATTGATGACAATTGATGACAATCAATGGCAATCACTGTAATTAAGGAAATTCCATTTGTGATTATCGATTGGTCATTGATAGGCCAATGCCAATCAATATCAAGAACAAATTAATAAAGATTGATTTCCAATCATCAGTTTTCATTGTTTGGTCTTGCTGAGTACATGTTGTGGTTACTGGTTCAATAATCAATTATCCTTTTGTTTTAATTCCATACATACAGTTTAAACAGAAGTATATTTTGTTTGACTTTTAAACTGTCAGTTCTATTTATTTAGTAGTCATTTAGTACTAGTGACTGGCCAGTTTTTCCTGTACCGCTTACGAGTTGCCGAAGCCCAAAATGGTGTTCACAATAAAACATTTGGAAGTCATATTTTCTCCTTTTAAAATACATGAAAGTGGAATAAATCATACAATTAATGAGATTTTTGATTAACCAACCATGAATCTGTGCTTGCTTAGTTCCAAGTTAATGACACTTTCCCTGAATCAAAAGTCTAAACGCTAAAGTACTGTACAGTGTAGCACTGAAGATTAAAAAACAATTGGAATTTTCTTCCAAGCTTGGAAATTTACATGCACAGTAGAGGAAGACATGATTGAATTCCACTGTGGTACAAATTTCTTTTAAGCCTGAAAGGGAATATAATAACTTACATTATTATTGTTCAAACTGTACATTGTTATTTAATTATTTATTGAACATTGCAAAGTTGACAAAGCAAATCAGAACATAACTTTTTTGTTTATCAAATGAATGAAAACAAATCCTGTTCGCCAATAAGCTGCAGACCATAACATTCTAATTATTAAAACATTACTGCAAAACAAAATACAGTAAATTACATGTACATGTAACTCACTGTGTGTTCACTTATTTGATCACAGATTTGTTGGATTGTATCATGCTAGTCCTTGTCTTGGCAAAGTTATTGACAAAAATCACACAGGGATTGAGTTCAAAACTCGACAGCAATTGGAAATAATGCTCCGTTCAACCTCAAAGCAGTGGATTACAGGTCCTGCTGGCAGTGGCAAAACGTGGATTTTAATAGAAAAAGTTAAGATTCTAACCCAGAAAATTGTTGACTTGCAGTCCCATGAAAAAGTACTGGTTGTTTGCTACAACAAACCTCTTTCCAAAATGTTGAAGAAAACCTTCCACACAGAGCTGTCCAATTTGTTGAAGTATGATGTGCGCTCTGTGGTAGAGGTGAAGACATACGACAAGCTTCTGTGTGACATAACTGGAGAATGGACTGATACTGAACAAGAGAAAATGGAGGCAGTTGCTGTGGCTTTACAGACAGTAATATGTGATGGTTCTTTTCGTAAATATGACCATATTTTCATTGATGAAGGCCAAGACCTCTATGGTGAGCAATGGCCAGAACTTTTTCAGCATTTGTTGAAAAGTCCAAGTGGTGCAAGTAACAGTGTGGAGCAGCCAAAACATCTTTGGGTTATGTACGATACAAATCAGCACCTGCATTTGTCTGACAAAGGACATCATCACCACCTACAGAACATAAAGGGTAGTTTTGAACTATTTAAGGTGTTGCGCAACACCGGAAATATTTTTGACCAGATGAGGAAGTATTTCACATCAGTTGAGGCAACTGCTTCACAGATTGAAATAGGGCATAAAGAAGTTGGTATGGCAATCAGGATGCAATGCTCCCTTTCGAATGAAAATGCGACGGTGGCAGATGGTGCAAAATTCGTCTCAGATCACATCCTTCGACTACTGGAAAGTAACGTTGAAGAAAGAGACATTTGTGTTCTTGTGGAGAACCAAAATGTACGTGATAGCCTTATTTCTGCATTTGAGGAAGGTTCCCAAATTAAGTGCCAAAATGCTGAGGAATTAGTTGAGAAAAATGACAAAAGGATTGTTGTTGAAAGTGTAAGAAGATTTAAAGGATTGGAATCCAAAGTTGTCATTTTGTATAATCCACGTTTTTACAAGGATGAAACATGGTCAGCAAAGAAGGTAAGGGAACTCTTGTACACTGCTGTGTCCAGATGTTTTTGTTACCTGATTGTGATCACAACGAAGGCTGGTGTCAAGGCACTGAAGTCAGACCAAGGGTTTAAAGAGAGTACAAGCCAACAAACAACAGGTGATTTGAAATTGGTACATAGGTCACAGGAAGGAGCCTTTTTTGAACAGCCCTGTTGTGGAAAGTTTGGTATGTTTGAGAGTGAGCCTCCAGAGTCTCCTTACAAGCGACCCCTTCCAAATGATGCTGACAGTGAAGAGGGATGTGTCAATGAAGATAAAAGTGAAGATGATAGCGACAGTGCACATGCAAGTGTTGAAGAAAAAAAACCACGCATGGAAGAGTTCACAGTCCTGAATCAACAGCCGATGCAGAGGAGCAACCCTTTTTTGAGTACCAAACCACGCCCGATGGAGGTTAATGAATCTTGTGGCCTAATAGAACCCGGAGACCCCTATATAATGGACTCAATCCGACGCAGGGAATTCAATCCGCTTGTTGAGCTAGTGCAACAGAATCTGCAGTACATTCCTGGGAGCAGTAGCATCCATCTCTCAAACTTAGATCCAACAAATGTTGCTGCTGAGATCGAGCATGAGGTATTCAGCAGAAGGAAAAGTGAACGCAACTCAAGAAATTACTCAAAGGATGTTAGGACCCTGAAGAAAGAAATCAATGACTGTAATAGGAACCAGAAGGGTAACATGACCGTTATGAATACGTGGCAAAGGTAAGCAAATTAATATACAATCATAATTTTAGCAAGGGGCCCTTTGCACTTATAAACAGTCACATGGTGCAATATCTGCGATGCTGAAACGCAAGCTGCGCGCTGATACGTCAAAAAACTTCAACCTACCAAGCTACATGCAGACTTTTCATTGTTTTGGATCTCCCAGCGCGTCTCTTGCCCTCCTGCAAGGTTGATGTTGTACCATCTGACCGAGGCTGCAAAGGACCAAACGTTTTTACGTGATAGACATTTTGAAGGTATGTTATAAACGGCTGAGGTAGTGCGGAAGGAAACAGTGCGAGACTCCAAAGCACGTGGAATGAACTAGTCGGAAACTTGGTGATCTTGAGGTAGTAGGGGGTGGGGGTGGGGGTGGGGGTGGGGGTGCGGGAGCGGAAACGTTAAAACGACTATTGCAAATGAACATAATGGGGGAAAACTCTGAGCCTGATTGCCTAACTAACAGAAGGCAGACAGTTGGAGAGATAGCCTGTTGATTAGGAATTATTTTTCAGAAAGATTGAGTGCTCAGTTATTTTGTTTTCTGTTTTTATCCTGGCTAGGTTAAAAGTCTAGATGCAAGTACAGTCACTGGCCATTTCGATTCTGCCACTTGACAGTATATCCAGTTAACATAGACGACTTAACTTAAAGAACCATAATACTTCATGTCCTTATTTTTATTATAAGTTTGTGTCTTGCATGATTTATAGCTTAGCTTTTGAGCTTAGTGGTTTTAATGTGTATGCAGTCAACTCTCGCTTTGTGGAGGCATCTACATGTACTAAAACCCGAAACAACGAAACAAAACAACCGAAACAAGCAAAACCCATTACCATTATTGAGAGCTAACCGTAAAGAAGCTAACCTGAGCGGTATTCAGGCTAACCGAAGTGCTATTTAGGCTAACCTGAGTGCGGAGCAAAAATCTGGAATGAGCTGAGTGATGATTTGAGAAGTTTAACTTCTGTGGAAGCTTTTAAGGGACACTTGATCAAACATATTTTAAATGTTAATAATGTAAATTCTTAATATTAAATTTTAAACTTTGTAATTTTTAAATTTTTAATACTGTAATCCATTTTAGACTCCTTTCCCATTTTGTTTACCCATTTTAATTGATGCATTTTTATCCTTTTTATTCCTTTTGTAACTGAAAAGCCCCTTTGGGGAGTTGCAAATAAAGTATGTATGTATGTATGTATGTAAGGTACACTCCGGTTAGCCAGAATATCACTCAGGTTAGCCTGTTTACGGTTAGCTCTCAATAATGGTATTGGTTTTCCTTGTTTCGGTGATTTTGTTTCGTTTCGGCCATTTTGAATGTTTCGACGGTTTTGTTTCGGTGGTTTCGTTTCTTTGTTTCGAGTTTTAGTACATGTCCCTTGCGGACACCCCGCTGTATATTACGGACAAAATTCAGATCCCTGCGAAAGGTATAGAGGTTTGATTGAAATGACTCCCGCGTTTGGGGTCGCACACTACATCTCGGAACGAGTTACTTCATTGGTTCGTAAAACAATAGATAACAGGTCATAACAATGCCCCTACAGCTAAATAACAATAGAGGCAGTGTTAACAGCGGGCGAATGAAAATAGAGGTTCCAGAGAGGTAGTGTCTTACTGGGCGTTTGCGGACTCTCGTTATTATGGAATTACGGATGTCCACAGTCTTTCGTGGTTTTATTGGCCATGTTCTAAACGGGCAGGGGACTGGGTACGAACATATTTTTTCTTGGTGCGAACATTCAATATCGATTAAATTGAAAATGGGGCACGTCATCTCAAAGAGCATCCAAAAATTAGTTAAATTCACCAAATTTGATGGTTATTGGTTTAAACGCAAAGGCATGGTACACTTTTAAAATAAGAGAGCTTAGTATGTTTTATACTAAGTGTACTATGCCTTTGGGTTTAAACCAATAACCGTCAAATTTGGTGAATTTACTAATTTTTGGATGCTCTTTCAGATGACGTGCCCCATTTTTCAATTCAATTGATATTGAATGTTTGTACTGAAGAGAAAATATGCTCATACCCAGTCCCCTGCTCGTTTAGAACATGGCTAATTGTCTTGACTCAATAAAGCGGGCACCATGAACTACTTCTCAGATAACACTGTTACGAAAAATCCCAAAGACTACTTCGAAAGCAGACAAAGACTACTTCTAAATCAGTTTCGCCACTGCTGATAAACTTGTCATAGCCATGTTTCGTGTTTCTATGACTTATCTAAACGTATGTTTACAGCACTTCTTTTCTCGCACCCCGCTGTTACGAACTCTCGCTATTACGGACACTAAACGATGCCCCGAGCGCGTGTCCACTATAGCGAGAGCTGACTGTATTACGAGGAACTAGTTACCATTATACTGAAACTTGTAATCAGTTTTTAAACAATCATTGAATGAGCTCTTTGTGCTATCCAGAATAATCAATCATAATCAAGGGTCTAAGTAAGCGTCATCAGCTGAAGCCGAAGATTTGGCTAACCGCAAGCATCCTCAGCTAAATTAACTTAACCTGAGTGCTATTTAGGCCAACATGCATGATTTGTGCCTATGGACCACGGATTATGGCGACGGTACTAACCGTACTTGTGCCAAAGGACCACGGTGGTAGTGGCATCGGACCGCGGACCGAAATATTAATTCTCACCGTTACTGTCATGATTTTCTTTTAACGGTAGTTTTGAGAATTTGCTGAAACATCAGTATGGAAATCAAAGGACTGAGCGCGCGCTTGTGTTGTGCGAAATTATACGTTGGCCTCTTGTTTGTGACGCACTGTTCAATTTTACATAGTAGTATGACTAGAAGTGCGTTTGCGTAGGCGATTTGACCGCGTATCCATATTATTGCTCTGTTAAACTTTAACAATAAACTGTAAACATGGGCGTGTCTGTTTCCTTCCGCTGAGACGAACTTCTAAGTTCTAAAGGATTGAAAAGATGGAAAAAATAGGAAACTGTCTAAATCAATAGTACTTTGATGGACAATAACTTATCAAAGATCTCTACCAGGGGAATCACATGGATGAAATGGCTAATAAATGGCTTTGTCAAACACGAATCCGCCTCGCATTCCAGAATTCTGTAGCCTCACCAAAATACACAAACCGACCCCAGTTGGTAGACCAATAACATCAGGGTGCAATGGCCCGACAGAGAAACCATCATTTGTTAATAAACTACTTCGGCCTATAGCACAACAACAGAAGTCATCTCAAAGATACCAGTGACTTCATCAATTGTATAGAGAGAAAGAAAGTCCCAACAGCCGCAATACTTGTTTCAATGGACGTAACGAGCCTCTATACAAATATACCGCAAGAGGGAATTCACACAGTATGCATAGACTGCGGACTCGTGCATTTTTTGAGGATATCCGTCAGCCCAGCAACGGAGAAGCTGATTGGAAAATGCCAATGTGCGCAATCTAAAGTTGCGCGCGCGCAATGGCGTTACGGATCTTATGTGTTTGCGTCAACACGTCAACGCAGTGTTTTGTTTCACAAAGTTCCTTTTAATGAGCTTGAAAATTCATCCAATACAACCAAGCGCCTCTTAACGTCTTGTTATTAGTCTTGTTATGGAGCGGAATTTTCTTAATGTCTTGAAGCAAAGTTTATAACGAGCTAAGGCAGCGCGCGTGCAAATAAAAAAGCAGTTAAACGCGAGATCCTTGACGCCATTCTGCGCGCACAATTTAAATTGGCCAATCACCTTCTCCGTTGCTGGGCTGACGGGCATATCCTCAAAAATTACAAAAGAGTCCGTAGTCGGTTTTTTCTCGTCTCGTCCCAAGCCCTTCCCGTCCATACTGCCTGGTGGTTCGC
Organism: Meandrina meandrites; assembly: GCA_963693305.1. Taxonomy (NCBI): domain Eukaryota; kingdom Metazoa; phylum Cnidaria; class Anthozoa; order Scleractinia; family Meandrinidae; genus Meandrina; species Meandrina meandrites. The sequence continues at coordinate 31,664,478 of OY855906.1, forward strand.
CCAGTTCCCGATATAAAAGCGCTCCTCCGACCCTTAGATAAAAGACCGACTACAAGTAGTCTACAGTATGCAAAGCATACGTAACATTCTACATGAATGAACCTCCTAGCATAAGGTACGGGAAGACTCCTCTCTCGCTCAACCTCAGTTTTAATAAGGTGAGTGTTGCCTGGTGGTTAGGGCGCTGGACTTGTAATCCGGAGGTCCCGGGTTCAAATCCTCCTCCTTGCCACAAGATGGATTTGTGTTTGAGTGTCCCGAATTTAACTCCTCCCGGTTTGTAAATAGCCAACTGGTCAGCCTCCTGCCAGTTGGGATTTTTAACAAGTTTCTGTTTGATTTGCAATATTTGTTTCCTCATATTTACAGTGCCCTCAATTAGCACAGCAGTGCTAAATACATTGACACTTGAATAAAAGTGATTTGTTTCCCAATTCTTATCTAATTTGAATATGTGTTCTCTGTCTCGCTTCCCCATCGGCACCCCTTGTGCGAACTATGCGATATTGATCCATATTTATACACCCCTTCTTTCTATATATTATCTTTGACTATCTAAAGGGCGATATGTGGAGGGAAATCAAACTACGGCTATAAATATCAATTTTTGGAAGATGTGCGGAAACAATTTGAAAAGTTTAGCCTTAATTTTTCAAGTTGCAATCCATTTCCATCCTAGCCATCCGCAGTCGAAAACCCTTGTAAGCAGTTTCAGTAGTGCTCTAATCTATTGGTTCAGGTTTATATAGAGGGTCATGCGTATATTTACTTCTATGTGTTATAGCGAAAATTTGGGGTGGTGAAAAGGGCCGCTGTACGACGGATTTTGTCTTAAAAATTTCACGGATTGGGGACTTTTGCGCTAAATTGTGCTTCGTAGATGTGTCACGCAATTTCAAATGTACAGCGCTCTCAAAGTACATTTGCATTTATTCCAAGAAGAAACGTTGCTCTTTCGTTGAGGTATACATAGATGACGAACAAAAGTGCGATTTTTAACTGTCAATTTTGCCATTTTATTGAAGAGGATACCGTGACACGAAATAACGATTTTTGAGCTTGGTACAACTTGCATTTTGCGCTGTCAAATTTTGTTGTTTGAGTAGCGCAAAAATGTTATTGCATATATTGGAAGAAGAAATTATGCTCTTTTGTTGGGATATATTTTTATAGAACCGGGTCATGTACCAAGTTAAGTTTTTTCGCTCTCAATTTTGCTACATTTTGCCGTGTTGAAATCGTCAAAATAAGCCGAAAAATTAAAAATCTTGAAAATACTATGTTTTCAGTCAAATTGTTAATTTAGCCATTTAAATTGTCAAGCAATGATATATTAATATCATATATTAATTGTTTGACCGTGCATTTTGTTCATTTTTGGTAAATTTTTAAATCAAGCGTTGTATGCACCCCTTTGTTAGAGCTTTCAAACTGCGTGGGCTCACATGCCATTGGCTCATATGCCATTGGTGTTTCTTTGGAAATCGTGATTCGCTATGTGGGCTCACGCGCCATTGGTGTTTCTTTGGAAATCGTGATTCGCTATGTGGGCTCACGCGCCATTGGTGTTTCTTTGGAAATCGTGATTCGCCGTGTGGGCTCACGTGCCGTTGGTGTTTCTTTGGAAATCGTGATTCGCTATGTGGGCTCACGCGCCATTGGTGTTTCTTTGGAAATCGTGATTCGCCGTGTGGGCTCACGTGCCATTGGTGTTTCTTTGGAAATCGTGATTCGCTATGTGGGCTCACGCGCCATTGGTGTTTCTTTGGAAATCGTGATTCGCCGTGTGGGCTCACATGCCATTGGTGTTTCTTTGGAAATCGTGATTCGCCGTGTGGGCTCACATGCCATTGGTGTTTCTTTGGAAATCGTGATTCGCCCTTGTGGGCTCACGTGCCATTGGTGTTTCTTTGGAAATCGTGATGCGCCGTGTGGGTTCACGTGCCATTGGTGTTTCTTTGGAAATCGTGATGCGCTGTGTGGGCTTACGTGACATCCAATAATTGCTAATTATAGGCTGAGCTAATATATGCAAGGGTGTCAGTTCGTAAAGGTCCGGTAATACGGGCAACATTTTTGTTCAACTTGTCTGGCAACATTGTTTCATTGCAAGTTGAACGAGTTGTTGCCCGTATTACTACCCCGTGCTCAACTTGTCTCTCAACAAAAATGTTGCTCGTATCACTGGGCCTTACTGGGTCAGCTTGAGAGAACAGCGCCCCGCCCGTTGTCTTACTAGCAACTCGTGCTACTCCTTTGTTGTCTCTCGACAGTGAGGGGCTACCCATACCTTAAATACCTTAATGCTTATAACGCAGGAGGGATATTGAACTGGTGATGGACAAAAGACTGACCCCCAGTCCATGGACTACCCCGATGGACTACCCAAATGGACTACCAAAATGGACTACCCTTAAATGGACTACCCCTAAAAAATCCTATTTCGCTACCCGGGAGCTCCCAGGGACCAATAATATTAAGAATATATATGTTACCCTTACAATACAAAGAGCTAACCGTGAACACGCTAACTAAAGTGCATAGCAGGCTAACCGGAGTGAATTGTAGGCTAACCGGAGTGAATAGTAGGCTAACCGGAGTGCATAGTAGGCTAACCGGAGTGAAAAGTAGGCTAACCAGAGTGCATAGCAGGCCAACCGAGGTGAGTAGTAGCCACTAAAAGGAGTGCTATTTTGATAGTTAAAATAGCTAACCACCCTCGTTCCCAGTGCCTTTCAAGGTCGGTGCAATTCCTGTATTTAGGCGCTTAAGTGTCCGTGTGTACCGTTGCAGTTATGTCTTAGCTGGCGAATATGTCCTATGACGTAATGTGATATACTGAGCCAATCATATCATGCGTTTTATCTAGTAACACGCAGCATAAGACTGGTAACTAAACTCCGTTGCAGTTCGGTCTTCGAGCAAAACTGATTTTTCGAGGGGTAGGGCACGGAAGCAATATTTGACTTTGCAATTATGTTTCGACTCTATGAACGGAAAGTATGCAGCGGCTATTTGCAAAAATTGCATTTACCTCACAAGATTTCTATCGCGAATTGACGGCTTAGTATATTTTCAGTTCCAAATTCAACAAAAAAGTTCGATCGAAGATTTAAATAGCCTGCGTAGCAAGCGTTCCCGTGAGAGCGAAGAGCTAAAATGTCGCGAGCAGGCTAAACAGTGGTCGCACTTCGGTTTGCGAGCTGCGTGTTCCCGGCCGGCAGCAAATAAACCAGTGTAAAACTCCGCGCTTCCGATTATCCTCAAATCATTCAGATCGTTCAGTGGTATTGCAGAGGCAAAACAAAATCCCTGAGAAGCAGTGTAACCAATTTTAGTTTCGGCGCTGTAAAACCACCAGTCAATCTGCGCAATATTTCTCTACTTCCAATCTTGTCACTCGCACGAAAGCCGGCTCGCGACAGCCCTCTTCTCAGTATATATTTGTTGGCGAGTAAATTTTATGGCCAGAATGCTTTCTAGCTGTCCCTTGTTCGCTTTGCTTTATAAAACAGCAATAGTACCTTCTGCCCTGATCAAAACACCACAGAGCGCTTTGTGGCCTATTCAAAACACCACAGAGCGCGTTGTGGCCTATTCAAAACACCACAGAGCGCTCTGTGGCCTATTCGAAACACCACAGAGCGCTTTGTGGTGTTTTATTTTGGGATTTAACATTGAAAACTGCATGGCTCGTTGACTCGCAGACATCTCACAGCTATTTTCTGAGATAATTTGTTTTTTTCCGATTTTTCACACCACAAAGCGCTTTGTGGCCTATTCACAACACCACAAAGCGCTCTGTGGCCTATTCACAACACCACAAAGCGCTTTGTGGGTTTTTCACAACACCACAAAGCGCTTTGTGGCCTATTCACAACACCACAAAGCGCTTTGTGGGCTTTTCAAAATACCACAAAGCGTTTTGTGCCAGTCATCATTATCATTGCGATAATGATGACTGGCCAGTCATCATTATCATAGCGATAACTTCAGCTGAGGTTATTTAGCTCAAATACTATGCGGAAAAAAACTGGTAGAGGGACTCTCTTAATTTGACATCTGAGTTTGGCAAATCTTCTGCACAACCCTTTACATTAATCATGCATGTGATTTTTTGACCGACTCACGACTGCTGTTTGAGCATACGTAATAAATGCATGGGGCTGTAATCTTACCGCGAGGTCAGCCGAGTTCTTTAAAAGAAACCTCTGAAAGGAACCAATAGATTATTTACATTCCCGGGATCGGCTGGAATTAGCTAAAACGGGTGCCTGTCAAGGGTGTAGCCAGCTTTTCTGCATAGAGGGGTTTGAAACGTTGTATTGCTAGCCCGATCGACAATCGAGTGGCAGAGGTGCTTCTTACTAGGAGGTCTGAGGTCTGGGGGCATGCAGAAAAGTTTTGTATTGGACGTCCTCAGAAACACTGTTTCTTTGATTCTGAGCACAAATTTTTAATAATCCCAATGCCAAACCTTGGTAACATTTTACAAACTTTTAAGACTGGCGAGGCTATTAACACTGATTGAGAATAAAGTTTAGTTCCAGAAGTATTTTCCGAATTTATTTACTTAAGCTTAGGTTGACTCAGCGCGGGGGTAAAGTTTCCGTCATCAAAAAATTTCAAGGAAGCTTTTATCTCGACCAATTTTTGTCGTAGGCTTTTTCCTTGCCGGCCTAGTGAAAGCGGAAACTCTTGTTTTCCAACGGCGGTGGGCGGGAACGATCTTTTTTTGTGATCCACCTCCAGTAATTTGCATCACGATCGTTTATGAAAATCAAATATTCCGTTTTTGTCATATGATTAATAGGCATTTCTTTTTCCTTACGCATAGTGCTGTGATGTCAGGAAGCGGGAGTTTACTGGTACAACAGCACACAGGTTTTTACCAATCAGAGCTCGCGTAGCATCTCGTTTCTAAAATATTGTAACCCTCGATAAGTTCTTTTTTTATTTTTTTTAAAGCTAAGATCTCATTCCGTGGAATTCAGATAGAGGAATTCCAATAAAGTTTTTCTACTGAAATTAAAGCCATGGTCACAGCCCAAAAAGTAGGTCCCGGAACCCTCCCCTGGATACGCCCCTGCCTGTTATTAACCGGGAGAAACGCTGAAATTAAATCAGAAGTAGAGGTTGAAAATTACGAGTTCAGTGATATCTCAACAACATATCACATGTTTCAGTTGGAGAATTTTAAAGGGATTTATCATGTCCATTATTTTATAGCCCTATTGTTAGCTCTTGTTGTAGGCCCACCCTTCAGGAATTTAGCATTGAACATAGAATGAAACTTACAAATCTTTTTTATTTATGGCACGACTGGAATTTATACAACAAGTGTTTTCATGAACAGGCTAATTACTAATACCACCATCACCTGGAATCCCATAAATCTTTTTACACACGGCCGAACCAAAACAATCTTAAATTGTGACCTTGAATTAACTGGCTTGAATTATCTGCAATGCTTAACACAATTTTGAAAGACAAAATCATGTGCACATGAGCTCACGGATGATACAAACCGTTGCTTTATTAAACATTTTTTGAAAAGTACATTTTAGGACCTGTTTTTAGCCTGTGCTGTAAAACCACTATAATCTTGAGAATTGCATTGTTGGAGCGGCAAAATAACCAAAGTAGGATAAGTTTGGGAAATTCTCTTTTTGACAGGTGAATGACGTTTTGACATACTAGCATAATACTTATCACTGCATTTACAGTGGTGCTCTTGTAACACAGGCCACCAAACTATTTTGTTCATTATTTATTGACATCTTTTCAACAACTTTCTCACACCTGGCAAATCTAAAATTATGAAAGAAATGTGAGGTGGAGCTGTCGATTAACTGACAGGTTACATGGTGCTTGATATTTTCACAAAACCTAAATTCATGCATTTTGATTAGCTTATTAAACCAGAAACTTAAGGATGGTGGCCAGAGTTAGTCATGCACGACTGTGACTAGGTTCTTACAAAAATGATGAAATGTTCTGTCACTCTTTTGTCTCTTACATCAAGATCCAATTTGAATAAGCTGTTGTAAATGCAGAACAATCAAAACAATTTCAGACTGATCCTCAGTTCACCCGGTACATAAATACATCTATGCAGAGTTGATAATATCTATGAAAGAAGTACTTATAAAAATTAAAAAATCTACAAAATAAATACTGATCATTTTTCATCACTGTCACTAAACTCGTCCTCTATTTACTTTCTGAAGATGTCTTTCTTATAGTCTTGTTCTTCTTGCTCTTTCTCTTGTTCTTTGTGATCCTCTTGTCCTTCATCATCTTCTAACCCCCCTTCCTCCTCATCAGTCATATCATCAATACCTCCACGTCTGGTTGGTCTGGCTATTAAAAATTCATCTTGGACATCCTTTTTGCATTTGCAACTAAACTGCCAAACATAGGTAAACACCATCAACAACCTTTGTCGACTGAACTTGATGATCCCCACACAGGCCTTTAATCGAGCCATTATAGAGTAAAACTGCCATGTCTAGTAAATTACCATCATCAACGGTATTCTCTTTTGGTTATTCTTTTTACTGCATGGACCGCTCCCAGCCATATTAACAAAAGCACTGTCTTTGCAACATCCATTCAAACTGCTACAGCTATAATTTGTCTGTCAAATAAAAATGATTTTATTAATACACTCAGTGATGTAACCAGTGGCAGATCCAGACCCTCAGCTAAGGAGGGGCCCACTTGACAATGAATGTTGAATTCAGCCAAAGTTAACTCTGATTCTGCAGACTAATTCCGGCACTTCAAAGAAAGGCCCCCTACCCTGGATCCACCACTGGTAACATGCTATTAAACACTGATCAAACTGCATTGAGGATTGAGGATTTTTTATTTTATTTTATACAACTTTTCAAAACAAAGTAAAGTAGTTTATAGTGGGGTGAATGAGTAGTTGATTGGTTTATTGGCTACAAAGCCATGCATTACTATCAAACTCAGAAAAGCGTGAACACCTGAAATATTTCAGGAATGTTGATTGTCTAGTGCCCAATCAAAATAAAGTTCAGGACACGCAAGCAAACCTCAAAACCACAAACTAATAACCGTTGCTGTTTCCGGTTTAGTTTTCTCACGCCTGATTGGCTTTTTCCTTGCAACACAATAACATTCCATTAATATTTCTGGTGTTCACGGTTTTCTGAGTTTCACAGTAAAGTGGTACTACAATCAATTTTTCCTACATGTACATGAAATAAACTCTCCCTAAGCTAAAATTAAAGCCTTAATAGCAGGGAAGAAAAGGAATTAAAAATAAGATTTCAAACGGGCTAATTTATTCAGGTTCTGTGAAGATATTTTTTGAAAGAATTAGCCAAAAGTTGCGATAGTAAATGCTTTCTCTAACATAAATTGGTTTGCACTCTTCCTCTTAGTATTGCTGGAGTATTTTATTTGTGTACCAGAAAAATAAATTAATTAATAGTCCTTAAAAGTTAACTAGACACAAAACCCTAAAATTCTTGAGAAAATGCTGCAATAACAATTTAGCCCCATATTTTGACGGACAAAAATAAGTCAAACATAAATTATTTTGGGAAGAGACAAGTCTAAAAATAAAATGCCCTTTGTGTTTGACGAAAATTACATTATATTATGCTGGACACACGCGCTGTTACTGTTAATGTTGTGTGTGAGCTGGTTTCAAATTAAATGGTCACGTAACTCACGGAAGTGGCGCAATTGAATGTTTTGATTTTCAGTTGTTTGCTAACCTGTAGTTCACAAGATTTGCTAACCAGTTTGCTAACCAGAAAAACACAGTAGTTACCAGATTTGCAGTATTTGCTAACCAGGCCAGTATTTGTAGTATTTACACCAAAAATGGAGGCAGCATAAAATAAGTTTACAGTTGGTTTCTAGAACAAGTTTCTACATGTCAAGTTGTATACGTTTTTCATGTTCTAAGCTTAAGTGCCAACATAGTTTCTTGTATTTTATATTTTAGATCAAATTGTGATTTGTTTATTATTAAACACAATTCTTCCTACCGTTTTCGCTTGTCCTTGGTTCAACAGTGAGAACACATTGTACCTTCAAAAACTGCTTTTTTAGGTTCATGAAATTGTTTCTTTTTTTACTTCATAGAATTTTAAATAAGTGTAGTACCCTGGCAATCCTCCCTCCCTAGTCTGTATCTTTTGCATGTATTTGTGTTCTGAACCCAAGTTATCTACAAAAGCTTTTTGTGGGCCTGAGCTTACCAGACACACCATTTAAACAACATGTTTTTTGCCATGTTTATAAGCTACAGCATTTTCTCAAATGGCAGAAATTAACAGGTCTTTAAAGACCCATGATGGGTCACTATGCTTTGCACACTTATGTTAATGCTTTGATCACATACTTCGCTGCATGTGATCATAATTTGAAGATGGATTTCCAAGCGATTTAAGGTGGCTTACTACAGTTTTGAGGGGGTAGATGAGCCCAGCTTTCAATTCTTTTGTAAAATGTCCAGAAAAGTTTTAGCTTTCACTTAATCCTGTTTGTTGCTTCCTACAACCAATATATGCGACATTTGAGCAATAAAGATGCTAATAAACAGCCAAAATGAATATCCGAGTGCTTAAGAGGAGACTGGGCACTAGTAGTTTCAATGGCGTATTTCTCAAAATCTGCCCGTATGACCCTGCCTCAAAAATTCAGAAATTATAAATGGAACCAGATAAAACATTTATGCAATATAAATTGAATATCTGTAAGACAGTTTTTTTTTGCAAAATAGGAAAATGTGGTTTTTTGCCTTTTTGAAAATAGCTCAAAATCTGTCTTACAGATTTTTGAAAAATTTTGGCTGTTGGCACGATTCACCCCAAAAGAATATTAATTGTGAAAATTTCATTATGGGTTGTACGGTAGGTTTTTGAGAAATTTCGAGCCGAAATTAGGTTTTTACGACCTCTGACAAGAATTCAATTGCGCATGCCCTTTTATTTGAAAGTGCGCTTGTATGACGCCACATGTCATGAGTGATAAAAAAAGTGAATTAGAACTCCTCTGTCGGTTGTTTAGCAAAGTATTTGTAGTATTGTTTTCGTCCTAAGACATGTCTAAAACCTTCTGAAACTTCCTGAAACTTTTAACTTTCGAATAAAGGGCTCAAACTTGTTTTCGTTTCTTTCTTTCTTCGTGTTGCTTGCGAAAGTTTTGCGAGTGCGAGTGATATTGACGTCAGGCAGCCGAATCATAGCGCGCGCTCTTGCCTCGTAAAAATAGTCTAAGTCTAATAGTCTTTAATCAAGTGTATATTGTTTCTGTCCTTGAAAAATGTCCTCAGCATTTTATTAAGTTTAATTTGCATGCTTTGTGTTGGTCAAATTAAATTTCAAAGCAAAGTTTCTGTAATTGCTAGCAAATGGAAGATTATTGGTGTCACACTGTGTGCCACAAAGGTCAAAGAAATGCACTAGTAGTTAGTTGCACTAGGTCTGGTCTGTCAACCATCAGTTTTCTGTAAACCCCTTTTGTTTATGTTTGACCGACCACCAATTTTCCTCCTGACCACATAATGTACTTTGTTTTACATGTGTAAAGACAGTCATAAAAAGTATTTATAATACTTTTTTAGAGTTGCCTCTTAATAATAATTTATATCATTGTTGTCCGTCCATACTTGGGTCTAAGTTCTTATGCAAGGCTGTGCTCTAAGGGAAAATTACAAGGAGCCCAAAGGTTTCAACCTATGAGATCCAGGGTGCCCAGCATAAAGCTTATCTGAAAGAAATAAGAATTATCTGGTCACCCAAAGGCAAAAGTTAGTTGCCCGTGGCACTTGGGCACCCTTAAAGCACAGGCCTGTTATGGCAGCACATTCTCAAAAATTTTAGGGTTTCATGTTGATAAATTTTACCAAAAAAAAAAAACAACTGACAAGTAAGGGTTAATACTCACCATCCCTAGTCCCTTCTCTACTAAAGCTTTCTTTGGTTTTGGTCTGCTTTCTCTCATCCAACCCTTGATCCTCATCCATTACCACTAAAAAAGAAATGTGATGAATCATTATTAGTTGTACATGTACCTATCGGTAAATGCTAACAAGCTTAACAGTCATGCTTTGGATAAGAACAGTTAATGAGGATCAATCAAAGGTTTTCAATAGAGATTTAATATTTGTTTGAATTGTCCAAAATACAGGTATGGCAAATTGTACTTTAAGTAATTTTGAGAAGAACGTGCTGTTTCTTAAGTCTGGTTCTCATATGCCGCCGACCTACCTGCGACATAGCCACCAGTATATGCCTGGGATACTGTTCTCATAAAATATCTTTATCGCCGGTGCTCCAGAAAAACTGCCAAAGTGCCTGCGAAGTTGAACTCAAGTCAACTTTGCAGGCATGCCGGCAGTAAAGTTAAAAGACCAGGGATGAATTTGTTGCTTTCGGCGTATGCTCTCATATGCGGGAAAAGTACATGTATCCCAGGCAGTACTGGCGGGTATGCCACCAGTAGGTCAGTGGCATATGAGAACCAGGCTTTATACATGTACAGTAGGTATTAAGCACAAGTTTCTTATTGTAGCTGTTCATGATATATAATGACATGGATTTATAAGGTTTAGCAGTTTGATTAAGACTTTCAATCAATGCATCATTTAAAAATATGTCACTAAAGTGAACCATAAAATTATGAGGATTGAATTATTTCATGTTCCCTTTTTCAAAGGATCAGAAAAACTAACTAGTCTTAATGCATAGTAAAGACATGACTGTCCCATTTGGTTACAACAGGTGAACTTTAAAATATTTTTGAACAAACTGGGATAGCTACATTTTGTTTGGGCTCGTCATACAATGATCCCTCCCTGGGGGAGGGAGCGTTGCATGTCGAGCCCAAACAATGGCTGCAAAGGAGACTAAACACATGAGTGGAAGGCTTAGATTTTAGTCTTATATGCAAATTTGCCATGACACAAAACTCAATTCCCAAGCGAAAACATGAATAGAAAGGAAACCAAAATGGTAGACAAGTTAACATTACATTTGTAAAAGAAAAAATCATACACATGCAAACATATCATAAGAATGACTTTGACTGTTTTAAGATAGAATACATAATGCACAAGTTTGTCAACTAAAAGCTGTCCACCATTACCAGTAATTAAAAGGGAAATTTAAAATAAAAACAAATTTGATCAGAAACAACTGCAAAAGTATCTTATCAAGACCTACAAAACATTTACTTTGCAACAAACAGCTTAAAGGATGCCAGACAATAACAGCACTTTGACTGTGTCACATGAGAAACCTGCCATTGTCTATATGCCATCTAAAATCCACATTTTTCACAGTGAATTGAATCCAGCTTTATCTACACCAATCTGGGGTTTCATTTATCTCTTTGACCTTTAAAAACAATTCATGGTTGCATCTGGCTGGTTATATGTTTAGTGTGTTTGTAAGTAATTTTTCTCATGAAATTAGTAGCCTGTGAATGCCAGGACTCTGAGTAGTTCATCTGGCTCCTTGGCAGTACTACATGTAAATACAGTCAAACTTAACAAAGAAACACTTTTGCAAGGACCCTCTTAGTTTAAATAATTTATAAGTCATGACAAAGATATCCACTAGATTGAAGTGCTGGTCAAAGTTAGTCACCACTGCATTACACCATCACAGAGGCCAATCTTTATGAACTAAAATGTTTTCGTTTTCTCTACCAGACTGGCTCTGTAGTGCTGGTCAGGATGCTAATAAAAGCAGAAGCTTCAAAGCCATAGAAACCTAAGAAAAAATACTCCAGAAAAAACTAGACTTTATAGTAAGAGGTTATAGATTTCAATGCCTCAATACCAGAATAAAATTCCAGGACTTTCCAGGGTTTCTGGATCATACACACTAAGATTGTACATTGCTTATTAAATGTGTTGGAAAGCTTAAAAAAAAATAACCTGATGGTATTAAGTAATCCCAAACTGCTAGGTGATTCCTTAGTACTGTATTGCACACACTTCTTTGCAAAATTTTATGGTAAGATTTCCGCACAGCCCCATACATTAATTATGTATGCAGCTATTTCATACTATCACTATATACAAACAGCAATCATGAAAAGAACGAGCCAGTCAAAAAGTTGTATGCCAAATTAACGTATGGGGCTGTGCGGAATTCTTGCCAATTTTATGCTAATTAGCACCCCAGTATACTCCATTGGCTGAGCCCCTGTCATATCTCCTTTGCAAGTGTGGTAAGGTAAAGTCTGTATACGAGCCTAGTGGCCCATCAGGCCAGAGCTTATCCCAGTTTCCATAGCATGAAGCGACTGGGAGTATTTCTACTCCCCCCTGGATGACTTTGATAGTCCATTGCAGGGTTACCCCCAGCAGTAAATTTGCTGGTATCCATTCATACACCAGGGTGGAGAGAGGCACTATGAGAGTAAAGTGCCTTGCCCAAGAACACAATGCAGTGCCCCGGCCAGGGCTCAAACCCGGACCGCCCGATCCGGAGTCCAGCGCACTAACCATTGGGCCATGTGCACTGCACCTCCCTTTGAAAGTGTGGTAACCTATCTTTTTTGTTTTATTTTGGGATGGAACATAATGTAGGGAAATATATCATGTTTTCATGATTACAGCCAGGGGCTTGCTTTAAGCTTACTTTGTTAAATTAAAATCAAAAGAAATCATGGCCAAAAGTGATAGAGACAAAGATATATAAGACAAAATAAAGGCTAGAAAGGTCAAACTATCACAAGAATGGTAAGTTTCATTTCTTGACATCCTGTATGTGTAGCAAATTTTCATGAGCTGTAACCAAATTTCAATCCTCACACTACTGCACTTTACTTAGTGTTTCTTCATGCCCCTGATAAAGGCAAATGATTCTACCAGTTCTATGCAAATATTTAATAACCAGATCGATAATAAAAAAACCGAAGCACAACAGTGTGGACTATACAAACCAGTGCCGGCTTAGTTCATGCCGCTTGAAAGCGACACGATAAAACAATACTTTGATTAAGCTTATCTTCAGAAGTCGAAATGGCTTCCCCATATTCGTAGACTTGAAACAATATTATGCAATACAATACACTTCACAAAGCTTCTTACCAGCAATATTATTAATAAGGCTTCGAAGGCAGCTGTAAATGTGTCCGGAAGATGCAGAAATATCCCATAAAAAGACAAAAAACACGCTCACTAAATCACAAAATGTGCTCCACGCAGCCTCAACATCCCATCCCCTGGTAAAATAATCTCAGAAGACACGATTACCACGCATTTTCATTGGTAGAAACTACAACACATACCATTGGTCCAGAGGTGTTAGACATGTCTGCCAGCTAAGACAAAACTGCAACGCTACATCCGTGAGGATGAAAATAAAGAAGGCCCATGCAATGTAAGTATAGAAATAGCAGTTCTTTCAATACTACTCATTCAAGATAGGATTTCTTAGGGATAGTCCAGTTAAGGGTAGTCCATTTTGGTAGTCCATTTGGGTAGTCCATCGGGGTAGTCCATGAACTGGGGGTCAGTCTTTTGTCCATCGCCATATTGAACTGTTCGTTCCCGTTTTGATTCGGAAGTTTCTTTTTCAGGACTCGTTTGTGACCTGGTTAATGGCGTAAAAGGTACCCATATTTACTTATTAATACATTTTAAAGGACATGGTTAGTTCAATTCAACACATGACGGCTTCAATACGGACAAAGTGTGTAATTCAACGAAGGTTCGTCGTGCATAATTTTATGAGTTTTGTATCACAGTAGCGTTCAGCGCTTTTTACGCCACGTCCCATCAGGAGTCTCAAATCGGAACTAAGTTTTAAAACCGGTTTTTACGTTCTAATCATTGGAAATGTTGTCAGTATTAACTTCTGACGTTACATTTAGTGCATACATACATGTATGTCCCTCGAAGAACAGACGGAAGTCATTTTAATGCACCAGGGCGCCCTGATGCACGCATGAGAAGCGGCGCTGGAAGTTTTTAATTCTTGTGCTACAAGAACAAGCAAGCGGTTGAAAGAAGTTAAAACTCCATGTTTTTGCGGTGTACCTGCAAAAACTAACGAAATGCAAGAGGTTGAAAATCTAATCCCTTATCGGTTCGAAGGGTACAGCGAAATCTTTCTGGCACTAAAATTTTCTTATCTGACGGCGAATCTTTTCAGGCGTCTGTGTATAAACAATGGCCGCGATGATGTTTCACGAATTTGTTTCCCATGAATTCTTTGTTTTGTCGAAGAATGATAAGAGGCTAAACTTTTTTGCAGCCAAAAATCATAAGAAAGAAAGTGCCTAACGGGGCTACTTGAAAGCTGAACTGCGAAGGAGGAAATCGGCTTTTTCCGCTTTATTAACTTACAGTCTCCAGAATGTAACACTGGCCAGTTGCCGATGAAATGCAAATATGTGCGAAGAATGAATACCAGAATCTTCGAATTTGTCTGATGCATTCATGTTTAATATTTCAAGACAAGACGCCCGTTGGCCGTTTCCGCGGGATGGGAATGACTTTTCACGGTCACATTCTGTTTAAAATGTACAAATAAATGGAAATGAAAGTACAAGTACTCAATAAGGTAATTTAAAAGACGCCAAAGTCACAACATGAAACGTATGCGCTAACGTGACTTTGGCCTACGAAAGGTGTTGTGTTACAAAGATGCGATTTACATAAATTCCGGGATAAATTGCCAAGGCTAATCAGCAAATGACCTTTATCGGTTTTTACAATTATCAACAGGGCGATCGTTGAGAACTCGATCTTGTTTGACGCACGCCTTTTAACCTGTCACTGGCGTAATAGTTGAGAATAAAGCTACATCCAAACTGTAAACAATCGACAATTACTTCTTTTGTTATGTATTCAGTCGCCATGAGCTGTGAAAATCTTGAAAACTTCCACTCCCGCTCACTGATCAGGTCTTATTACGGTTTAAATATTGTGAATGAAATCGGACGTTGCCGACGGGAGCTTTTGAACGAAAGCTTTGGACGAGATCTCAGTGAACATGCTACCACGGGAAACAAACACATTGCTCCGTGAGAAACAAGAGTTTCTTTTACTACATTGAAAACGTATAAAATGTACCGTTTAGTGAACAAAATTGTACGTTGCCAGCGATGGTTAGAAAAATTATCGAGCATACCATTTAGGTGAAATCTCAAATCGACGAGAGCTTTCGATAGATTTTACCGCACAACATCGAACTCATGGAACTCATCGAACACATCGAACCACATCGAACACATCGAACCACATCGAACCCATCGAACCACATCGAACCACATCGAACGCATCAAAACAATCAAGCTGAATTTAATACGGAGGAAAAGGGTTTTTAGACCAACAGATCAAAAGATAATTTGGAGTTGAAGCTTTGTGTCAACAAAAAGCTCGAATTTCACATATCACGTTTCACCTGCGTCAATTCAAAAAATTGCCAAAAATTTCAGTATTAATCTTTTTTAGCCAAAATTGCTGTACATTTTGCCAATATAATATGAAACATTTTTGTTTTTTAAAGTTTCTTACAAACTTTTACTGTTTTAAAGTTTGTTTATTTTTGTCCATTATTTGTTGCGAATTTATGCTAATTTATGTCAATTAAATTAATGTATTCAGAAATATTATGGGTTGTTTTGGACAAAAAAATTTTTTTTTGGAAGCCCATTTCATATCCGTTTAAATGAGGTATAGCTTTCATCTCAGTTCTAAATCCCAGCTGAGAAAAAAATTAAGTAGGTCAAAGGTCAATTTTGACTGTAATTTGATCAGTCAGGAATGAGTTAAAAAGATTAAATGGTAATAGGACTTCGTGTCGTCCAATTCTGTCTGTAATCATACTCGTGATTAAACAAATCGGACTCCCGCGGACGACACCAAGTCCTCTTACCAGCTAAAGCAACCAAACGCTAGAAGAATTCATTATTAAGTAAACTTAAGACGAAATTTTGCTTTCTGAGCCTTAAAGCGCGAACTATAGCAAAAACTACGAAGATTTCCGAAGACTTCACGAAAACGTTTCCAAAATGACCGCGCACTGAAATGGAAGGAATGGATCGAGCTTTGAATTTTGTGACGTAATAATTTTATTTTACGGCTTTGCGATCGAAGAGACGATCGTCGTTTAACGAGCGAATAATGTAAAGTTTGAGAGTTTCAGCCAGTCTGAGTAATTAACCGCGCGGCCATGGGCCGAGCGCGGTTCTTGCTCTGCACGGAATTTTTTTTTTTTTAACCGCGCGGCCATGGGCCGAGCGCGGTTCTTGCTCTGCACGGGATTTTTTTTTCGTTTTTTTGTCGGTGACCAGACCCAAACCTCCACTCGACCAAATCTTGATCGAGACTGAATCACGCAACCTGAGATGCTTATTTGCCAAAAGCTGTTGGAACAATGATGTAGGGGAAATGTTACGGATAATGTTTTCTTTGTTGTGAATAAATCTTTGGGTTTTTTCGAAGCGTTGGATTCGAAGGGAATATTGAATTCACTAAAAAAAGGTATGACATCAGCCATGGAATGCGCTGACGTTGCAGCTTTCACTTTCGCTACGTGACAAGTAAGATCTTTCTTTTGCAAGTTTATTTCGCCAGAAGCGATGGTCATTAATTTATTTGCAATTTTGCAAGTGTTTCTTGTGGGTTTTGGCAATTGAAGTGGATCATTTGGCCGCTCCATCCAAGCGAGTTCAGAGATTTGAAGGAAAAATAAATATTTGCAAAGGTAAACAATTGAGCGTGCCTGAACGTGCAGGGGTTACGTCATTTTTGGGGAAAAAACCACCAAGCTAAAGATAGCCTTGGATAACGTAACCTCTGGTTGTGTGACTCGCGTGACTTCTTTGCTAGTCCTTTCCTGTACTCGTGACAAATAACATTGTGTTTTCTTTGCAAGATGATATCGGCAGAAACGACTGTCATTAATTAGTTTGCTCTTCTGCGAGTATTCCTTGTGGGTTTAGGCAATTGAAGTGAATTCTTTGGCTGTTGCATCAAAGCGAGTTGAATGATTTAAAGGGAAATGAAATACTTGTTAAAGTAAACAATTGAGCGTGCCCGAACATGCAGGGGTTACGTCATTAGAAGGGAAAACCCCCAAGCTAAAGATAGCCGGGGATAACGTAAACCTCGGATTGTGTGACTCGCGTGACTACATTGCTAATCCTTTACTCTTAGTACAAAACAAATTTAATTAACCGCGCGGCCATGGGCCGAGCGCGGTTCTTGCTTTACACGGGATTTATTTTTAACCGCGCGGCCATGGGCCGAGCGCGGTTCTTGCTTTACACGGGATTTATTTTTTTAACCGCGCGACCATGGGCCGAGCGCGGTTCTTGTTTTACACGGGATTTATTATTAACCGCGCGGCCATGGGCCGAGCGCGGTTCTTGTTTTACACGGGATTTATTATTATTTTTTTTTTTGTCGGTGACTAGACGCAAACCTCCACTCGGCCAAATCGTGCTCGGGACTGAATCACGCAACCTGTGATGTTTATTCGCCAAAAGCTGTTGAAACATGAATGTACGGAAAATGTTGCGGATATTGTTTTCTTTATTGTGTATACAGCATATTTTCTTTTGGTTTTATTGAAGCGTTCGATTCAAAGCGAATGTTGAATACACTGAAAAAGGTATTACGTCAGCGATGGAATGCGCTGATGTTGCAGGTTTCATTTTCGTTACGTGACAAATAACATTGTGTAAATTTAAATTTGCATGTTTATGTCTGCAGAAGCGACGGTCATTAATTTAATTTGTTTCCTCTTCTGCGAGTATTTCTTGTGGGTTTAGGCAATCGAAGTGAATTCTTTGGCTATTTCATCGAAGTGAGTTCAAAGATTTGAAAGGAAATGAAATATTTGCTTAAGTAAACAATTGAGCGTGCCCGAACGTGCAGGGGTTACGTCATTAGAAGGGAATACCCCCAAGGTAAGCACTTGCAAGGATTACATCATTGGTAGGGAAATTACCGCCGTACACCGCCCTTCTAAATATAGCCGTGAACATTAAATTTCGCCCTGACTTTTGAGGAAGAAAGCTGTGCATTAGCAAAAAAATATAAGCGCGGTTTTAAGTTGCTATAGCAACTTCTTGTTATTTTTTTTTTGTCGGTGACTAGACGCAAACCTCCACTCGGCCAAATCGTGATCGGGACTGAATCACGCAACCTGTGATGTTTATTCGCCAAAAGCTGTTGAAACATGAATGTACGGAAAATGTTGCGGATATTGTTTTCTTTATTGTGTATAAAGTATATTTTCTTTTGGTTTTATCGAAGCGTTCGATTCAAAGCGAATGTTGAATACACTGAAAAAGGTATTACGTCAGCCATGGAATGCGCTGATGTTGCAGGTTTCACTTTCGTTACGTGACAAATAACATTGTGTTTCATTTGCATGTTTATGTCGGCAGAAGCGACGGTCATTAATTGAATTTGTTTCCTCTTCTGCGAGTATTTCTTGTGGGTTTAGGCAATCGAAGTGAATTCTTTGGCTATTTCCTTGAAGTGAGTTCAAATATTTGAAAGGAAATGAAATATTTGCTTAAGTAAACAATTGAGCGTGCCCGAACGTGCAGGGGTTACGTCATTAGAAGGGAAAAATCCCCAAGCTAAAGATAGCCGGGGAAAACGTAGACCTCGGATTGTGTGACTAACGTGACTACTTTGCTAATCCTTTACTCATAATGCAAACAGATTTAACCGTGACTTTTGAGAAAGAAAGCTGTTAATTAGCCAAAAATATAAGCGCGGTTTTAAGTTGCTATAGCAACTTCTTGTTTTTTCGTTTTTTTGTCGGTGACCAGACCCAAACCTCCACTCGGCCAAATCGTGATTGGGGCTTTGAAATCACGCAACCTATGATGTTTATTCGCCAAAAGCTGTTGAAACATTAATGTACCGAAAATGTTGCGGATATTGTTTTCTTTATTGTGTATAAAGTATATTTTCTTTTGGTTTTATCGAAGCGTTGGATTGAAAGCGAATGTTGAATACGCTGAAAAAAGGTATTACATCAGCCATGGAATGCGCTGATGTTGCAGGTGTCATTTTCATTACGTGACAAATAACATTGTGTTTTATTTGCATGTTTATGTTGGCAGAAGCGACGGTCATTAATTTAATTTGTTTCCTCTTCTGCGAGTATTTCTTGTGGGTTTAGGCAATCGAAGTGAATTCTTTGGCTGTTTCATCGAAGTGAGTTCAAAGATTTGAAAGGAAATGAAATATTTGCTTAAGTAAACAATTGAGCGTGCCCGAACGTGCGGGGGTTACGTCATTAGAAGGGAAAAACCCCTAAGCTAAAGATAGCCGGGGACAACTTAAACCTCGGATTGTGTGACTAACGTGACTACTTTGCTAGTCCTTTACTCATAATGCAAACAGATTAAATTTAACCGTGACTTTTGAGAAAGAAAGCTGTTAATGAGCCAAAAATATAAGCGCGGTTTTAAGTTGCTATAGCAACTTCTTGTTTTTTTTCGTTTTTTTGTCGGTGACCAGATTCAAACCTCCACTCGGCCAAATCGTGATTGGGGCTTTGAAATCACGCAACCTATGATGTTTATTCGCCAAAAGCTGTTGAAACATGAATGTACGGAAAATGTTGCGGATATTGTTTTCTTTATTGTGTATAAAGTATATTTTCTTTTGGTTTTATCGAAGCGTTGGATTGAAAGCGAATGTTGAATACGCTGAAAAAAGGTATTACATCAGCCATGGAATGCGCTGATGTTGCAGGTTTCACTTTCGTTACGTGACAAATAAAATTGTGTTTTATTTGCATGTTTATGTTGGCAGAAGCGACGGTCATTAATTTAATTTGTTTCCTCTTCTGCGAGTATTTCTTGTGGGTTTAGGCAATCGAAGTGAATTCTTTGGCTGTTTCATCGAAGTGAGTTCAAAGATTTGAAAGGAAATGAAATATTTGCTAAAGTAAACAATTGAGCGTGCCCGAACGTGCAGGGGTTACGTCATTAGAAGGGAAAAACCCCTTAGCTAAAGATAGCCGGGGACAGCTTAAACCTCGGATTGTGTGACTAACGTGACTACTTTGCTAGTCCTTTACTCATAATGCAAACAGATTAAATTTAACCGTGACTTTTGAGAAAGAAAGCTGTTAATGAGCCAAAAATATAAGCGCGGTTTTAAGTT
Organism: Meandrina meandrites; assembly: GCA_963693305.1. Lineage (NCBI taxonomy): Eukaryota > Metazoa > Cnidaria > Anthozoa > Scleractinia > Meandrinidae > Meandrina > Meandrina meandrites. The sequence goes on from OY855906.1 coordinate 31,684,624, forward strand.
GCTATAGCAACTTCTTGTTATTTTTATTATTTTTTTTTTTTATGTCGGTGACCAGACGCAAACCTCCACTCGGCCAAATCGTGATCGGGACTGAATCACGCAACCTGTGATGTTTATTCGCCAAAAGCTGTTGAAACATGAATGTACGGAAAATGTTGCGGATATTGTTTTCTTTATTGTGTATAAAGTATCTTTTCTTTTGGTTTTATCGAAGCGTTCGATTCAAAGCGAATGTTGAATACACTGAAAAAGGTATTACGTCAGCCATGGAATGCGCTGATGTTGCAGGTTTCACTTTCGTTACGTGACAAATAACATTGTGTTTCATTTGCATGTTTATGTCGGCAGAAGCGACGGTCATTAATTTAATTTGTTTCCTCTTCTGCGAGTATTTCTTGTGGGTTTAGGCAATCGAAGTGAATTCTTTGGCTATTTCCTTGAAGTGAGTTCAAATATTTGAAAGGAAATAAAATATTTGCTTAAGTAAACAATTGAGCGTGCCCGAACGTGCAGGGGTTACGTCATTAGAAGGGAAAAACCCCCAAGCTAACTGAAGCTATCCGGGGACAACGTAACCCTCAGATTGTGTGACTAACGTGACTACTTTGGTAGTCCTTTACTCATAATGCAAACAGATTAAATTTAACCGTGACTTTTGAGAAAGAAAGCTGTTAATTAGCCAAAAATATAAGCGCGGTTTTAAGTTGCTATAGCAACTTCTTGTTATTTTTATTATTATTTTTTTTTATGTCGGTGACCAGACGCAAACCTCCACTCGGCCAAATCGTGATCGGGACTGAATCACGCAACCTGTGATGTTTATTCCCCAAAAGCTGTTGAAACATGAATGTACGGAAAATGTTGCGGATATTGTTTTCTTTATTGTGTATAAAGTATATTTTCTTTTGGTTTTATCGAAGCGTTCGATTGAAAGCGAATGTTGAATACGCTGAAAAAAGGTATTACATCAGCCATGGAATGCGCTGATGTTGCAGGTTTCACTTTCGTTACGTGACAAATAAAATTGTGTTTTATTTGCATGTTTATGTTGGCAGAAGCGACGGTCATTAATTTAATTTGTTTCCTCTTCTGCGAGTATTTCTTGTGGGTTTAGGCAATCGAAGTGAATTGTTTGGTTGTTTCATCGAAGTGAGTTCAAAGATTTGAAAGGAAATGAAATATTTGCTTAAGCAAACAATTGAGCGTGCCCGGACGTGCAGGGGTTACGTCATTAGAAGGGAAAAAACCCCAAGCTAAAGATAGCTGGGGATAACGTAAGCCTCGGATTGTGTGACTCGCGTGACCTCTTTAATAATCCTTTACTCATAGAGCAAACTGATTAAACTTAACCGTGACTTTTGAGAAAGAAAACTGTTAATTAGCCAAAAATATAAGCGCGGTTTTAAGTTGCTATAGCAACTTCTTGTTTAACCATGACTTTTCTGGGTAAGAAACCTTTTAATTAGCAAAAATGGAGTTAAATTTAAAAAAGCGCGGTTTTAGATGCTTGCATCTTCTTGTTTTTTAACCGCGCGGCCATGGGCCGAGCGCGGTTCTTGCTCTGCACGGGATTTATTTTTTTTCGTCGTTTTTTTTTTGTCGGTAACCAGACCCAAACTTCCACTCGACCAAATCGCGATCGGGACTTCGGATCACGCAACCTGGGATGTTTATTCACCAAAAGCTGTCGAAACATCAATGTACAGAAAATGTTACGGATATTGTTTTCTTTCTTGTGTATAAAATATTTTTTCTTTTGGTCTCATCGAAGCGTTGGGCTCAAAGGGAATTTGAAGACACTAAAAAAGGTATTACGTCAGCCATGGAATGCGCTGATGTTGCAGCTTTCACTTTCACTATATGACAAAAAAGATTATTTTTTCTTTGCAAGTTTATTTCGCCAGAAGCGACGGTCATTAATTTAATTGTAATTTTGCGAGTATTTCTTGTGGGTTTAGGCAATTAAAGTGGATCCTTTGGCTGTTTCATAGAAGCGATTTGAAGAAGATTTGAAGCAGAATTTAATATTTGCTTAGGTAAACAATTGAGCGTGCCTGAACGTGCAGGGATTACGTCATTAGTAGGGAAAAAACCTTCCAGCTAAAGATAGCATTGGATAACGTAAACCTCGGATTGTGTGACTAGCGTGACTACTTTGCTAGTCCTTTACTCAAAGTGCAATCAGATTGAATTTAACCGTGACTTTTGAGAAAGAAAGCTCTTAATGAGAAAAAAATATATAAGCGCGGTTTTAAGTTGCTATAGCAACTTCTTGTTTTTCGTTTTTTTGTCGGTGACCAGACCCAAACCTCCCCTCGGCCAAATCACAATCGGGACTGAATCACGCAACCTGGGATGTTTATTCGCCAAAAGCTGTTTAACTCTTTTATATCAATCTCGCCATTTTAGAGTAATTTTTACCTAGTTTTTATATTATAGCGTATTTTAAACTAAATTTTGTAATTTTAGATTGTTAGATTTTTAGCATTATTTTTAGTTCTCGATTGTATTTTATATTAGAGGGCCACTGGTTTGTCAGTTTTTTACTGTTATGTGTTTACCCTCTATAAATAAAGTTGATTATTATTATTATTATTATTATTATAATGTACGGAAAATGTTGCGGATATTGTTTTCTTTATTGTGTATAACGTATATTTTCTTTTGGTTTTATCGAAGCGTTCGATTCAAAGCGAATGTTGAATACACTGAAAAAGGTATTACGTCAGCCATGGAATGCGCTGATGTTGCAGGTTTCACTTTCGTTACGTGACAAATAACATTGTGTTTCATTTGCATGTTTTTATGTCGGCAGAAGCGACGGTCATTAATTTAATTTGTTTCCTCTTCTGCGAGTATTTCTTGTCGGTTTAGGCAATTGAAGTGAATTCTTTGGCTATTTCCTTGAAGTGTGTTTAAATATTTGAAAGGAAATAAAATATTTGCTTAAGTAAACAATTGATCGCTTGCAACCACGTGACAAGGCGGCCATGTTGGTGGTCAAAACAATAAAAAACTTTTTCGCAGAATTTGCATGATAAAAAAGTTTAGTTCCCAGCGGAGGAAAACGCTTTGTTGTTGTCCCCCAGCATGGCTGCCGTGACGTCAGTTGCAAGCCAGCAATTGAGCGTGCCCGAACGTGCAGGGGTTACGTCATTAGAAGGGAAAAACCCCCAAGCTAACTGAAGCTATCTGGGGACAACGTAACCCTCGGATTGTGCGACTAACGTGACTACTTTGCTAGTCCTTTACTCATAATGCAAACAGATTAAATTTAACCGTGACTTTTGAGAAAGAAAGCTGTTAATTAGCCAAAAATATAAGCGCGGTTTTAAGTTGCTATAGCAACTTCTTGTTCAAATAATTCTGGAAGAATCTAAGCTTTTTTTTTAAACGTTGTTATATTTTTTACTACAGTGGAATCCAGTTTCAAAGATCAACAATTATCAAAGCACTGAGTAAAATTGTAAGCATTGTACGATATAGGAGGTTTTCAAACACTGGATGGCGTATAAAAATCTTCAGTCTGCTCAGCTTGGTATAGAACAATTAATTTTGTTATATACCCCAAGTGAAATGCAGTTGTTTTGGATTTGCACGTAATTCTTATCAGGACGTGTGCGGCTTGCATAGGATGTGGCCAAAAGCCACGTCCAAGATTGAATTCACTGTTTCTTTTCCGTACTCGAGAGTCACACAAAACACAAAAATAAATTTGTACTCAAAAATTTAACTGGAATGTAAGGATATTTCTCAATGCAAATTCGAAATGGCAAAAGCATCACGCAGGGTAGAACTTTCAATGAATAAATTTGTGTCGTTTTATTTTTCAACTGAAGGAAACTTCAGTGTTGAAATAAGTACAGAGCGTTTACACACTGTTCCTGTGGACACTGCGAGTTCTGTTTGTATTAGCTGTTTTTTGGTCCATATTTATTGAGCCGGTGCCTGTTATTTAGTGCTCGAAATTAACGGCTGTAAACCCAACATAAATACAACCTTTGAAGCATAATTTTATACGCGTCAAAAAGCACGTGCACGTCATGGAAGAAAATTATTTGGCGAGGATATTGAACTAACGAATTCAAATTCTAATACTTGATCGTGACCAGCCAAACCAACAAAGGAAAAGTGCTAATAATCATAACAAATACTCCAGCTAGCTCTAGGTAGAATAAGAAAGGTGCAAAATGCTTACTTCTGACTTCCTTCGTTTAGCAAAAGCCGAACGGACAGGGGGGTCTTTGTGCTTCGGAAGGCATTCTTCCCCGTGATTTCTTTTCCGAACAAAAAAAAAAATAGTCGGCACAGCATCCTCTTTGAGGTGGAGTCTTAGCGGCTTGAAATCAGAACCCAGAAACCTACGTATCGCCACATTCTCTCTGAAGCAGTCTTCGGTAAAATGAACCGCACAAATGCGAGAGTTCCTGTCTGGCTCAAATTCTTTCTTAATTTTCATTTTCAAAAGCCATTGTTTCCTGAGCTTTGAATTTGCTGGAAATTAAACGTACTTACTTTCGACTTAGAATTATTTAAGCAGTTTAGTGCTGCACAAAACACCATGATGTTCCATTCTTGTGAGCTTCATCACTGAAAGACTTTGAATTTCCCGCAATTTCACAACACACCAATACTGACGTCACAATTTTGCTTCCGAAAATTTCCCGACAATTTTCCCGAGCGCTCTACGATTATGAAGGCCAAAAATAAGCATTTTTCAACTTGGAATTTCTTTGTTTTGCAAAGTCCAATTACTTTGAAACTTCGGAATATGTTTATTTGGTTCTTAATCAACAAATTGGCCTTAAAAAAATCGAAAGTTTGGTTCATTTCACTGCGCAAAAGCATAAATATTCTAGCGTATTCTAGCCTTGAATACCAAGTCGTGACGCGATTGAATCCTAGAGTATTCAAGACGCACACAATACGTGACATACACCTGGAATATTCGTATCGAATATGGCCGAATATGCTCTGTACAAAATCGTTCGTGGATTTTCTTTAATTATACCTCACATCTGGCGGGATCCTAGAGTATGAAGACGAATCCTTTGGTATAAAACGTCATGAAACGGAAGATAACTGTTTTGTAGTTATTTTCCTTGAAGTAGAATTTTTGCCCCAAATTCAAACAACTTAGTACGATTTTACGCGTCTCTCGCGCGTATACGGTTACAACACAAATACGCGATCGTGACGCCGAACGCAATAGAATTCTTTTTGGAAATCTCGGTATAAGCAAGCACTGTATTTTACACCCGGAGAGAAATTAAACAACATTTTCTTAAAGTCGTTCGCTTCTCGTTACCGGTTTCACTTTGCCAGCGGATCATCCCAGCACGATCTTCGCGCTTCGTGTTCTCCGATCGCGCGAGCTCAACTATAGGCAAGTCTAAAAAAACGTGAAGACGCATGTGTTTGATGTATACAAACTTTTGTCGCAGCCCTGGTACACAGCATGAAAACATAACTTTACTGTGGTGTAAAGCTGAAGTAAAGCTGACGAAATTTCGCATTTAATCAGCTTTACGCTACCTTTACATTTCCGTAAATCTCCATTTTTGTGCTGTGGTATTTTATTATCCATCCGGCTAGATTGCAGAATACCCGGCCACTTCGACTTCGGGAGTGCGGGACTGCGGGAGCAGTCATTTACCTAGCCTTCCTTTCATTATACTTCGACTTCGGGAGTGCGGGACTGCGGGAGCAATAGTTTAAATGCCTTTTATTATTCGTACATTTGCCACATCGTTAGATCATTTCTCACTGCAGGACCACGGGAGCAGTAGATTCGACTAACGTTCTGGCTGGGCCGGGTATTCTGCAATTGCTCCCATCCACAACTCAACGACTGGCGAGCTGAAGAAAAATCGACATTGATAGCGAGAAAACAGAAACTAGCGCGAATTTTCGCTTTTGGCTCCTCAATACTACAACTGTCAGCGGTATTGGCTCTAAAAAGACGAAGTATGAACTCATACGAACTCATACCTGAAGTGCGTAACAAACCTAATCCTTTGATTTTCGCCGACTTACCGCCACTTTTATTTGAAAGGTGTGAAGTCGGAGAGTTCGTTGAAGATGTTGAAACGTTGAAATCTGAATTTTCGAAGTAGAGGTATCTTTTCGTTGCGTTAGTTTTCGAGACAGCATCTTCTGTAATTCGGATAACAGTTAGAAGTAGAATTTGATGGCGCATCAACGAAGGAAACTCGACTGAGCGAATTCACGCGTGTAAACAGCCATCGATTTGAACGCTCACGAACTACAATTACATGTGTAAACTCCTTCTTGCTGTTGTTCAGGTAAGCTGAAAAAGCTCTTATTTACACATAAAGTTTGTAAACTTCATAAAATCGATGTCTTTGTCTGCACTCCACTGTTTTTACTATAACCAGGCACATAAAAAGGAAATCAGATATCAGTTTAGGATCCCCAACAGTACTATAAACCATACCTATGGTTCCCATGTTTTGTGAGTCATGCAATCATGCAAGCAACACAGTGTGTGCTGGCTAGCCTAAGTATATGTAACACAATCACTGCTTAGTCAAAAAAGCACTCTAGTTAGCGGGACAGGCTAACTGGGTGGAGAGAGGCACTCTGATAGCCTGGGCTGTCTGTGGTTTAAGTCAGTTTATAAAGCTTCATGTCGCTTGCCTACCTTTTGCTAGCTAAAAGCCAAACGAGAACCTTTAATGTAGTTGGGCATTGACAGCTGCATGTATAATCCGTTCAAGATTTTAGTTCGGCTAATTACATAGAAACAAATTAAATATACATGTAAGCTCTTGAGGTCATTGCCCTGTATTGCATTGCACATCCTTTACGCAGAATTTGCCCGCGAGAGAAATAAATCGTCGCTTTCTCGTAAACGAGTATGGGGAGCTATCAATTTACAATTTACTCTGGATTGGGCGGTCCGGGTTCGAGCCCTGGCCAGGGCACTGTGTTGTGTTCTTGGGCAAGACACTTTGCTCTCATAGTGCCTCTCTCTACCTACACACTGTAGGTGTATGAATGGGTACCGGCGAATTTAGTGCTGGGGGTAACCCTGCGATGGACTAGCATCCCGTCCAGGGGGGAGTAGCAATACTCCTAGTCGCTTCATGCCACGGAAACCGGGATAAGCTCTGGCCTGATGGGCCCCTAGGCTTGTATACAGACTTTATTTTTTTCCCAATGATTTTTAAGGGGGTCAGTGTTTTGTGGAAGCCCCTGAGTGCTGCATAATTCTTCATACATGTATCATACAAAAGCCAAATTCAATAATATATATGTATTGTTGTAGAATGCATTCAAAATATTTCCAGAGCTCTAAAAACACAATGCATTGAAATTGGTTCTCATGTGTCTTCAATGCAGAATTTTTGCAAAACATTGGCCAATTCCTCTGTTGTTGCTGAATTTAGATGTTTCTCTTTTGAAGATAAGAATTAAGAATCATTTAAGTGAGTTCCCTTTTAAAGTGTTTTTGTGTTTTTGCTATCTTTGTCGTCTAATCATTTGGAAATATATTTATCAAGTTGCAGCACTGCCATGCAGCAGAGCAAGGCCTGCCATGCTAAGTAGCCATGTCAAACTTAATTCAGCGTACCAAACTGAATGGTTACAAGCCAACTAGGGTTACCATGATAGCACTTAGGTTTACCCTAGCTGAGTGCTAGGGCTACCCTAGCGCCAGGCTAACTGTAAGGTAAAATCTGTACATGTATACGAGCCTAGTGGCCGATCAGGCCAGAGCTTATCCCGGTTTCCGTAGCATGAAGCGACTAGGAGTATTTATACTCTCCCCTGGATGGGATGCTAGTCCATCACAGGGTTACCCCCAGTAGTAAATTCGCCGGTACCCATTTATACACCTGGGTGGAGAGAAGCACTCTGAGAGTAAAGTACATTTGTATCTTGCCCAAGAACACAACACAGTGCCCCAGCCAGGGCTCGAACCCAGACTGCCCGATCCGAAGTCCAGCACACTAACCCTTAGGCCACAGCGCCTCCCCCAGGCTAACTGTAGCTGTCTTGAAATGCTCTGCTACAGTAGGGACAACTTTTTACTGGTTTGCAGACCTTTTGAATGCTGTTTGCAGACTTCTTCCTTGTACATAAAGTTTTCCTGGGTGGTAGGGTAACCCTACCTGCAAAATTTTGCTTGCAAACCCGGCTATTTTTGTCTCTCAAATATTAGGGTAACCCTAGCACTAGGGTTACCCTTCCTGCTTGTAAACAGGGCCTAATGTACATGTAAGTTTACAGTAGTTCGTATACATGTAGTGTGATCATCCGGGTGAGAGTAGTTCTGAGAAGAACTGTTGTTGGTGACTGACGTTTTGACAACCTGTGCGGAAGTCATCTTCAGAGTAAGATTCAGTGTAAATGCTGGCTTGAACCTCTATGTTAAAAGAAGTACATGTACATGTATTTCACTCTGCATGTATTTGTATCGAGCACTCCTAATGTGAGATTGTTTGAAACTATTTACATTTTTTTCTTTTTTTTTATACTTAAAATGTAAATGTATCTATTATTTGCCATTAATATCTGCAGGTTTCACAAAGCTGAGGGAGTTCATCAAGAAAAAGATATGAAGGTAAGCAAAATGTATGTTTGAGTGAAAGCCACAAAACACAGTCTCCACTGCTTGATACAAAACAGGACTTGAAACTAGCTTTTTTCTAGCTAGCCTTATGGCTAGTGACAGCTTTGATTTCACTAGCCAAAACCAATTTTCTACTAGCCGAGTAAAAAAAAACAACTTCATTGAGCCTTTACCTGGTCCAATAACTTCAAAAAAAAAATGGATCAGCAATGAAGCATTTTGATTGTCTGATTTAAGCTGTTGATGCTCCCAGCTGTGTTATTTACTTGTACATGTACATGTATAATACGCTGTAGTGGTTTTTATTGGCTGACTCATGACTTCTAAAAAGAGTTCAAGTACGCGACTGTCCTTGTGTGGCATCTGTCAGATAGCAATACCAGCTGTGTTATTCGTGTAATGATTTTTATTAACTGGCCCATGGCATGCAAACACCTCTTGATAGGTAGTTGCAGGAATTTTAGTCGGTCATGGATTTTTGTTCAGTGCAGGCCCCTTGTAAAAGCCCTGCTATAAAGGCTGGAGAAAATTACTCTTTTTATCCACACCACTTGGGGTAAAATTCAAGGAACATTGCCTCTGTGCATAAAGTTATACATGTAGCACTTATTTCAGTGCAGGCTCCTTTTAAAAGCCCTGCTATAAAGGCTGGAGAAAATTGCTCTTTTTATCCACACCATTTGGAGTAATATTCAAGGAACACTCCCTCTGTGCCCTCTGTGCATAAAGTTCTACATGTAGCACTTATTTCAGTGCTCTTTGTTAAATGTGTCTTAAAATTAATTGTTGTTCTTTCTTTTATGACAGGTGCTGCGTGCTGATGAAAGATTTCAAGAAAATACTAACACTATCAGGGATCTCCATCATTAGCAAGGGCATTTGATCAATATGCACCTGAAATGATCAACTACTGTACTGCAGCACCAGTAACTGTTGCATGTTTACTTTCTTTATAAAAATTTGGCCTAGATATAAAATGGTAAATTATATTGGATCCAGTTTTCGTTTGCTGCCTCAATACTGTCATTTTTTTTATTTCACTGCATGTACATTGTATCCTACATGTGCATGGCAGATAACATAACATGTAGTAAATAAAATTGTTAATTATACTGCACTGTGGATATAAACTACTGGCAAGCACTTTTTTTTCAATACTGCTCTTTAGGTATTCTTTTTATGGTTCACAACACTACTGTTACATGACAGAAAAAATACAGATTTTATTTATAAATAAAGTGTTGTTCGTTCAAATAACATGTGTATACTGTCTTGCTTACATGCATTTTTGGGTTTTCTTTCGGGTGGGTATAAGGAACCCATGGAATTGACATGAGTCTCGAGTTTCAGGTCGAACATCACTGAATACTTGAAGTGTTCACGGGTATTCGAGCTATAATAACCGAGTATCAGTAGGAAACCCTTACCACCTCACGTATGCGTTAGTATTCGATCATGAAAACTTTTCATACTTCACGTTAGTCTCGTTTTCTAGTCGTACATTTCAGAACATGTGACGTTCTCTGACTACCCGTCTAGTAATGTTAAAGTTGCCTGATCGCAGGTCAGTCCATTATTGATAAAAGGACATCTGACTTCCCCGCTGTCAAAATTGTGAGACAACTTGGCATTTAATAGTATACGATTCCCGAAAATTACGGCATACTTAACGTGTTCGTTGGTATTCAAAGACGTTAACGGTAGAGGTGGCGGCGTGTGTCTCGTGTTCCAGTCGCATACTCTCGAACAACTGGGAGTATCCAAAGATGTTCGGGTCACAAGTTATCACGGAATGTTCGAGGAAAACCTAAAGAAACATTTATCTAACAAAATGTTGGCCGTATACGTTTTCGAACACTTCGAGTCATTCAGGAGTATTCAATTTGAATTCGGAAAAACAGGCCGGATTCAAATAGGATATTCCGGGTGTACTTCGAGTCAGGCGTCATCGAATACGTCAGAACATTACAGCATACGCGGCGTTCACCGATCCGTATTCGGGCGAATTCGGGCCCGAATATTTGGATTTTTGCGCAGTGTTTGACCTTTAAGCATCGGCCCTAGATGAATGGCAGAGCATGCGTACATTATTACCAGAGCCCGCACTAAATTCAAATTAGGGAGTTTATAATGTTTTTGTCGACGCCGAGGATAACGTCGTCGATAATCCATAGATTTAGAGCTATCCTCAGCTGAATATATTTAAAGAAGAAAGTCGACATTTCACAGAATGCAGTTAGTAGTAAAGGGTGGCGGTTTGGGTAGTAGCCAATCAGAAGCCAGGATTTTTGGAATGAACCAATCAGAAAGTCGGATTTGGGTCACCTGACCTTGAGCATATGCAATGAGATACCGGAAATGCGTCACAATAGGAAAAACAATAGTAATTGAGCAGGCTAGACCGCGAACTACTTTTGACGTCATGAGTTGCTACTACCTTTGTCACGCATTACAATGACAGTCACACAAATAAATTTTCAACAACTCTATAATCTCAAAAAAATCCTAATTGTACAAGTTGACACGTATGTTGTACACTATTCACAAGCAAGGTGTGTGTGTGCATCGAGGGAATGTGCGTATGCACAGAAGTGGGAGGGACTTATTTACAGTTCGCACAAGAGTTCGACGTTCATGTCGTCCTGTTCGTCCCAGGCCACATTCAGCTCTCGTAACATTTCCTCCTCTTCCTCATCGTAGCGTAGGTATCCGTAAGGATACGAAAAGTAATTATTCGGGTCCACAACTCGTTTGTCAAAGACCAAGTTGTAGCGCTTGATTTCGGTTACTGTTTCTAATTGTTTGGTGTTGACATCACGTGTGATCTTGTGAGGGTTGAAGACTGGAATCTCTCGTGGTTCTTTTAGTGGGTCAGAAACTTCACGGATGACGTTTTCTTTGAGGAGTTCAAAGTTAAGTTGTTCTCGTCCTCGCGTATTTAGGGAGAAACCGCGGACCTTGGGGATTACAAGTCGCACAGGATTTCCAAAATCTCTTCATCTTCAGGATCCAAACGATAGAAGCCGTAGGGGTAGGTGAAGAATGAGGCAGGGTCGATAGCAAGGTAAAGTAACTACACACCAAGACATTTGTTCAAACATTTATTTATCAATGCGTATGAAGCTCATAAACATTTTTCTTGAGTAGAACATGGGAAATACAATTATTTAACCAAAGCAGAACGCTTCACTACGTCTTTATAACGAGGAACACGTTACTTACAAACTTTCAATAAACAAAGCGTTGAGCACACGAACAGTTGTCTTAAAAAGAATTGACTTACATTATATCGTGTAATTGCAGAGTGTAAAGTAAACTAAACGTTGCCGGAAATGTGACAATCTGCATCTGTCAGATTTCAAACGCTAAAGATAGTGCCGTAAGCGACCAAACAATTGCTCAATATTTTTCTCTGGTGTTTACATGCATGTTAACGAGGTGGCCTTATAAAAAATGGCACACGTCAGTAAACAATAAATATCGCGTAATTCAATCATCGGATAATCTTGGTAAAAGTAATTAGTTTCTGTTTACTTGTCGACTTTCAAATCGCATTAACAAATAGGCACGCGTTTTTATTCCATTAACAGCTCCCCTATTCGCTGCCGCCTCGAAGTGATAATTACATGTTGAAAAGCCACCAGCAGCTTATAACAAAGTACTTTTCGGTGGGGTATGTTTTTTAATGTCATTCAATCACCGGATTATTTAGCAGGAGTAATTAGCTTCTGTTTACTTGTCGACTTTCAAATCGCATTAACAAATAGGCACGCGTTTTTATTTCATTAACAGCTCCCCTGTTCGCTGGAGACAAAAAGTGATAATTACATGTTGAAAAGCCATCAACAGCTTATAACAAAGGCGTCTTCGGTGGGAGCTGTTTTCTAAATGTCATTCAATCACCGGATTATTTAGCCTGCGAATACAGCCGCCTCTCACTCGCTCCCGCTACTACGTGCAAAACGCGAGGAGAGACGTCTGCGATTCGCGGCAAGAAATTCCATACTGATGACGTAAATCTGTCCGGAATCCGGACAGGAGCGCTTATTGGTCAACTAGGTAATTTGCATAATGTATGTGAAATATAACGCCGGGTCAACGCCGGTCAACACCGGGTGTTTATATTGTGGACTAAAGTACACGGTGGCGGGCGGCAGGATTATGAAGATACACCGGAGCAATAACTTAAAACTTACATTTCTCTGATTTCTTACTTCATACCTTATTGTTGGAAGACTTAAGCAGGGTGCTTGTTGAACGTCTTTAATCAGGAAGGATCTGCCACTGCAGCCATTTCAAAACGTTCACATAAATTTTGACACCCGTGGGTTTTATTGTTGACACATACATGTACGCCGACAAAATCACAAAAGGTACAGCCAACAAAATATGAAATACGAATAATCTGAAAGGACGGTTACGAAGCATAAATTCTACAGACAAACATAATTTAATGAACAGGGGCTAGAGAAAAGAATTAGCGAGATTTACTAAACCATTTAGGACCATTTAGTGATTTCACAGCTTCGTTTTTCAAATCTTAGCTTATGTGCAACTCTTATAGGGATTTTCGTGACAAGGTTGTCCGCTGTGTATGCGTCCTCGACTGCCTTGAAAGTGTTTGTGTTCAATCAATAATATTATTCAATGAATCTATTCTTCGAGCAGTGAGCTAGCGATGGTCGCAATGGGCAACTGAAAATGAAGGCATTAATTATGCGAGACCAACTGCGTGTGTTCCGGAAATCTAATTAGCGGTTAACGTCATCAGTATGGAATTTTTGGCCGTGAATCGCAGACGTCTCTCCTCGCGTTTTGCACGTAGTAGCGGGAGCGAGTGAGAGGCGGCTGTATTCGCAGGCTACGGATTATTTGGCAGAAGTAATTAGCTTCTATTTACTTGTCGACTTTCAAATCGCATTAACAAATAGGCACGCGTTTTTATTTCATTAACAGCTCTCTGATTCGCTGCCGCCTCGAAGTGATAATTACATGTTGAAAAGCCACCAACAGCTTATAACAAAGGCGTCCTCGGTGGGGTATGTTTTTTAATGTAATTCAATCACCGTATTGTATTATTTGGCAGAAGTAATTAGCTTCGGTTTACTTGTCGACCGTCTGTTTACATGCTTGTTTAAGAAGTGGTCTGACTTCAAACAAAAGGGCACGCGTTTTGTATAAAAAGAATTTTAATTAACGTGGCTAACAGTTCTATGATTCGCTACTACCTGTAGTGTTAAGCCAGCAGCAGCTTATAACAAAGGCGTCTTCGGTGGGGGCTGTTTTTTAAATGTCATTCAATCACCGGATTATTTGACAGCAGTAATTTGCTTTTGAAATATTCTGCTTACTAACCAACCGTGCATTTCAATAGGTTTCTGATTTAAGCCATCGTTTGCCTTTAAGTTCAATAGGTCTGCTGACTTCACGCGTCAAAGCATTTCAGAAAGTTTCAACTTTTGCACTGGTTTTAATTAGTACGCAATTAGTGCTAGAGAAACTATTATCTTCGGTGACACAGGCGCGTGTATAAAAGGCAGAACCCGGGTACAATTGGATTCACATGCTTCAAAGAGAATTGATCAAAGCGATCCAGCGTTTGAAAGGTACGTATTTCTTTCCCGCGTATTTCGCTTCGCTTCGAGAAAGATAGCGGCAAAAAAGCAATCAGAGACAGAAATCTGGGCAGCCTTCAAAGAGAACTGGTATCAATTTGAAAGACAAACAAAATTGCCGCGGCTAAGTTGCTCAGTCTCGCACATTCGCGCGCTTTTGAACTTAGTTTTATACGTCCAGTGGAATCGACGTACGAACTCGAATTATCAGTTCCGTACGCAACTACTTCTAACTTTGATTTCGCGCAATTTCGAACTGAGTTGATTGTATTTTTTATGCTTGCATCAAAGATTCACACAGCGAAGACTGGGCTTTTTGTCAGACGAGGAATAAAAGTATCTTGAAGCAAGGTAAGTTATTTTTAATTGAATCGAATAACTGAATTTATCTCTTTGCAAAAGTATATTTTTTTCTTGTGGTAGTTATTTTGCGAGTGAATCAAACCGATCGTATAATAATTAAAGGGACAGTTTCACGGTTCGGCGCATGTCCATATTATATATTCGCCTGTGCACGCTTTATTGCAAGGCCCGCTTTTTCATTGTTTATGAACCAGTCGGAAGCGAGTTGCCTGATTTCGCATGCAAATAGCCATAAAATCATCAACCGTGGAATAAATCCTACGGGCCAAAACTAAATTCAACGGTCCACTAAGCTTGTAAAATCCACTAAAATCTTCTCACAATTTTGGTCATCCGTCATTTTGGTACGTCTAATCATAGTATGTGATTACTGAACTACATGTGAGTGGGGTTTACTAAGCGATAACATTGATAAAAAGCGAAAAAAGTATTTTGATTTATGGACATGCGCCAAACCGTGAAACTGTCCCTTTAAGTTATTGTACATGTTAACATGACCTGACTGTGTAAAGACGGCCTTAGAGAATCGAATAACTTGCGTTCTCAGTTTCCACTAAGCGATGAAATTTACTTTCTCCCTTCGTTTTTATTGAATTGGCGTTTACGTGACTGCTTGTGCACACGGAAAACCATGAGGTAAAACGAGTTTATAATTTTTTCCAGAAACCCATAAGGGTTGAAACGTGTAACTCCCTATGATTCGCATTGTACAAAGCGTTTGAACATTCGTTTCCAATAAGTACCATATTTGGAAAACCACGAGAAAAAAATCAACCAATCAAAATTGCAATATTTGGACCACAGCGCGCGCTAGCTCGCGCTAAATGGCGTAATCTTGTTTGGTTAAATAGAGTTAAATTTGGTTAAATTCCTCTGTTTCATCGTCATTTAATGGTCCGGAGAAATTCACTTGGATACTCTTGATGAATTTCTTTAGTTTCTGTGAGTAATTCACGGCGTTTAGGTCGGAATTCAAGTGACTTACCACAAAAGCGAAAATTTTCTTGCGTGTGTCGTTACGTGTGTAAATCATTCGCGTACAAGCTCCTTGTGTTTCCAAATATGGTACTTGGCAAACTGAATGTTCGAACGCTGTGAACGTGCGTTATACGTTTCAACTCTTTATGAGTTTCTGTTTTTTCACACCTTATTGACAAAAGAACCATACTTTAGTTCGCCAAAAAAAACACCAAATACCACCGATACCCACCAAATAACCACCAATAACCACCAAACAACCACCAATACCACCAATAAACACCGATACCCACCAACAACCACCAATAAACACCGATAACCACTAATAATCACCAAATACCACTGATACCCACCAAATAATACCCACCAAAAAAAACACCAAATACCACCGATACCCACCAAATAACCACCGATAACCACCAAATACCCACCAATGGTCGCCAATACCCACCAACAACCACCAATAAACACCGATACCCACCAAATACCACCAATACCCACCCAATAACCACCGATAACCACCAATAAACACCGATATACACCAAAAAACTCCGACCCACCAAATACCACCAATACCCACCAAATAACCACCGATAACCACCAGATAACCACCAATACCCACCAACAACCAGCAATAACCACCAATACCCACCGATACCCACCAAATAACCACCGATAACCAGCAATAACCACCAATGAACACCAAATAACCCCCGATAACCACCAATACCCACCAATACCCACCAGCAACCACCAATAAACACCGATAACCACCAAATAACCACCAAATTTCACCAGTCAAGTATTAAAAATAATGCGCTATTTGATTTAATTCACTTTCATTAGGAGGAGGAAGGAGTCAGTAATAGAATCATGTCCCTTTGGTGTCGTTATTGTCAAAGACTATTTACTCGTGCAGACAGTAGAAGCCGTCACGAGAAATATAGATGTCAAATGCGATTTGAGGTTCCCCCGAAGAAAATATTTCCCACTGAAACGTCAAATGGAAACCCAACAGGAATAGAAACAGGTGAAGCGTTTCGGTTCAAGACACCCTCTAGTATTCTGGTCGTGGGTCCCTCAGGCTGTAGCACGTCTTGTTTTACAGAGTCGTTACTATTGGATCACTCAGACGAGTTGTTCCGTGAACCCCCCGAGACCATTCATTATTGCTACGGGGCCTGGCAAGATGGTTTCGTGGACATGAAAAGGCATGGAATACACTTTCACGAAGGGGTTCCTACGACCTCCCAATTGCAAAAGTGGTTTCCGAACGGCGGCCTTCTTGTGGTGGACGATCTCATGACAGAGGGAAGTGAAGACAAGGAGTTGCTGGATTTGTTCACCAAACACTCTCATCATCAAAATATCGCCGTCATGTTTTTGTGTCAAGACATGTTCCCACCCGGTAAATACGCCAAGACTATTTCCAGGAACGCTCACTACATCATAGCCTTCAAGAATCCTCGCGACCAACTAGCCATGAAGAATTTACTCCTCCAAGCTTTTCCCATCTACTGGCCAGACATAATGACGGTGTACCAAAAAGTGGCGGAACGACCATTCGGATACTTGGCTTTGGATCTGCATCCCGCCAGTGATGACAGGAGAAGGGTGTTTAGTCACCTCTTGACGTACGAAGGATACCCACGCTGGTATCGAAGAAAGAGAGAGGATGTTTGAACTAATTGTATATTAAAAATCACCTCTAACGACTGCAGCTCATTTGAAGCACGCTGTCTTGGGTGAAACGTTGACGTGAAGAAAAAGACCATGAGTGACCGCTCACCAGGTATCTTTGACACCGAGGAGGAAGGTGGAAGCAATGAAGAAAACGTGGAGGAGGAGCTCGAAGAGGAGCCTGAAGAGGAGGAGGAGAATAGTAGCAGCTCCGAAGAGGAAGGAGAAACGGACGATGATGAACCAGACTTTGATCCGTGGGATCCGTTACGTAAACAAGTGGAGGAAGATTTCAAAGAATCGTACATGGAGGAAGTCAAACGGTTCCTCGACAAGGGTAAAACCCAAGACTATGCCGAGAAGGCCGCTTTTAATGCCCTATTACCTCTTAGTAGAAGAAGGCTACGGAGGACCTATTTACAGCGGTTAAAATGGACCCACCGTATCAAACGCGATGCACTTAATCGTAAAGTCATGAAAACTCTTCAGCGCTTTATTGACGAAGAGGAGATGGACTTTGACGAAGCGGCCGAGTTGGCAGTGGCAAAACGGAAATTCCTGTTAAACCGAGTAATGAGAAAGCAATTACTCCCCGACGAGTCGGATGATGACGACGATGACGAAGAAGAAGAAATGGAAGCGGCCTCAGTATGATTCCCTCAATTAGACAATAACACTGACTCTTTTAAAACAGTGCGATTGTAGGGGTTTTCTCATTATTTCTATGACGCCACACAAGATGAATTACTCCAATCAATCACCAAAGGGTGACCAGAAGTCTGTGAGCAAGAGCACCTATCATAAGAGATATTACACAGAGAACAGAGAGCGAATCCTGGCCCGGCAAAAACGATGGCGTACAGAAAATGCCGAAATCATCAAAGCCCGTCTTAAAGCAAAGCACGAACAAATCAAAAGGACCCAGAGAGCATATCGTCAAAAGAACAAGGAGCGCGTCAACAGTTACCGACGAAAATATTATAAAAACAACAGGGAACGGATCAATGCATATTGGAGACGCTATTACGCAATGAACAAGGAACGGATTAATCAAAGACTTTGCATTAAAAAGAAAGAAGCAGAAACAGGACAGAATGTCACCACACTCTGTGGGTTATCAGCAGATGGGACCTGGGACCAAGAGTCCGAGTAAGTGCAAGGGAACACAAACCCAGTTCCCAGCGATCATTCTATTAAACTGTCAACGTAATTGTTATTCTGTCAATAGGTTGCGTCGCATGGCTGGCTCGCTGTGTTGCTCGCGTTTTGCTTTGGTTTAATAATTGTTTCTAGTTGGTAATGTGCGCTTTACTCAAGAAAAATGTTAATGAGTTTCATACGCATTGATAAATAAATGTCATGGATAATTGAACCTACCCCTACGGCTACTATCGTTTGGATCCTGAAGATGAAGAGATTTTGGAAATCCTGTGCGACTTGTAATCCCCAAGGTCCGCGGTTTCTCCCTAAATACGCGAGGACGAGAACAACTTAACTTTGAACTCCTCAAAGAAAACGTCATCCGTGAAGTTTCTGACCCACTAAAAGAACCACGAGAGATTCCAGTCTTCAACCCGCACAAGATCACACGTGATGTCAACACCAAACAATTAGAAACAGTAACCGAAATCAAGCGCTACAAGTTGGTCTTTGACAAACGAGTTGTGGACCCGAATAATTACTTTTCGTATCCTTATGGATACCTACGCTACGATGAGGAAGAGGAGGAAATGTTACGAGAGCTGAATGTGGCCTGGGATGAACAGGACGACATGAACGTCGAACTCTTGTGCGAACTGTAAATAAGTCCCTCCCACTTCTGTGCATACGCACATTCCCTCAATGCACACACACACCTTGCTTGTAAATAGTGTACAACATACGTGTCAACTTGTACAATTAGGATTTTTTTGAGATTATAGAGTTGTTGAAAATTTATTTGTGTGACTGTTTTTGTAATGCGTGACAAAGGTAGTAGCAACTCATGACGTCAAAAGTAGTTCGCGGTCTAGCCTGCTCAATTACTATTGTTTTTCCTATTGTGACGCATTTCCGGTATCTCATTGCATATGCTCAAGGTCAGGTGACCCAAATCCGACTTTCTGATTGGTTCATTCCAAAAATCCTGGCTTCTGATTGGCTACTACCCAAACCGCCGCCCTTTACTACTGCAGTTAAACGATTTCACGTTGCTCATAAAACCGCGAAAGAAATGTGCCAGCCGGCTATTGTACTGCTAATTCTATTCCGTTACCGCACTGAGGGCTCACGTCAGTGTGTTGTCGCCTTTGCAAGCGAACTGACGTTTGTCCCAACACGCTAGAAGAATCAAACTTCAACTTACAGGTAAGTCTCGTTTAATTTTCCAATTAAACCGAAAGGGGAGATCACATGGTCATGCATTTGACATCAGCGTTTTTGAAAAGCTCCGTTTTCGGCCGTCCACACTACACCACCTATCCGGAGTGTTCAAATTTCTCCACTCTTGAGACCGTTTTCGAAAAGCTCCGTTTTCGGTGACCGAAAACGCCGTTTCAGTGTGGACGGTTGGCGAATCCGGAGGAAAAAAGATGCGTTTTCAAATTTATCCGGATTAGTGTGGACGGGGCCTAAATCGCGAAATCCGTTGAAAGCGCACGATCAGGCGATTCTGAGAAAACGCACAATGACAACAATAAAACAAAATCAGACTGCATTGTTTACGGTCGGAGCCGACGTACTACTAATTAGACAGCTTTTATCCCCTTGGAAACGAGCTTTATATAATGATCTCTCACGAATAATAACGTGCTTACGTGAGGAACCCAATAAAGTGCAGCCAGAGGCTTACCATCCTATGGTTGTGAGGTCACAGCATGCCCCATATAAATATTTAAATTTTCCCACTAATCGCTATTGTAAATATTTAAGCTTCCTAGAATCGGCTTTTACTGCTGTGCATTTGCAATAAAATAAATTAGAAATTTTTTTTTAGAAAAATCAATTCATACGCGCGATTATTTTTATATATGCAGTAAGGGGCCGACCATTTAACTCTTGGGTTGGGGTGATTTCGAAAAAAAAAATTCCTGCAAGCGTTTGTCGGAAGAAAAAATTGCATACAGCACAAATGAAGTAGAAAAAAACCACGTTGCTAGAAAAAAAAAAACTTGATGACCAGGATTTACCAACAACACCCCCCCCCCCCCCCCCCCCCTTCAAGAGTTAAATGGTCGGCCTCTAAGTAAAGTCTGCGTCGAGCCAACGAGTGGCCCATACCGCCGGAGCTTATCCCGGTCGAGATTTCCGAAGGTTTTGTAGAGGAACACGTTTTGCTTTCTAGGGCGGGCAAATTCAGCGAAAATTGCATAATTGTCCCAGGTACTACTTTAATCATAGCAAATCGGCAAATGTACGAAATTCGTACATTTTATATCGATAGTACGATATGATATTCCAGCGAGTTTTAAAGAACTATCCGCGAACTGATCGGACTAAAATTAGGCCAGATTATAGTCCAAAGACTGTTCCTTCGAGGACCGGGAGCTCTTTCTAAAGCGAGAAGGGGAAATATACTTTTTTGGCTACATTCCAGAGGCGGTACCCGATTCTTGCATGTGGATGTTGCACGCCAGTGTAAATATTAGTATTCTATACTCGAGTCGAAAACTTAAACTCATAGAACTGCTCTCCGACGCACGCTTCAAATTGTCCAAAAAAACTGCATAAAAACAAACTTAAACGCCAGAAAAGTCGGACGGGTTAACCACGAAATATATTGACGTCTCGTTCGCCAACAAAAACCATGAGAGCTTTATAGTGTTTTTTTTTTGTCATGCCTTGAGATATTGCATTTTCCTGTGAGCAAATTTCTTGTGCCATCAGATATTCAGATTAACCGCGAGTGATTAAAAGTTAGCTTGTACATACATAGGCCACCCTAAACAGTGTAGCGACTTATTTGGGAACACTGTAAACTCAAGCAAAAAATTAATAAATGGGAGCTCCGCTTTTAGCTAGGCCTGCCTAAACCTATATATTAGCTTGAAGTGCTTGTAACTTAAAAACGAGCTCGGTGACCCCCATTTTTACGACTACTTTGCAGAATGCAAAGAGACTAGTGTAGGCGAGCGCATGTCGGTTGGTCGGCCGATCGAGCGAGGTATCCTTGAGTTGTAGACTTTTGTTGGTAATTCCATTGACCAATGTGTCATTTAAAGGTCATTCGAAATGAACCAAAATTTCGATTTTTCTTTACTTTTGCCCAATCTATTGATTAAGAGCAAAATAAACATATTCTAAAGTTTCAAAGTGATTGGACTTTGCACCGAAGAGATATTGCAATTTGAAAAATGCTTATTTTTGGCCTTCATAATCGTGGAGCGGTCTGGAAAATTGTCGGGAAACTGTCGGAAACACCAATTAATACGTCACTGTTGGTGAGCTGTAAGATTGCGGGAAATTCAAAGCCGTTCAGTTCTAAAGTTCACCTGAGTCGGTGTCTTCGTTTTAAGTGGAAACTCATGGTGTTTTAAGCAGCAATGAACTGCACAAATAATGCAAAGTCTAGAGTAAGTACTTTAAAGTTTCCTGAAGATCCAAAATTTAGAGAACGTTGGGTTGTAAAAATGAAAAGAGAATTGTTTGAACCACAACAAGTACTTACGCATTTATGCGGCTCATTTCACTGAAAACTGTACTAATTTATGCATGCCATTTTGTGAAACAACACTTGCATGTAGCAATACATGTAAGTTTTCAACTAAAACATCAGTCATGCAATTTAATTTTCCTGATCTGGGAGTATAAAGTTTTGAAAATCTTCAATTTTCTACACAAACAACAGCTTACATGTACACTGTATGCCACTGTTGGTACCCCATGGTGAGAATCATGCACCAAAGTCACTATGACAGGAAAAAAAAAAGATAAAGTAGCCACCGCAGGCGACACAATGAGAAATGTGCAACATATTTATTTTCAAATTGTTATTTATTATTCCAGAGGCGGCATTGTAAGGTTTATTTCTTTATTTGTTCATTTGTTTTACCTTTTTAATCAGGTTGATAAAATGATAGGTGCTTCAATAAAAAGCTGTGGACAAAGTAATTTAGCTCATGATGGCACGCGTGATTGGGATGATGGGCTCCGCAGTTGGCTGGACAAAGAGTACCCTGATTGGAAAGATCTTCACAGAACTTACATGGTTCCGCCTTCCTTTGAAAGCAAGGGTAATGAAGCTAAAGGAAAGAGCGCAGAGGAAAAAATGTATGATAAATTGCAAGAGCTAGGACTCAAAAACAATGAACCCATGTTTGTTGTTCATTCTTTTGGCTATAGTGAGCATGTTCCTGGAAATGGGAGAAAAAGGTCGTGGGTCATGGGAGAGACTGACTTTGTTGTGATACATCGAAACCATGGGCCAATTTTTTTTCAAGTTAAAGCTACAGAAACAGGTGACAAATACAAAGAGGCAGAAGAGCAGCTTCGCAAGGATAAAATTGCCTTTTTAAGATATTGCCAAAAATTGGAGGAAGGAATGGTGAAAGAAAAGATTTCAGTAAGAAAGATAACAGAGGTTTTTAAGAACGTCCCAGGATATGTTGCATTGCCGAATTGTAAACGTGCTGAATCAATCAACATACCAGATAACACCCTTTTTCAGGAGGATTTCCGCAGTGCAGAGGCATTTTCCATTTGGTGGAATCAGAATATTGGGAGATCAGCGCATCCTCCACTTACACAGGCAATCTATGAACACTTGGTTATGTGGTACGTCTCACTGTACATGCATTAAGCTTGTAGTAATGTATATATTGTATTTGTATCTCTGTGTATCACTTAATTTGTTTATTTGAGCTTTTGAAGTGAGGAAAATTGTTGATTGAGGGAGAAAAAGGAGCCAGAGAAAGTTGAAGGGGAACAGGCCAGAAGGAGAAGTACATGTAGAGAGTTACATGTGCATACATGTAGGTTTTGTGGTGCTTATGATTTATCATTGCGCCTTTCAATAAAATGCGAACTCTGAAGTTCAAAACCCAACTGACCGTTGCGTTTCTCGCTGCCGTCAATCAAAATTATGGCGACAGCCAACGAACCTTGAAAAACAGACATTTAACAAAATGCAGTCCACTTAGATGATTGACGGCAGCGAAGAACATAAACCGTTGGTTGCGGTTTGAATTTCAGAGTTTGCATGTTATTGAAAATCGCAATAACAATGAAATGGAATTGAACATCGAAGTCTTGCCCACAATTTTAGAGCTTTAATATAATGAACATCATTTCCATCAACTTGGACAATAATTGATCTTTTTCTGGTACGTGTTGACAGGTATTTCTTTATTCAACACTGTTTTTCCTCAGATGTTTGCGAACAAGAACAGATCGTTCATACATGACCAGACATTAGACCGAACACGTTGGGACTAGGGTGAGAACGATAAAATGGTTGCATGTTTGTTTATTCAAGATGGAAATTCTGCTCTTCGTGGCTATCATGACCATATCCACAAAGAGATTTGGGAGCCAATTGTCGGAGATAAACTTGTTGCACAAAGAGAGTTTTGTAATCAATTTGTCATCAAAGTGCTAAATGGCAAAGTTCGACCGCGCAAATACTCGAGAATGGCGTGGAATTTCTCACTCGTGGAGGCCGGGGATCGATTACTGTTGTTCTAAAAAAGCGACCATAAACCGCTTAAAGGATCTGTTAATTAACGAAGGTGTCACAGAAATGTACGGCACCTTTTCCAGATGTTCCCGCAGATAAGGCGCACCCCCGATTTCGAGCAAGGATTTTTGGGAAAAAGGTGCGGCTTATCTGGCTATCTGCGGGTGTTAAAGGTAATCGATGACTGGCATAGTCTAAAAGTTGGACTGGACTCTGGACTGGACTCTGGACTCTGGACTGTTTTTTTTTTTAAATATTACTTCTTGACTCTTCATTAAATATTAAATATTAAATTAGTTTAATATTAATATTAAATCACAAAAACCCAGACACTTCATAGTAGATGATTGCACGAGAGTCCGTAACAAAACATTCTTATCATATTATGTCGGAAAACTCTTACCTTTGTCGGTGATGTAGCACCCTGCTAGAGGCCGGGTAATGTAGTGAGTTATCTATTTTTCGGATGGAAATTGTATTGGTTTCATGTTTAAAATACGATCCATTACAACTTGAATACCAGACAACGGAGAAGAATATTAAGATTTTCTTTTACAGTAGAGATTGGGAAAAGTATTTTTTATCCCTCATGGGTAAAGAGGGTAGATTGCTATCCCTGAAGGTAGACAGGGCGTAGTCCATGAATGGACGAGAACATGTAGTTATCACAAGATTTTTATCGAGACAGACCATCGGGAAAATCTTTTTCCTTCATTATTGTTTTGTTAAATGGTAAACAGGACAGATAGGTATCACAAAAACCCAGACACTTCCGAGTAGATGATTGCACGAGAATCGTTATCAAAAAACTCTTATCATATTATGTCGGAAAACCGTGATGTAGCACCAAACTAGAGGCCGGGTAATGTAGTGAATTGCTCCTTTATCTGATGGAAATTGTACTGGTTTCATGTTTAAAATACGATCCATCACAACCTTTACACCACAATACAAGTAGAGATTGGGAAAAATATTTTTATCCATCACGGGTAAAGAGGACAGATTGGCTTCCCTGAAGGTAGACAGGGCGTAGTCCATGAATGGGCGACAGTAGTTATCACAAGATTTTTATCAAGACAGACCACCGGGAAAATACTCTTTCCTTCATTATTGCTTTGTTAAATGGTAAACAGGACAGATAGGTATCACAAAAACCCAGACGCTTCCAAGCACATGATTGCACGAGAGTGCATGCACGAGAGTCTTTATCAAAACATTCTTATCATATTATGTCGGAAAACGATTTCCTTTGTCAGTGATTTAGCATTAATGATGCTGGAGGCCGGGTAATGTAGTGAATTGTTCCTTTTTCGGATGGAAATTGCACTGGTTTCATGTTTAAAATACGATCCATTACAACCGTTAAAAAATTTTTTATCCATCACGTGTAAAGAGGACAGATTGGCTTCCCTGAAGGTAGACAGGGCGCAGTCCATGAATGGACAAAAAATGATTTTGCGATTGCCTCTTATGATGACTAAAATTGAAAAAAAAATTGAGGAGTTAAAAATTAACAACCTTGTTCCCAGGGCTTTTTAATTAAACATTGGGAAAAATTCTCGCAAAATTATTATATTAATATTAATTATTATATTATTATTATTACGACATCATTTCTTTATTGGACTTTACCCTCTCCAATAACTATTTTGTTTACAATAATTGTGTATATAAGCAGGTTCACGGTTGTGCTATGGGCAGCCCTGTAAGCCCTATTGTCGCTAATCTCTGCATGGAGGTTGTTGAAGAATTAGCCATCAATACTTCTACAGTTGCACCAAGGGTTTGGAAACGATATGTTGACGACAGCTTCGTCATCATTAAGAAAGACGCTGTCTCCTCCTTTCATGACACCTTAAACTCCATTGATTCCAAAATCGTTTTTACTATCGAAGAAGAAAACAATGGCCAAATCTCTTTCTTGGACACCCTGGTTTCCAGGAAAAATGGTGTTGCTGTCATCGACGTTTACCGGAAGCCGACACACACAGATAGATATCTGGATTTTTCCTCACATCATGAAACAAAACATAAAGTCAGTGCGGCCTCGACTCTCTTATTCCGCGCAGCCAACCTACCTAGCACCTGTGAAGGAAAAGCGCGCGAGACTAGTCACGTTACGGAAGCATTGACAGCCAATGGCTATCCATCAACAGTTATTTCTAACATTTTAAAAAAGAAGTCGGCTCCAACAACTCCTCCACCAGAAGAATTGGTGTCCATGTTCTTCAAATGGGCCGATCCATCAGACACATCCATGGGTTTCGCATGTCTTCCCTACATCCGCGGACTGTCTGAACCTCTTACCAGATTGCTCCGCAAAAATGACATTCGTGTTGTAAGTAAACCAGCTAAAACCTTGCAACAAGAATTTCCTTCTCCTAAGTTCAGGCAGCCCCTGGATCTCCAATGCAATGTTGTCTACAAAATTCCGTGCGCTGACTGCAGTTGGTCTTATGTAGGAGAAACTGGCAGATGTTTTAAAACCCGAAGAAAGGAACATCAGCGAAATCTTAAAAACTATACGAGAGGCTCGAACATTGCCAACCATGCTTGGCATAACAATCATTCTATTGACTTTGAGGGCGCTACTGTGATAGACAAAGGCAATCACCGTGTTCGAAGAACTCTAGAATCTTGGCATACTGCCAAAACTGTCGGCGCCGATAACAATTCTAAACCATTACCAAGACAATATTCCATTTTATTGTAATTTTTACTTGTTATTCTATTTTATTGTAATCTTTACTTGTTCGTTAGTCCATTTTTTAGCTTTTCACACTTCTATTGTATTTTTAGTTTTTAATCTTTTCACACCCTCCCCTGCATATATTTCCAACCACGCGCTTACTATTCTTCATATTCGTTAAAGGCTATAGTAGAATAGCCGAAAGCTTATATTTTCTTAAACCTTTTTAACCAGAGAACGCTTTTTACTCTTTTAATAATTAATATTTAACTTAATAGTAATATTTAATTAATGAAGTTAAAAAAAAAGTCCAGAGTCCAGAGTCCAGAGTCCAGAGTCCAGTCCAGAGTCCAGTCCTGGTTTTAGACTATGCCATCGATGACTGATACGTGTATGCCACAAAATTTTCAGTCATTGATCAGTTATCGATTACATTGATTGAAGTCATTGATTGCATTTATTTCTCATCAACTTTATCATGTGGCTACAAATGAGATCAACATGATTGAATACGAAGAAAAGAAAGCAATTCAAGTAGGGAACACAGTACTGTCTGTAGCTGCTAAAATCTCGAAGCACACCAAATCCGGCGGTCTGAGGTTAAACCAAACATACAAAATCAGTCACGAAGTATAACAAAGACAAATTCAGGTTTCAAACGCGTGCCACACTCTGTAGTTTAAATCTCGCAATCTCGATCACTGCACAATTAATACAAGCGGCACGTCACACAGTTTGCCAGATGAGGAATACTTACGAAACACGCTGAACCTCAATACACAAGGAAAAAACTTTCCACTCACATGGTCGGCGCCTGAATATGGCGGCCATTTCACTACATGTGCTTCCACCGCACTGCGCAGTACAATACAATAATTACTGACCTTCATAAAATCCTATTGTTCTCTCTCTGCATTATATCGGTGATTTTAGCCTGAGAAAGTATTTATATTCAGTCAAGTCCAACTGTCTGAGGAAAACGGTGGCGGTCCTTTTTGGTAGCAGGGAAATTATCAGGGGTAATCCTAAACGCGCTAAAACGCTCACTATTGCAGTAGGCTGGCTGCACTGCAATATTTTTAATATTGCAGCCTGCTGGCAGCAATATTTTTAATATTGCTCCAGGACTGTGGTATTGCTTTCGTTACTTTTCCACTCAGTAATTTTTGAAAATTCGCGAATGCCATAATGAATAGACCACAAGAAGTACCATTCCAGGAGACGTATAAACAGAAACATTTTACAGTTTATTTAGTGCACATCTGACAATGACAGTCTTTCTCACTTGTATGAAATAACAATTTTAGTACTATGAGTACTAATTACAACTGACTGATTATAATCTTCGTTCTGGTTTTCGTCTAAAACCTTTTCGCTTAACCCATGTAACCCCGTTTCTTTCCTTTGTTCACCATATCTTTGCTCAACATCATTGTTAAACCTTTTTCATTTTTTTCCTTGACATCTATTTCAGCCTTCTTAGGAGTCGCTCCCTGCAAGATTTCACTTGCTTTTCTTTTAAGTGTTGATGAGGTACATTTATTCTCCCTAACCCCATCACATGATCGGTGACCAGTGGTTTCTACAATAACTTGTTCTGGCACACCACCTTCGTACAATCGTGTGGCACAACTTCGTCGAAGAGAATGATTTGTAAAATGCCCCTCAAATCATGCTTTTCGCATGATATTCTTTACTACGTTCCCTAACGTTTCCCTCCCTATTGCTTTATTATAATACCATACGTCCCCTTTTGGCTTGGGCGAAGCCCGCAAATAGAACGCGTTGTCACTGATTTCTTTCGGCACGTGAGACAAGTATTTCTTATACAGCTCAACTGGGCAACGCTCTACATTGGTTAAATTCTTATATGCCCGAACAACTTTCCTTTTCAATTGATACGCAAATGGCTCAACCCACCATTATTAGTTTTACTGATATCCTCCATATACTGTAAGAATTCATTACCCGATTCGTCACGTTGTAGCGATAACTGAGTTTTTAAATCTCAAATTCCTGTGTTCCTGCCCAGCCCTCAGAGCAAACTGAATGCCAAAAATCCAGACCGAAGTGTGACAAAGCAGCTCTGCGTTCTCGCTCCCTAAAAACCCGTTTTCCCACAAATAGTCTTCCTGTTCGTCCGTAATAAGATTAGCCTTGTTGACAACTAAACCTATTCCTTGTCCAGCTTTTTCTTTAATTTGAAAATTCAAAGCTGAATTCAAACTTCTAAATTTACAACCTGTTTTATCAATCAAAGTTACATTTCTCTTACATTTCACACGTAAAAACGCTTGAATACTACTTATCATTTCATATAAAGTCTTTCCTGGATATTCTTGTCCGCCTTCTTTTCTAACTTCGGAAATAAATCGAGCCAAGACGAAATCCAGCTGCTCGTCAGACATTTCATCTAGATTCTCGTTTATCAACGGCTCACCACTATAACTAATTTTATTTACGGCTTCATTTCTCTCAACCATCCACTGATCAAAGACTTTCAGCACTCACGCCCATTTTCGAAGACTTGAGTCTGACACCCAACTTTCTTCAAACTTTTCACACTCAACAGACGTAATTGGTTTTCTGAATCTTTGCTTTTCTATAAACAATAAAAATCCAAGGAAAGCTATTCTTAGTCGTTTAAAAATGACCCCCAAAAGAATAAAGATTTAATTACCTTCAACGGCGGCGGCATTTTCCGACCTCTGGCTCTGCGTTATGAAAATGGCAGATTCGTCTTCCGAAGAATCCTCCATCCAGCTTCAAAACATGCAGTAGCAGCGCTTTGCCTTCCAACAAACAACTCAAAATAACCAAATACATTGCGTTATATACAATGCAAAATTACGTTTGCATGAAATTCAGATGTGGAAAGTTACTTAATCGTTACAAGGAGTTAACAATGACTAAATTCAGGGAAATGAAAAAAGATTATGCAATTTGTATTACTACTAGACAATACATGCTAATTGCATTGTTGGAGGAAGAAAAAAGTAGGATTTTGTGAGAGTCAATGATTATATCATCTTTATAAGGAGTTAACAATGACTGAATTGGGGGAATGAAAAAGGATTATGCAATTTGTATGACTACTAGACAATACACGCTAATTGCATTGTTGGTGTTCCAAAACATCAATGTGAAGGGGCAACTGAAATCGCCGATGTAATGCAGAGAGAGAACAATAAGATTTTATAAGGGTCAATAATTATAATAGATAATTACTGAGGTTCGCAGCATTATTGGGTATAATGCAGGCAGCTGAGGCCGCAGGCTGCGAACCTCAGTAATTATCTATTAACTGACAAAAACCTGAGCTTACAAGTACTGGGTACGACTTGGACTCCAGCAAAGAAACTCGAGGTAGCTGTTCAGAAGGTAAAAAATTGACAAAATGTTCACATGCCAGCCAAATAGCAGTGGCAGCTTTGAAGGAAATATTAAAAGATTAAGGGGTTGCTCTCAGTTTGAAGGCCAAAAAAGGTTGATATCTTTTATACTGCTCACCATACTGCTAGCTTGGAAAGATCTACATGTAGCTGCATGAAAGTGACAGTAATACATTCCCAGTTTATTTCGGTTGGATCTGTTTCCGGGCCTATTGAATCCCTTACAAACATCTTCACTTACCAAGTTATCGAAGCGTTTACAGGCCACAGGGAAGCAACCAGCTCACGTTGAAGGTGACCTAATTTTCCGCGCTTGTTGCAATTCGGAATGCACGGCCTTTCTCGCCTATTTTCTTTACAACCTTGAAAACTTCGCCATCCTTGACGTCAAAGCGGCATTCTTGGTAGCCTTTCAGTACGCATTTGAAGCTTACAATCGAGAGTGCATCTAAAGCCATTTTTGCGGAATTTCTTTGTTTGCAAAAAACACGTGCGCTACACTCCGGGCTGAAGTAACACGAGCTTCCAAGATCAGGTTATGGATTTTCATCGCCTGTTTTACACGAATCACGAGTTCGACAATCGAAATTTCGATTGGGTTTGATTGCTTTTTTTTTTCTTTTCGGTGAGTTCGACCTCGTTCGATTGCCGAGCTCAATCGAACTCAATCCATGAATTGAGTTTGATTGGGTTCGATTGAAATTTAGTTCGATTGGGTTCGATTTACTTTGCCTGGTACAATTCACGACAGCCGCCAGCTTAAGCTGCTGTAAGACGCAACGAATGTGCCGATGGATAAAAGCGATCGTGCCGGTACACGTGTTTCTAAACTCGCATAAAACTACAGAGAGAAGGAAAAAACTTGCTTCTTAAGTCATCCAGATGTACTCACAATAAAATTCCATAGAAAAATCGTTCCCTGTGTCATTGACTTCACCACAAAAATCAGAGTTCGCGCCGGGCAACTTGAGTAATCATCGGGGAATAAATAAATATACTTAACCGTCGGTAAATGTCACGCCAAAACACCAGATACTACAAGAGTCGCGTTAGGTCTGTCAACAATCTGTCAACACTTTTTGTTCACATCTGATCTGCCGATGAAAGGAGGGAGGGAGGGAGGGAAGGAATGAAAGGGAGCAAGGAAGGAAGGGCCGACCGCCACTCACCAACTCCCCACACATTCCTAAACTCCTGGTTTGCATTCGCAAAACAGTAGTAAAAATGGTGATCGACGTTTTTAGGAACAGCCACATAATATACATGTAACGGGTATTTGTACATATTCAACGCACGCTAGGATCCAAACAAAAAGGGATTGCATTCATCTTCCATTAATTCTTAAGTTATGTTAATTAATAAATTGCAGGTTTGTTGGTGGGGTTCACATAGGCCCTGGCCTCCGTTATTTCATTGATAAAAGCCACAACGTTCTGGTGTTCACAACTAGACACCAGTTGCAAGCATTGCTGAATACAACATCTCAGCAATGGATAACTGGCCCAGCTGGTACCGGGAAAACATGGTTGCTCATGGAGAAAGTGAAGATGCTGGCAGAAGAAACTCTTCAGCGTAACACCAAAGAAAACATTCTTGTTGTTTGTTACAACAGACCACTGTCTAAGATGTTTGAAAAAACATTTAAACAACATTTGACAAACATTTTTCCAGCTTTGACAGATCTGAGTTCTGTATTGCAGGTGAAGACTTTTGATAAGCTTCTCAATGATATAGCTGGGCCGATAGTGGGTAACACTGATGAAAAGAAAGAGAAACACGTTGCCACAGCTGTAAAACGTTTGGAGGAACATCGTGGTTCCATTCAGCAGTATGACCATATATTTGTTGATGAATGCCAAGATCTGTATGGTAGCAAATGGCCAATCCTTTTTAAAAAGTTACAGAAGGATGCTGCTGCTGTTGATGGTGAGGACGACGACGACGATGATGATGATGATGATGCTGTTGATGGCGATGATGATGATGATGATGATGATGCTGTTGATGGCGATGATGATGGTGCTGCTGCTGCTGCTGTTGATTGTGATGATGATGATGATGATGATGATGATGATGATGATGATGATGACGACGACGACGACGGCGATGATGATGATGACGTGAATGATGATGATGATGATAATGATGGTGGTGGTGGACCTAAACACATTTGGTTTTTGTATGATTCAAACCAGCACCTGGGAATGTCTGCAAGGTGGTCTAAAACTCTGAAGAAAAGTTCACGTTGTACCAAACTCTCTGACGTGCTTCGCAATACTGCAAAAATCTACCAACAATCAAGGAAGTACTATAGGTCAACTGTGACTGGAGATCCCACATTAGGGCACCGCGAAGTTGGCTTGGCAATCAAGTGGGATGGCTCACTAACAAGGAGAACAGCAAAAACAAAGGGTGAAGGTGAACAGGCCATTTTGAAGCATATTCGTGAACTGCGCGAACACAAAGTTAAAGAGAGGGACATCTGTATTTTGGTAAGAAATCCAAAGATTCGTGATAGCTTACGCTCCAAGCTTCGACTTGATGGAGTAGAGAGCCAAGACGCAGAGACATTGTATGAAAAAGATCAAAAAAAGATCATTGTTGAAACCATATGGCGATTTAAAGGCTTGGAATCGAAGGTGGTTGTTCTTTACAATCCTCCCTATTTTGAAGGCAAGAACTGGACAGTGAAGAGGACTAAAGAATTTCTTTACACTGCTGTATCCAGATGTTTTTGCTATTTAGTGGTCATTACAACGAAACGAGGTTGTACAGTATTACAATCAAAGAAGGGAATAAAAACCTTGGCTAAGAAGAACAAAAGTGTTAGACAACAAACTAGAAGGTTCCCTTTGGAAAAAAGAGGTATTAAGACCCAAGACAAGAGTGATCCTCCAGAGTCCCCCCTAGGAAGGACGCATTGAAGATGATGACTAAAGATGAGACACCTTATTCGCCACTTCACGTTTCACGGATGTAGGAGGCCAAAATGCACCAACAGCACAAGATGAGCAAGAAAGTTAGTGACCAACGTCCAATGTAGGTTCCTGGCTGTAAACTCTCGGAACCTGGAGACCCCAGCATAAAGGACTCCGTATGAAATAATGTATCAATCTGCTTAATGAGACAGTGAAGCAGAATTTGCAACTCATTCCAAGCAACAGAAGCATGGATCTATCAAGCCTAGACGTAACATCAGTTGTAGCAAGAATTGAGTACGAGGCTTACTGTGAAAGAAGAAAGGGGTGCAACTCCAAAAATAGCCGCCTTATAGGCGCATGTGACTACTGCTGGAGGAGAAAAGAATGAAAAGTATAATTGGTGTAAATATGCTGTTAGGGACCGGTCATTATTTATGTAGAGGAGGGGGGGGGGGAGGGGGAAATATATTGGAAAGATCCAAATTTCTTTAAGGCCCCCCTCCAGGCCAGGTAATTAGCAAGTGACCCCCCCCCCCCCCCCCCCCCCTTTTTGCAATATTTACGTGATGACACCCCCTCCCTGCCCTTACCTCATATGTCCTCTTATATGCCTTAAGTAATTAATAAATGCACGCTGCATACAATCATAAGATGATTTAATAGCTACTTTGCATAACAATGGAACTAACCTACTATATCACAAAATCGGCGTATTGTGTGGACCAGTGGCCACTTTTTCTAACATTTTGAGAGCTAAAAACTTATCTTGCATATGTGGATGAGCAGAGACTAGCCGCTATAGCAATACGTATGACAAGTTAAATACAGAGGTGACCAAAATCTAGTAACAGGAAACCGTGCAGACCTATGACCTCTGAAAACATTTCCTGGGCGGCAATCTTACGGCTCTTCTCAACTAAAAACGCCTTCCAATAATACAGCTGACAGCATATAGTGCCCTTTCTATACAAGTGAGAAGCAAAATAAATTGGATGACCAAATCCAATACAAAACGGCAACTTACAAATTTCACGAACGTAGGAGTCTGTGTAGGCCTGTCACGTGCTTTTTAAATTGTTTATAGCAGAAAATAATATCAGTCAAACCAAATATTAAGGTGACTCGATCGAAATAAATTACGGGCTGTATGCCTGTCTAAAAACTCTAATAACTTCGCCATTTTTGACTCGATTTCCTTGAAACTTTTGCATTTTACACAACATTTATCGAGGAATAATATGCATGTCAATATGTTAATGTAATATTCGATAGTTTTGCGTGATGTTACTTTTATTGAGCACTACTTTTTTGATAAAATTGTCATTTACAGATAACTGAGCGCTAAGATTTCGTTAAAATTTCTGCAATTAGCTCGTAATAACATCTTGCCATGACTGTTCAAGTTTCCGCAAAATCGTCGGAACAGAAACCCCGGTACAATCTGGACATCAAAATATTAACTTCGAGCGAACTTCGAGGCTTAAGCATGACGTTTACGGCAAACGGCAAAAATCGAACTTTTGGTGTCTGATTTTAGCCGTTTGTACAATTTAGGGAAATTGTTTGCATTTACTGTGATTAAGGGATTTTTTCCTATTTTTCGACTGGCTTTATTTAAGTGCTAAAGAAAAGTGAGAAAAATCAGAATTATTTTTGCCGTTTGCCGTTTGCCGTAAACGTCATGCTTAACCTCTCTATTATAGACACCTCAGAGATTAGAACATGTACCGACTGAGCACTGTCAATGCACCCCCCTAGCCCACGTGTAAATTCTTTAAATTCTCATGAAATCCAAAAAATTTGCATAGCGTCAGCTGTAGAATCTAAATAACAACAAGGCCGTGTTCACAACAGAGTTGAAGCAGTGCTTCACTTTAAAAATATATTTCATCCAAATCAAGGCAGGTCCAGAAACATAAAATAGCGCAAAGTGTATGTAAGATGTTCATTTTACTGTTCCGGTAGTTTTATTCGATTCGTCCGGTTAGTTTTCATATAATTCAGAAAAACGTAAATTTGGCGACTTCGCTACATTTTGACGCAAAAGGTGAGTTTATTATATTAGCTCAAACTTTTTCATCGTTGCAAATAGCCGAATGCGATTTGGAGCTAACAAAACTGATACATTGAACCTACTTTTGCTTTGATTATTGTGCTTTTAGGTGAAATCTGGAAGCGCCGGAGCGTTTCAAGCCTCGAAGTTCGCTCGAAGTTAATATTTTGATGTCCAGATTGTACCGGGGTTTCTGTTCCGACGATTTTGCAGAAACTTGAACAGTCATGGCAAGATGTTATTACGAGCTAATTGCAGAAATTTTAACGAAATCTTAGCGCTCAGTTATCTGTAAATGACAATTTTATCCAAAAAGTAGTGTTCAATAAAAGTAACATCACGCAAAACTATCGAATATTACATTAACATATTGACATGCATATTATTCCTCGATAAATGTTGTGTAAAATGCGAAA
Organism: Meandrina meandrites; assembly: GCA_963693305.1. Taxonomy (NCBI): domain Eukaryota; kingdom Metazoa; phylum Cnidaria; class Anthozoa; order Scleractinia; family Meandrinidae; genus Meandrina; species Meandrina meandrites. The sequence goes on from OY855906.1 coordinate 31,719,982, forward strand.
GTTTCAAGGAAATCGAGTCAAAAATGGCGAAGTTATTAGAGTTTTTAGACAGGCATACAGCCCGTAATTTATTTCGATCGAGTCACCTTAAACCAGATAGGTCTGGATTCTTTATTAACTAAAATTTGAGATAACAATGGAGTTTAGAGTGCAAACAGTATTTCTGTAAAATACAAATCACTAAGTTGTACATAATAGTGGAGTTTATGCAAAAGAAAAACAATAGAATTAGCATAAAATTATACAATTTAGCATTACTGTTAGCTACTGTTTCACAGATAGTGCTTGCACTCTACTAATTAACTGTTTCACCCACTTTGGCCAGTGAACACCTCTACATAAATAATGACCGGTCCCTTATGTGGATGCGAATGCATGTAAAAAAGTTTAAATAAGGCACTGTTGTCGACGATGTAAAACCAGCATCTTGGCATGGTTTTACTGCTTCTGTTTGGAAGGTGATCTTGCAAGGTGATCGATAACTATGTGAGTGTTTTTATATTTTACAACATTTACTTCTCATATCCTGCGTCGCAGACAGTCTAAACCACCGAGGATTATGTGACACGTCCGGCAGCACATCGAAGGACAGCTTTAATTGTTAGCCGACCTCAAAGACCACAAGAGAGTCAAAAATTCTAGTCAAAACAAACCTTGGAGGAAGCTACGTTTGCATAACACTGGTATGTCAGCATTTTGTTGAATGTGATCCAAAAGATCACACATTCCCTGCAAATGTTGTCATCAATTTCTTCATCTTATGTGAAACTTTTAGTCAATCATAATAAACGTTCAGCAAGTAAGAAACAAACTTTTAATTTGAGCCTTTTCGTGACTTCGCATTCTTATAAGCGAAGCGCGAAGAAAGACGGACACGCTGTCACGCTCAAATGTTAAATAAACAATTGGAAGAAGCTTACATTTGCATAATCACAGCTCCGTCGGGTTAAGAAGCTTAATTATCCCACAATAGGACTTAATATTCCTCGGGAGAGCCTCAGTTAAGTAAATTTTCCTGTACCAAGCTTATGTACTGCGAAATTTCGGAGTATCGTCAAGCCTGTGGGTTCTTTATGGAGCCACAAGCGTATACGTGTTGATTATCACGTGCTGCAAAATAACGATGAAACACCCTAGAAATTCGTCGTATATACCGACCTAAAAGCTGAAAAATACTCACGAAACCTTTCAGCTGATCGGTTAGAAACAAAATATGAAAGCTGTGAGAAGTAAATGTTGTAAAATATAAATACACTCACCTGGCAATCGATCACCTTCCAAACACAAGCTGTAAGCCAAGATGTTCGTTTTACATCGTGGGCCATCGGTAGGTCATCGTTGATACGAAGTGTTCGCGAAGAGACCACAAGATCTGTATTTATTTGTGCTGATTGGCTACGAAGTATATTCTATTGTTACTTACTTACATTCGGAAATCTTACGTGATCGCAATAGTGACTACGCGCAAGCGCAGTAGTCACTAAAAACTACATCTCGGATCTCATGAACATGAAAACGGAATACAAGAGTGCAACAAGACCCAAAGAATCCATGAGAGGGTTGCAAGAACCTGCTAGGACAGTTCTTAAAAAAGTAAAATAACTTGTTTGTTTGTAAGGGACAGGCCATTATTTAGAGGGTGGGGAGGGCTGGTGCAAATAGGGGAAGGGTCAATGATTTTTTGGCAGGGAAAAAGGGGGTCACATAAATTTATGCACACACATGTGGGAGGTTTAAGGGGTTGAGTGCGTAAGAGGGAGAAGGGTCAGCAAAAAATGAAAGGGGAAGGTCAGGAGAATTTGAACATAGCCCCCTCCATTTGCATCAGACCTCCCCCTCTAAAAAATGACCAGTCCGTAAACTTAAAATTAATAAGTTTGTCACCAGACAATAATCGACCAAAAATAATATCCCATGTCCAGAATTGACCATTGTCCAGACTTTTTTAAAATTACATGTATGAAAGTTGAATCCTGATAAATCGAACTTTGAAGAAAACTTGGAAAAGTTTCAAGTAATGTTATATATGGGGGGTAAAATTAGCAAGAAAATAACCTGGATGGGGAATTGAAAAACGTTCTAGTAAGTGGGAGGTTTAAGTCATTGAGTGTTCGAGTTACCGGATTCAACTGTATTGTCAATAATTATATTTTTTACCAGAGCCATGCACATACATGTACATGCATATGTAACTTTTGATTTGTCTGGCAATTGCATGTATGTATTCGGACTTTCAAGAGTATATTTGTCAGGTAGCGACTCCTGCAAGGTCTTTCGTTAATGGCTCGCTACTTTTCGAGTGAACAATAGAGCAAACAACGAGATCAATAGCCCTAGCACAAAAAACAGTACTTGCTGCTACACTAGAAAACCAGTAGAATGGGAGCTCTGGACTTTGTTTGGAATTAATTTGGAAAGAAAAATTTAGGAACCTAAGGAGAAACAATTTCAGCAGTCATTTTTTGTTTTACTTTACAACTGTATTTTGTTTTCTTTTTTTCTTGTTTGGTTGATCAGTTTCCCCCCTTTGCTATAGTTTCCTTCGGTGTTTAAATTCAATGAAGCAACAACAACAACAACACTTGAGCTTTATTTGCATGACCATAAAACATTACAGTATTGCAAAAGCATAAGGTAGTTTCGAAGAAAAATTATATTTATAATGACAATAATTACAACAAAAAGTTATTAAAAAAACTAATCAGATAATCAGTGCTCAAGAATTTGATAATAATTTGTCTCTCATTTCAATACAGGACGATATAAACTGCACTAACTGCATATTAATATAACAGGGTGCTAATGGGGTTAACGGTTAACTGACAATTGGCCAAAAAAATAGTAGTTAACTGATATTTGACCAAAAAATTAGTAGTTAACTGATAAATGAAAAGGAACAGTTAGGTGACATTCCAGTAAATTATACTGAATACAATTGTTGTTAATAAAAGCAACAAAGTGTTTTCCTAACAGCAAAGCTATTTCGTGACATTCACCTGTCCGCTGTGTGACCAGGTGACATATATACTATGTTTACTGATATTATATGCGAAAGGTACCAGGGTCGTACCAGGCACGAGCGAACGTACGTTCACCTTGATACCCGTGATGACGTCGAGAGGCGTAGTCCAAGTTATTCTGAGTTTCTATCGAGATGATGACAAAGGATCGGCATTCGAACGTCACAGAGGTCGCGTATCGTTTGACATGGCACAGCTTTTTATCTATACCTGCCAACTTTTCCTAAGTCAAGGGCGTTAGATTACTATCTCCACACTTTCGAAGATATCCCGACCATTTCCAGAGATTTGCGAAGATGTTCCAATGACTTCCGTGCATTGCCGAAGAGCACCGAAGATGTTCTGGCGACATTGCCGATGTGTGTGAAATCGACTCAAATGCGAATAACTATGTTCATTTTCTGGATTATTTTTTCGCCAAAATTGAATTTAATTGAATTTAATGGGTTTCAAAGGGACTATGTCACCTGTGACGCATGCGCGCGACGCGACGGAGCAAGATCTCTCGAAAGCGTTAGGTCTCCGTTAGGCAAACTATTTTAATTTCGTCGGGAGAATCATTTCGGTTTTCATCGAGTTATATCTCAGCCATCCTTGTGAAGTTCGTTTAATTAACAATTAGATTATGAGCTCGAGATTTCTATGAGGTGATAGTTGATGAGGCCGCAGGCCGAATCAACTATCACCTCATAGAAATTGAGAGCGAATAATCTAATTGATTTAGTAGAATTCTGACTGAAATAAACGCAAATAATGGTTTCTAATTATTTTCCTACGCATTATCGAACTTAACGTTTTAACAAAATCGCACGCATTGAATTGTCCTTGGTAAATTTGCAGTTGTTTACGCGCGTGCACCCGTTTTTCAATAATTTCAAGCTTTTAAAGTCAAGAAACCGCTAATGTCCTTCTTTTAGTCTTCTCGGGAATTTTATTATCCATTTACATTTAAACTTCCTTCCAAAACTTCGGAAAAACGATAAAAACGTCGCATTTTGTGGACGACCTTCGGCAACTGCACACTAATGGCTGATAGTGTGCAATAGCTCAGCCAATCACATTGCAGCATTTGCATTAGTGTACTGGTAGAATTCTACTAATAGTAGTTAGGAAATTCTCAGCTCCGACTATTGCATTTCTAGCTCTCTGATTGGCTCAAAAACTCAGACTATGAGCCATTAGTCGGAGTTTTACCTAATATGGAAAATAGTGCGCCAAGTTTAAAAATTATCCGCACGAAGTTTTTACTTCAACTCTCCATAATGGCCGATACTGGCAGGTTTCAGGAACTGTCTCCCACTTAAATTCAAGAGATATTAGACAGTGCTGTTTCAGAAAAAAACGAAGAATGAACGGCATGAACATATTTAATGGTACGTATCTGGGAGTTTTACTCCAACTAGCAACAATCGTTACGTTCACTGTCGATATTTTGATAATTTTATAACTGCGTAACAACGACAAAAATTCTCATCTCGTTATTTACAGAATGGTTGTCAAGTACTGTTGGCATAAAATTTTCGGAACGAATTGAAGAAATGTCCAAAGAGGAGCTAAACGAATGCCTTCAATGTTCTACACCTCCGCAAGGAAGAAAGACGGCACGTATTACCACAGGCGGCCCAGACGTTGTATTCGATTTTGGCGATTCCGTTATGTCTTCCGTCGATAAGACAATGTACGAGAACACTTTGAACATTGCTCTAAATAGAACTTGTATTAAAGATTTAAAGATGTTTGTCTTACGTTATTTTGACATTTCTGTGCTCCTAGAGTGGGTTTAAAGCTGTTTAGGCGAGTTTTTCTTTCTGAGGTGTGCTTTCCGTTTCTCGTTAGGGAAAGCATCCGAGGGCTAACCCCCGGGCATTAGCATTTCGTTAAAAAAAATTGGCAAATTCCCCGGGGTGGGGATGAAGGAACCGGGCAAATGCCCCGCTCCGGGTTGATTGTTTTCAATCTCTCGAGAGGTGATATAAGAATATAATACAAGTTGTTGCTTCTTAGCAATGAAGAAATATCTAAAATTGAGAAAATATACCTTTAAAAACATCCACGAACATCCATGAGCTTTTCTAGTCCTTGTTGGACTAGCTAATCTGCAACGTAGTCCACGTCTTGGCCTATAAACGCCTCCATTACGAATACGCGACTCACTCCCCGGTTTCGAAACCACGTGTCAAATGCCCGGGGGTCAACCCGAGGTACGCAAATGCTCCACCCTCGGGACGGGCAACATCAGGAAATGCCCCGCGGTTGCCCGGGTGGGGGGGGGGGGGGGGGGGGAATTGACTGATGCATTAATTAGCAAGACATGCATGACTAGGTTGGGAAGTGCAGTACGTACATTTTTGCGTCTGGATTTATGAGGTCGGTATTAGCTGATGGTTATACGACTTAAAAATTAAATCTTCTTATCAACTACTTCGGTTAGGTAATTATGTTATTTTTTTTACTCTCTTCCTTATAATTCACACTATTGGTGGAGGTTTTGCGAATTCATGTAATTTATACCTCGATTCTAGTAAGGCCCACCCCCTAAAACCGATTGACGTGCTGAAGTAAAGGAAATTCGGGTTATGACGCTTATCCCGGTTTCCGTAGCATGAAGCGACTAGGAGTATTGCTACTCCCCCCTGGACGGGATGCTAGTCCATCGGAGGGTTACCCCCAGCAGTAAATTCGCCGGTACCCATTTATACACCTGGGTGGAGAGAGGCACTATGAGAGTAAAGTATCTTGCCCAAGAACACAACGCAGTGCCCCGGCCAGGGCTCGAACCCGGACCGCCCGATCCGGAGTCCAGCGCACTAACCATTAGACCACCGCGCCTCCCACATGAAAATTAATAGCTAACTTAAATTAGTAGTTAACTGACAATTGGCCAAATAAAAAGGGTAATCAACTGACAATTGGCCGAAAAATTAGTAGTTAACTGACAATTGGGTACCCCCATTAGCACCCTCATATAATAGACAGTGGAGTTCATTAATTGCACAATCAAGGTTGAAATTGATAAACTGCTTGGGATTCGAAATTATATTACCATTTTACTGAAAAAATTGTCTCTAATTGAAGAATATCTTGAACAATGAAAAGAAAATGGGTTTCATCTTCAACATTATGCCCACAAATAGTGCAAAGTCTGTCACGTCTGGGATATTGTTATATCTTTCTGTTTCAATCAGCAGTTTGTTATTACTTATTCTGAGTTTCACTAGCGCTTTTCGATTAATCTAAATATGGCGAAGGTGTATAACTGTCTTTAAAAGTATTATAAAATTTTAGTTTTTGCGAATTACAAAGGGAATGTTTCCAATAAGCGATATAGTTCTTTTTCATTTGATCTACAAGGTACGTTATCTTAGTGTCATCTAAAGAGTCATGATTAAAGTTAAAGGAAATGTCATAATAATTGAGAATCTTTATAAGATTGGAATAGAAACTATTTTTACCATTATAGTGGAGATCTATTGACATTATCAGTGATTGTAGAGTCGTACTGCACCGATCCAAAGCGGCTCTGTGATTAGCTATCTCGCGAGAACAATGAAATATTTTTGAAATAAAATTGCCACATCCTATTCGTAACTAGCAAAACATATCCTGCAATCATCATGTTCATTTTTTCGGTACGTATACTTCATGGTTTTTCCTACTCTGTTAATGATAGTGAATATATATACCGTTAGCAGTGAGAATATCGATAGTGATAGTTAATTTACCTGGCGCAACCGAGCGCACGACGGTACCCACTGTGCCGAGCGTACCCGCTAGTACCGAACGTATCGACTGTACCGAGCGTACAAGCCGTACCGACTGTACCGAGCGTACCGACTGTACCGAGCGTACCGACTGTACCGACCGCACCGACTATACCGACTGTACCGACCGTATCGAACGTACCGACTGTACCGACTGTACCGACCGCACCGACTGTATACCGACTGTACCGACCGTATCGAACGTACCGACTGTACCGAGCGTACCGACTGTACCGACCGCACCGACTGTACCGAGCGTACCTACCGCACCGACTATACCGACTGTACCGACTGTACCGAGCGTACCGACTGTACCGAGCGTACCGACTGTACCGACCGCACCGACTGTACCGAGCGTACCGACTGTACCGACCGCACCGACTGTACCGACTGTACCGACTGTACCGACCGCACCGACTATACCGACTGTACCGACCGTATCGAACGTACCGACTGTACCGAGCGTACCGACTGTACCGAGCGTACCGACTGTACCGAGCGTACCGACTGTACCGAGCGTACCGATTGTACCGACTGTACCGACTGTACCCAGTGACTGAATTAGAGATTATTTCCATTTGAATTTTTTTTAATGGCTTGTTCCAATAAATTAGAGTAAATGCATTAAAATTCATAAGTAAACGTGTTCTTTTTGAAAACGCATTGTTCTTTTCTGAAATAAAGCTTGAATGCAATTACCATAACTACCTCCCTCGGCACTTCTGTTTTAATCGGAGCACCTTCGGAAATCTCAAAGTTTGGCCTTTTCCGACAATTTTGTGTCCAAGAATTCATCGCGGATTTAGAACTTCATGAGCTAGCATTTCTGAGAGGAATACCGGGGATACCGTAGTGTGTAGATAGAAGTGTGAGCTCAGAGCCGGTCAAGTTAACTGAAGTGATCAGTGGATAAAAGACTGTTAAAAGCTACACTGAAGGTAAAAAGAGATTGATCTTCGCTGATAATGCATCAGTCAATTCCAGCAGTGCCCATCCCCCCCCGGGCTAACCCCCGGGCATTAGCATTTCTTTGGTAAATTCCCCGGGGTAGGGACGAGGGAACCGGGCAAATGCCCCGCTCTCGGGTTGATTGTTTTCAATCTCTCGATAGGTGATATAAGAATATAATACAAGTTGTTGCTTCTTGACAATGACGAAATATCTAAAATTCAGAAAATATACCTTTAAAAACATCCATGAACATCCACGAGCTTCTCTAGTCCTTCATGGACTAGCTAATCTGCAACGTAGTCCACGTCTTGGCCTATAAACGCCTCCATCACGAATACGCGACTCACTCCACGGTTTCGAAACCACGTGTCAAATGCCCGGGGGTCAACCCGAGGTACGCAAATGCCCCACCCCCGGGACGGGCAACATTAGAAAATGCCCCGGGGTTGCCCGGGGGGGGGATGGGCACTGCTGGAATTGACTGATGCATAATTCATATAATGTATAATTATGTCGGTGGTGTTGGAGTAAGCTTACAGAGAAACTGGCGTGTTCGTTTCTGATATTATTGTTTCGGTTTGAAAGCTTTGGCCTGCAGAATTTACAAGCAATCTTCAATTATGAGGTAACAAATAAAACGTTATGTATGCACTAAGCTTAATTTTTACTGTGAGATTCTGTTTATATACCTTATTTATGAACGAATTCGAAGTTGCAGAGGTCGAGCGAACGTACACGGCATTACGGAATTGTTTGTTGTCAATGATCATCATTAATTCCATTTTGTGCAGATTAAAATCTTCTGGTCTTTTTGAGTTGATGATTAGAGCATAGAAGTTGCTATAAAATCGGAGCATCTAAACAAGCGAGATGTCAGCGTTTTGGAGTGTGAATAAGAAATGACAGCGAGCAAAAGCGAAACTATTATAAATGCCGAGTCAAAGACACTAAAGAATGATGGTAATCTGAAGATGAAGATTGAGAAAGAAGGTACATTTTAGGAAAGACTGCTGCCCAGAATTTTGATTCATCTGAGAACAAATTAAATTCGGCTTGAGGTGAAAACTCTACAAGGATGGCCCCTTTGGAAGCATTTTCGATTTGCATTTTCTACGCGTTGTTTATCTTTAAATTAGTAATATTGCGGGATAGTCTCCTTACTTCGGTACAGTCAGTACGTTCCGCACAGTCGGTACAGTCGATACAATCGATACGCTTGGTACAGTCGGTACAGACGGTACGCTCGGAACAGTCGGTACGAGTTACGAAAAAAATAACTTTAACAACACTGAGGAAGTAAGAAGCAAAAGCAAGAAGCTTATAATTGAATGAAGACAAGCCAAAGCTTGCATATGATTGGTTCGGTACATTGCGGTACGGAAGTAGTGGAGGATAGCCAATCACAGAGCTGCTTTGGATCGGTGTTATTAACTTGTAAGTAACGTTTGCAAAATTGTAAGTGACTTTTTTCAATTGGTGAGGTGTCCCAAGACTTGAAATCTGATTTAGTAAAGACACCCCAGTAGTTTGAGCACTTCAGAGGGGCTATTCTCATTTTCGTTTCCCTTGTTGGTACTTCTCGATCTGTAACCTTAGGGACCGTTCATTTTTTATGGGGTGGGGGGGGGGGGGGGGAATTTGATAGGTAGTCTCTGCAATATCTTATGACCCCTCTTCTCCAGCAGAAATTTTTACCCTGGCCCTCCCTCATAATCCTAAATTTTTTAGATGACCCCTCCCCCCCCAATATCAAGCTGCACTTAATAACAGATACATAAATTGCAGTTTTAAGGTGGCTCCATATAGTCTACAGCGCGCCCTGCTAGTACAAGCTAGCGCGCGCGCGAGCTGACGCAAGCTCAGGCAAAAATGATCAATCACGGAATTATGTTTAACGTTTCAAAGGGAAACTTTACCCTTAACAGATTTTTAAGAGCAGATTATACTGTTTTAACTTTCAAAGATTATGAGTTTGTCAATTTTCTCATTGGAATTGCTTCAAACGCCCCCGTAAACAAGTGCGAAGCAAACTTAGCGAACCGTGAGCATGCGCAACACTGTAACTTGAAGAATTTCTATTTTGCTGACGTCACGAAAACTAATTGTTTTGGAGCGATCTAAAAACGCTTATTGCGCGCGTTCCAAAAGCTGAATTTTTTTGAAAATTGGCACATGGGTAGGATTTTTCTGTTTTTCGTCCATATGAAAAAAGCAACAAATTTTATACATACAATAATACACTGAGCGTAAAAAACGAAAATTGCGAAAACCTTGCAAAAATTATGTACAAATTTTCTTATGGCTATGTCAGCTGAAGCTCTTTGGATGTTTACTTCGTTACGCCAAAAACAGGGAAAATTCACCGTGTAAAAACCTAGAAAATGCGTGTTAAAGTAAGCATACGTCAAAAACCAACCCAATTATCTCTGTCGCCAGTTGCCACAGCAACGAGATTAAGGTAATGAAAAAGTCTTCCTCAGATAGATTAAAGCTACAGATAATTGATTGTAGACATTATATCAAGTGTTGTACGAAAAAATATTTGCAAAGGCAGAAGTAAGCTCATGCAAATGTAATTGCCGCGACTTGCAGATTACTGTATAGAGCCACCTTAAGAGATAACCATAGTAATAACATATCAACACAGGGCCCGCTTCGCCTGCTTGTTTGTTCAGTGATTATTTGTTTTTATTGATGGGGCGTGTATTGATAGTTGGTGGGGTTTAATTAGTTGATGTGTTTCTGGACATGGTAGGGAGAGTCCAGGGGCACTGATTTCTTTCGGCACGTGAGACAAGTATTTCTTATACAGCTCAACTGGGCAACGCTCTACATTGGTTAAATTCTTATATGCCCGAACAACTTTCCTTTTCAATTGATACGCAAATGGCTCAATCCACCATTATTAGTTTTACTGATATCCTCCATATACTGTAAGAATTCATTACCCGATTCGTCACATTGTAGCGATAACTGTGAGTTTTTAAATCTCAAATTCCTGTGTTCCTGCCCAGCCCTCAGAGCAAACTGAATGCCAAAAATCCAGACCGAAGGGTGACAAAGCAGCTCTGCGTTCTCGCTCCCTAAAAACCCGTTTTCCCACAAATAGTCTTCCTGTTCGTCCGTAATAAGATTAGCCTTGTTGACAACTAAACCTATTCCTTGTCCAGCTTTTTCTTTAATTTGAAAATTCAAAGCTGAATTCAAACTTCTAAATTTACAACCTGTTTTATCAATCAAAGTTACATTTCTCTTACATTTCACACGTAAAAACGCTTGAATACTACTTATCATTTCATATAAAGTCTTTCCTGGATATTCTTGTCCGTCTTCTTTTCTAACTTCGGAAATAAATCGAGCCAAGACGAAATCCAGCTGCTCGTCAGACATTTCATCTAGATTCTAGTTTATCAACGGCTCACCACTATAACTAATTTTATTTACGGCTTCATTTCTCTCAACCATCCACTGATCAAAGACTTTCAGCACCCACGCCCACATGAGGGGACGCAAGCGGCGTCAACTGTAAGTTCCTGATTTCTTTAAGAAGATTAGGTTGTGGTTACCGAAAGTGTTATAATCTGTCAATAACATTTGGGTCATCTTGTCATCAGTGTCACGCAGGGTGTTACGCGGATCAATTTCCATTCTGGCGGCAGAATAAATTACAATGTTCGCGGCGAATTCGCTTTAGCGGCAATTCAGGAGAGACAGAAGAAGCTCATCTAGTAAGGAAGCATTTCTAGCCATTTTGATGTCGCATAAGGATTTCGACCTTTTAAGATGAAGATGCTCTAAGCAACAGTTTTCGCTTTATGCAAGGTGATCATTTCTTGGTTCTATCGAACGATCATGTGGATTTGCAGAGTGGAAATTATGGTGAGTTACAGCCGAGAGTTGCGACGACACCGGCGCCTTCAATACAGAAAGCCGTTCAAAATGCTAAAAATGCTTCGACATATTACAGATGGTTCGTACCTTTCATTTGTACAGGGAAGATGAATTGTTTTGTTGTCCGATGCGAGGACACTCGTTCTGCAACACTAAGAAAGCGCTCGACCTCGCGCAATCCGTCGAAATGCTGTGTTTGGTTTAGTTCAGTTTTAAAGTCGTACTCAAGAAACGCATGTATAATGCCCGGGCTATCACATCATGGATCATTCATTAAACAGTCATATAAGGAGGTCGCCAGGTAAGTCAGTCTATCAAACTTTATTTTAGGTCAGTGAATTTATAATTCGTGGTGTGTGTTTGCTCCATCCGGTTCTAACATTTGGTCCCATCTTTGTGCAAAAACACAGCTTTCGCCTTTAAGTTAATGGTTTTTAATACGCGGAGCGCGCCAGTAAAATTTGCGAAACAGAATATTTCGCTATATTTACTTTCTATTCGTGTTCTGTAAGGCACTGTTCGTTATTTATGGCTAAGGGGATGGGGGGGGGGGGGGTGGGGGGCGTTTAGATCAATGAAAAAGAGGGGGGTTGTTTTTTAAATAAGTAGAAATGAGAGCTAATGAGGGGGTAAGCTTTTAGAATCTGTTGTTCTCAACACTTGTTTAGCCCGCCAATTTGCAGACAAATTTAATTTGTTAATCTCTGTTTTGAAAATTATATTCCCTCTATTAACAAAGAACCCGGTCTTAGTTTGAAACAAGAAACAGTGACGTGCCGTAGCGTTATTTAAAGGTTCCAATGTATAAATCCCTTTACATGCATAAAGGATATTACATGGCCGCGCGGAGATACGAAATTTCTCTTCGAGTGTTGAAAACTAACGAGTAAGTTGAAGCGCAATTCTAATGATACAGCAGCGCTTAATATTTTCTCCATCTGAGCTGGCGGGTGGCACACCTCATACAGTTCGATGTAACCTGCAATTCTAATGATACAGCAGCGCTTAATATTTTTACCATCGAAACTGGCGGGTGGCACACCTCGTACAGTTCGATGTAACCTGCAATTCTAATAGTAGAGCTGCGCTTAATATTTTCTCCATCTGAGCTGGCGGGTGGCACACCTCATACAGTTCGATGTAACCTGCAATTCTAATGATACAGCAGCGCTTAATATTTTCTCCATCGGAACTGGCGGGTGGCACACCTCATACAGTTCGATGTAACCTGCAATTCTTATAGTAGAGCTGCGCTTAATAGTTTCTCCATCTGAGCTGGCGGGTGGCACACCTCATACAGTTCGATGTAACCTGCAATTCTTATGATACAGCAGCGCTTAATATTTTCTCCATCAGAACTGGCGGGTGGCACACCTCATACAGTTCGATGTAACCTGCAATTCTAATAGTAAAGCTGCGCTTAATATTTTCTCCATCGGAACTGTAATTGTAATTTTAATGATACGGATATTTTGTCCTGCACTTGGTGGATTTTGTTTTCAGTCTGCAACCCAGAGATACTCATCAGAGGCACGATATAATTGTTTTAGTCCGTAAAAGGGTCCCGTTTTCGCCGTATAAAGGAAATAGAAGACGGCTGCACGAAGGCTACATGCTTGTGGGTACACTTGTACATTGTACAATATGCTGAAGATAGAAACATTACGGCCTTCTGCGCCCATAAAATTTATTTAAATATCGAGCTAGAAGGCCTAGTAGTAATATCGGAGTCGAACGAATACCACCTCGGGCGCGCCCACCTAATTTTGCCTCTTTCCCGGACTAGTACTCAGGGGACAAGCCCCTTCGTACTAGGGAAAGAGGCAAAAGGTGGGTGCTACTCGGAAGTATTCGTCTACTACCGATATTACTACTCGCAAGAGAAGGATAAAAGGATGCCCATTTAGAGGGATGCAACAGAAATGTACAAAGTTCAATACGTCTTTACACGAATGGGACGCGGAAGAAAAGGATTTCTATGCCAAAGCCGGAAAAAAACCAAAATATTTAAAAACGGCCTGACAACGCCGCACGCAATATTTATCGCAGAACCAGATAACGGAGAAGCAAAAGACGCGCCAATAAACTTATCACAAGAGCTGCTCACAACAATGAAAAAAATGAGCCCACAAGATTTAAAGAACTTGCTAATCACACAAGAAGAAGTGGAAGAAGTGGATCTAAACGAGCAGGAAGAGTTCGATTTGACAGGACCAGGAGAACCAGTTTATGAAACACCGATTATGACTTCACAGCTCTGCGGCAGAATAATGTCGAACGAGTTTAGCGAGGCCCAGGTGGAGCACATATTAAAGAAAAGTTTGGGCTTTTAGAGGAAAAGCTAATTAATAAAAAGTTGAAAGCAAATGGGGGAGATAGCCGCAGCAGTGCAAAATCCGAACCCCGAGCAAAAAAAGCTATTCAATAAAAAGTTGAAAGAGGGGATAGCGGGAATGGTGAAAAAGTTGGAAGAAGAGATAGAAAAGTATCAAGAAGACACACACGTGGTCTACAAAGGGTGGAGAATCCGGAAAACCCTGAATCAGTGTATCCCTGCCACGAAGGAAGAGTGGGAAGAATACCTGCGGGGCAAAACCTCAAAAGGCAGTAAAAAACAAATCAGCTTCATAGATAAAGTTTTCTTCGAAGACGGTGCGCTGGACCGTAAAAACCTAACCAACTTCATAGATAAAGTTTTCTTCGAAGACGGCGCGCTGCAATTAGAGAAACGTGGCATAAGGAAATAAACATGGATACATTAGAACTGATACAAGCACTTCCACAAGAACTTCGAGAAAAAATCTGCAAGGAGTATATTGTAATAAAACTCTGGCAGCGTAAAATGCTTGGGTGGGACGATGTCAGAAAAGAAATTAATATAGGCTTTGTAAAAATGAAGCTCAAACAGCGTAAAACTCTTGGCTGGGATGAAGTTCATGCAGCAATTTATGAAGCACCATTTTGCGATCGCAATAAACAAATTGTAAGGGTCTTGTTCTGTTATAAATGTGACAGAAGCAGATGTTCGCGAAATGGTCTCTGTAATCTGTGTATTAGGAATGGATTCAGACACTATCTCGGTTATCCTATTTTTGATGAAAATGTTTATGATGAGTGCTTCAAGAGATCTTTCTTCTCGAAATGGAGAGGAGTCTTTGCGTGATATTTCTGAGAAGAAGAAGAACGGAAATCAATATTTAAGTGAAGTTTGTTGAACAAACAACACAAGGGACGACTGTTTATTTTCTGCTTTTTGATTACCTATAATAAGAATCATCTATTAAAACTAAACTTACAACTGCTTTTTTTGCAATACCTGGGGGTGAGCTAAAAGGATTATGACCAAGTGCAACGAAATACATTCCCAAATAATCTCCCTCGTTTAATTTAATTCTTCGATCACCACTTAAACGGGGTGCCACATATTGGTAATTGATACCATCGATATTCCTCGTACTTTCAAATACTTTATGAGTTATTGAATCGATGGCAAACTTCACACCTATTTTTTGAAAAGGGGTATCATGTTTGTCATTAGAAATTGCTAAACCATCAAGGAAGCAAGGAAATTGTACTAATACACGAAAGTCATTCCCGAATCTAACATATTTTCTATCACTTGGAGGATTCAATTGTTCCTTTATATCCCAGGTTCCAGGTATTATTATTTTAGGTCGGAAATCTTTAAACGCATAACCGTTTAGATCTAAATCTTTTTGTAACCTGATTGTATCGCTGTCTGTTGCGAAGCCTGGATCATAATTTTTTATTTGAAAAAAGTTCATATCTAAATTTGTTTGTAGAGTAAAATCACCGTCGGAAGCGAGAAAGAAAACATCATCGTAAATAATTCCGTCTATATCTGATTGATACCCCTTAACACCGTAAATGATTAAAGCGGCCTTTTCACTAGGTGCTGAACCATCATAACCCGGGTTTAAAATGTCAAAATAGATAGTGTCGTCATTCTTATCTTTTGATTTGTAAGTATTAAAAATGATCCTTATATACGGAGGGTTATGGGTGGCAAAGCGTTTGGTGTGGTAGGTAATAGTACTGGAGGCCAACTTGTTTAAAGGGTTAAGAAACCAGTTTTGGTCGTTTTTGTTTTTAGGGTAAAAGAACTCAACACATATAGTATACTCTCCTTCTTTTAGAGGTGTTTTATTCAACGCCAAACGCGAGTTGAAAGAATTGTCACTTGTTTTTATAATGTTAAAAGTGTAAGCCTTTTTATTGACACTGTGAAGGTTGGATGTAAAGTCTTCAACGGTAACAGAAGAAATATTGTTTACAGCTGAAACACCAACCCTTTGGGTTAAAAAACCTAAGTCATTCTTTTTATGGGCGTGCCCAGTTGTAATTGCAGAGGAGCCCACATATTTTTTCATTGAAGTGAGATTGACAGCATCTTGATCGCCGACAGGATTTGCGAGCTGTTTGATTGCATGGTCGTTCATGACAATGTCACCAGTAACGCTAGCTGATGATACATCCCCACTATCACCCTTTTCCCCTTTTTCACCTTTATCTCCCATAGCTCCTTTTGAACCTGCAGGTCCAGTTGCTCCAGTTGGTCCCACAGGTCCTGTAGCTCCAGTTGGTCCGGTTGGCCCAGTAGCTCCAGCAGGTCCAGCAGGTCCGGTAGGTCCTTGTGGACCTCTTTCACCCTTATTACCCTTTTCTCCAACATCACCTTTATCTCCTTTAAGACCTTGCGGACCAGTATTTCCTTTATCACCTTTCTCACCTTTAGGACCACGCGCTCCAGTTGCGCCAGTTGGACCAGCAGGACCAGCAGGGCCAGCTTGCCCTCGGATTGAAGTAGACTCTTCATGTGTTTGAGTTGCACCCGTCGCACCGTTAAGAAACCCCATCTCTATATATTTTCGTCAAAATTTTTTAGAGTTTGTTTTTTTGGTTTGTCGTGGTATAAAAAAGAATATTTAGCATCGGTAGCCCTTTCAAGCAGCTCTCTGTCAATTCCCAATTCATCAGCAATACGGTTATTTTCTCTGGGAAGAAAGTTGAAAATGCAAAAGTGGCTACAATTATCTCGGATGTTTTTGGGGACCTTAAAATAGCTTTGAGAAAGATAAATGACGCTGCAATTGCGGTGGCGACCGTTGATAAAATAATCGATAATGTCGTTTTGGTTGCTTTCACAAACCATGTCATCGAAAATTACAATCTTTTGATTGTCAGTGGACAGCGTTTCCAAAGGAATAACATCGTTGGCGGCTTCAATAACATTATAGTCAGCCACAGGATTGACTCTTGTGTCGAAATCATCAATCATATATTGGTACTTGTCTTGATGCAGGTTCTTAGCGCAAAGGTAAATTTTGTCGTAGACCAACAGCCTGTAAAGCATATGCATGAGAATATTTGTCTTACCAGAGTTGCTGGGCCCGCAAATAAGCATCCGAAAGGTATCTGCTGGCATACAAGGGTGGCCTTGCTTGTAATTACTTTTTGTAGTCAAACTGGGGTCGTAATTGGGAATTTTCATTTTTTTCTGTTATATATACGGCAAAAATATGTCCATGAAGAAGTGGCAAAAACTTGCTAGCGAAAAGGCTGAAGTTGAGCAGCAGAACGACAAAATCCTCGCGGTGATAAAAAATACCAAAATCAATAAAGGGTTTGGCCAGCTATCAGGCGAGGATTTGTTCAAACCTATCACATCGCGGCTTGACAAACTCCAAATAGGGGATAGCAACTCAGCTGCCGAGCCAAAAGAAGAAATCCCAGACTATGGTATGGATGAGTTTGATTTAAACAACCCCTTCGACGGAGATTTTAACCCGGATGAGGAAACTCCACCTCCAACACCATCACCATCACCTACACCATCACCAACACCAACACCAACACCAACACCATCACCATCACCAACATCATCACCACCACCATCTCCTACATCAACACCGTTACCACCTTTAGCTGAAGAGGAAGAAATGGAATTAATGGAAGAAAGTGGGGCAAGCCCAGGGGAAAAACCAAGTAAATGGGGACCACCACAAGAACCGGGTATCAAGGGATCAGAGTCGGTTGACCTGCAGACACTGAGCAGCATGTTAACAAAAAATAAAGACAATCCTGACTATGTTGTAAAAAGCCCAAAATCAAAATTCCGCGGCTACACATTGGCAGACATAAAAAAGGCAAGAGATGAAATTCTTGACAGGAGAAAAGGGAATAAACAGCCTTCAGTAAGGTTACCCCACACCCAGGATGATGAACCCGACTGGGAACAGGAACCCGAAAGAGAAAAGGAAATGGAAGGAAGCGGAAGTGTTGATCCAAACGCTTTGGTTGACAGGCTACACTTAAGCTTGGCGTCTATACAGGCGGGCAACACTTCACTGAAGCTGAAAAAACAGGTCCAGCAGATGTTGGGGTTGCTGGTAAAGCTAAAGGAAATAACACAAAAAGAAGCCCACAAAATTTTGGGAACAATTATATAAACAACATGTCAACCCATTTTCATTTCAACCTGTTGCTCGACTCGCAGCTGGCCAAACAAAACAACGCCAACAGCAAGCCACATGACTTTACAATTAACTTTGACCCACCAATTGCTTTAGAACCCTCCAAATCGTACAAGGCGGCGTTAAATGAGCTGGTATCTATGTCATATTCGTGGTACAACATCGCGAAACGGTACAACAACAACGAATTCAAATGGCGGAAAAAAACAGAGAACTGGAAAACCGTGACAATTCCGGATGGAATGTATGATTACAACGGTCTCAACACCACCATTCAGGCACTAATCGGAAGAGTGGATCCTAAGGATGAAAAATCCAAGTTTATTTTTCAGATGTATTTTCACACCACAACGTATCGGGCGGTTATTTTGTTGGAGGACGGCTACGAGCTTGACCTAAGTGGAGGTGAATTCGCCGCGTTGCTGGGTTTTGACAAGAAAACAATAGACGGAGCGAACAATAGGAGCGACCACGTGCCAAATATAACAAGAGGCGTCGACTGGATCTATATCCATTGCGATCTCATTACAAGGGCTGTGGACAACATCGGGGGCGACGTTATGTTCTCTTTTTCAACCGCTGAACTCGCCGTCAGCTACCCCTTTTCAAAAGAGCCCCGCCGCCTCCTGTGGCACCCGGTGAACAAAAACAGAATCAATGCGATAAATATCAAAATCACGGACGGACGCAACAACATTATAGATCTGAATGACCAAGACGTGGCTTTAAGCATAATCATCGAAGAAGAAACACCTAAGCGCATCTGAATGACCAAGACGTGGCTTTAAGTATCATCATTGAAGAATTTACACATAGCCCATAATTGAAAATAATTTACACATAAGTATAATAATGAATCATCCGAGCGAGTGGGCGAGATATTATGACGCGCCAAACGGAACATATAGATAGAGACACAAAGGTACGGGGGTTGTAAGAGACACCCTGATGAATATAGGAAAGCGGTTCAAAAAGAAGGTCACCCGTCAGACGTTGGAGAAGGCTGTAAATGAAGCCTCGAAGCAAATGCTGAAAAAAGCCGCAGAAAAAGCAGAAGAAAAAGCGGCTGACAAGATACAAGCGGTTTTGCGAAATAGCAACTCAGTTGCTGTTCCACGCCCCCAAGGTAAAAAGACCCCAAGTGTAAAACCAAAGGGTAAAAAGACTCCAAGTGTAAAACCTAAGAGTAAAAAGACCCCATCACAGAAACTTAGTACAGAGTCGAAACAGAAACTGAAGAAGATGCTAAACCCTGGGGTAGCAACTCAGTTAAGCGGGGATTCACGGAAAAAGTTGCAACAGATTTTAAACGCGGGTCGGGCTGCAAGGTTGAAAGTAAACCAATTGATAGCAGAAAATTAAAATAATTTTTTAGAAAGATATATAAGGATTAGAATCCACACTGCGAAGGTAGGATGTTCAGAAGCCACAGGCATTTGGAAAAAACAGAGTATGTTCGTATCATGTTAGACAAACCGATCACTATCCCAGGAAACAATCAGCACCAGGTAAAGACAAACTATAAATTCACACTCACCGACCGAGACAACTGGTATGACTGGTATAACGCCTACTTCCGGGCTGATTTCACTTTCGAGGCAACCGCGGATGGCGCGCGAGTTGCGGCGGACGCCCAGTCAGCACCCATTAACGGCTCATTTTCACTGATAAACAAACTTGTGGTAAAATCATCGGGCAAAAACATTTACAACGTAGACAACATTCACAAGCTCATATTTATCAAAAACCTGCTGGATTTTTCTGATGACTATGCAAGGAGCGCAGCGAAAAACCAGTTTTGGTATTTGGATACAACGAATAGCAATGTAACGGCTGTCGCTGCCACTAACCAAGGAATCAGACAAAGGGGTTTACTCGCCCATGCTGGTCTCACGGTTGAAACCCTTATACCGCTTAACAGGTACTCATTTTTCGAAGAGCTGAGTGACAAGCTTCTTCCCCCCATGCAGATGGAGTTCGAAATTGAGTTACAATCGGATGCAGAGCTGATTTGGCAAAACGATGGCACCAATCGCAGGGTAGTGGTGAGAAACTTCGAGCTGTGGGTTCCATTGCTGCGTTTCACCAGCGAAGGACAGAAGCTCGCAAACGAAAACTTTTTGAAACCTCAGAAATGGACGTACCTGAATGAAATGATCCAGCCCAGCAGCAGCCGGCGTGACGCTTTTGGTTCGTGGCAGATAAATCCCGGTATAAAGGATGCCAAACATGTTTTCATTTTCATTCAACGGTCAAGGAAAAAAGACGCCTTGACCGAAAACCCCTACTTCTTTGACACATTTAACATTGACGGAGACAATTCAGCCAAGCTAGCGACCTGCCGGCTACAGTACGGCTCTTCACAGTACTATCCGGAGCTGGACTACGACGAAAACTTCAAACTGCGCATTCTCAATGACTTGATGAACTACCGGTACCGCAAAAACGACTACAACACCGGTGTGCAGCTTCAGCCCAACAACTTCAAAGATTTATACCCAATACTCTATTTCGACTTACGCGAAAACAAGGATAACATGACCAACGACCCGAAGCAGATGGTTTTTCACTACAGGCTCAACGAGGCGGCCAACGCGCATGACTACACCATTTATGCAGGAATTTTGTATGAGTCCGAATTTGCTCTCAGGCAGGTGGGTAATGAGCTGGTTATGGGTTAATGACTCAGAATTTATTTAGCATAACAAAGTTAATTTTGTATGAAATATAAGAGATGACGAGTGAATTTGTAGCAAATGAAAGTAAAATAATTTTGTATGAAATATAAGAGATGACGACTTACTATCCGCACAAGATTTCACTTTCAGATGGGCAGAAGGTAAACCTCGCGCGAGCTTTTGGGCGAGGAGAAGCAGTTACACTCAGATTTAAAAACGAGGCTATAACCGGCGGTAGCGACACTTTGCACTTAACCACCAGGCAGATCAAAAAAATAGAGCGCGCTATCAAAAACAAAACGGGCGTGGACATAGACATGAGCAAGACACAAATCAGACGTGTGCGCAACGCTATCAAAAAGAAAACAGGATCAGGCATGCAGGTAAAACCTCCAACAGGTGGAAAGGGAATGCGCATCAACCCTCCACCATATATGCGCCCTCCACCATTTATAGGTTCTTGGGGTGACCAAAAAAAAGCCCGCCTTCGTTGATGTCCCCTTAACTGATTATGACTTGCAGCGATGGTGCCAATACTTGAAAATCCCCATCAAAGGTATATTTGCAAGAGAAGAGATACACGTGAAAAACCACTCCCCTTGTATAATCAACATGGATGATCTTGGAGGGCCAGGCACCCACTGGGTATGCTGCTGGGATGGAACTGAATATTTTGACTCTTTTGGTTTACCTCCACCCGCGGAATGGGAAATAGAGTTGATTCTTGAAGGTAAACAGACCTTTCTTCGGAATGACAACCAGCTTCAGGAGGAATCTAGTGTACGCTGCGGCTACTACTGCCTCATGTTTCTGAATGAAAGAAATAAAGGCCGGTCGTTTCGAGATATTTTGAGCATGTTTTCGGAAAATTCACACGCCAACGAGGCTGTGGTGAAGGATTATTTTACACAGTGGGGTATTAGCAACTGAGTTGCTGATTCACACCCCATGAATTTTGGTTAATTATATAGGATGGAGGTATACTGTGTGAAAGAAAAACGCTTTACGCCTAATGTGACGGAAAGTGTAAAAATTACAACCACAAAAAATGGCAGAAGACTGCTCAGAGTAAAATGCGCCAGCTGCGGCATTACCAAGACAAGGTTCATACCAGTGATCGAAGACAAAAAAGGCGGCGCGTTGTCGTCGAGAAGGGGACCTTCGACTGTTGATAAAATTGCGTATGTTGCCTCGAACTTTGTGACCCCTGCCCCCAGTTTCGCTGCAGCGGCCAAAATACTCGGAAGCCAAGCTTTGAAAGGGGTTACAGACAACGTAAAGTATTTTAGGAAGAACCGTTAGTTAAAGTGAATTTAGCTTATTTATATAGGATGGATGTTTACTGTGTGAAAGAAAAGCGCTTCACACCTAATGTGGTGGGAAGTGAAAAAATTACAACCGCAAAAAACGGCAGAAAACTGCTTAAAGTAAAATGCGCCAGCTGCGGCATTACCAAGACAAGGTTTCTCTCTGCTCAAGAAGGAGGTAATTTATTTGATTTCTTGAAGCATTTAAATCCAAAAGAAACATATGATGCAGTCAAGAAGAATAAAGTGCCGTGGATTGTAGACTTCTCTAAAGGATTTTCACTTTTGAAAGATGCATTTAAACCTAATCCAGTTTCTACAAAGACTGCGAAAGAAATGGTAGCTGGATACAAACGTGATTACGCAAAGTATAAACGTAATGGTGGAAGTAAAAGTTATCATAATTGGTTGAAAGACAAAGGACTGATACAAAAACCGACATTTTAACCAGTGGGGTAAACCCCAATTTTTAATTATTATATAGGATGGAGGTATACTGCGTGAAAGAAAAACGCTTCACACCCAACGTACCGGGAAGTGAAACATTTGCAACCGCAAAAAATGGTAGAAGGCTGCTTAAAGTAAAATGTGCAAGTTGTGGCATCACCAAGACAAGATTTGTCAGTGCTCAAGAAGGAGGTAATATTTTGGATCCAATATTTAAGTGGACCAGAAGGGGTTTACCCAAAAAGAAGAGAGAAGAACTTGCACGCGCTGAAAAAAGAATGTTCGGAGGTGGAGTTCTTGATACAGTTGGAAATACGGCAGCTGAAGCTTTCTTTGAGTACGGGGTTCCTTATTTAGCAAAGCAAGGTGTGAAACAAGGAAGATACTTTGCAAGCGAGTTTTTAAGACAACCAGAGTATCAGAAGAAGTTAGCCAATAAAGCCAAACCAATCGCGAGAAAAGCTGTTAATTATACAATTGATGCTTTGTCTGGGGATTTGTTGACTAAAGCCTCAAACAGATTAAGACCAAAAGATATGATACCGGGAAATAAGATGAAAGGTGGGTGTCACACAGTGGGCCAAAGTTGAAATGATTTTTGCTTATTATATAGGAAGGATGGAGGTTTACTGTGTGAAAGAAAAGCGTTTCACACCCAACGTACCGGGAAGTGAAAAAAACACTACCACAAAAAATGGTAGAAGGCTGCTTAAAGTAAAATGCGCAAGTTGTGGCATAACCAAGACACGATTCATAAGTGACAGTCGGGTTAAACCTAAAAATAAACCCCAAAGTGGTGGTAATTATGATATGAGAATTTATGCGGGTAATCGCGTAGATGACCCAACAAACCCTCTTTACCAACGTGGTGGGGCTTTTGATTTGCATAAAGCCATCGGCAAGCTGCCTAAGCCAAAAAAGGGGTGGACGCTTCCTGGTCATAACTATACAGGGCCGTACAATCCCCTTGAAAAACAGCTTTCTTACGACCCCAAGACGGGAAAGATCTTGAAGATTTATCAGCAACCCACAGGCGCCACTGACGCGGTTTCAATGCAGCATGACGTTGATTATGCCGTCTGCGCAGGCAAGAAAAACGAAAAAAGCTGTAAACATGATGCAGACAAAAAAATGGTGAAGGCACTTGACGCTATTCCCAAAAATAAACGGCAATGGGGTCATGCCGCGGCCCGAAATGCAATCAGCTCGAAACAAAAAGTGGGTTTGGGTGTCGGTGAAACGATCAATAAAAATATCGGTGAAAAGATTCCGGGCTTTCAACCGGCTCAAGATGTGGCTGCTGCAATCATGGCTGTCACAGGTGGTGATAAGGATTTGTTTAAAAAGTATTGGAGTGGTGCCATCGCAAAAGGTGCCTTCAACAAGAAAACCGGTCTGTTCAGCAAAAAGTTTTGGACACACCCTAAAAATACAACTGGGCCATGTAATCAGATTGTATATAAAAATGGAAAATGGCATAACCAATATTGCGATTAGATTACACATTTTTAAAACACATATATAGGAAATGGATTCTGCAACAAAATTCCGGCGGGATGAAATAGAAATGATAAAGAAAAATCTTGAAAACCAGTTGGTGCATTACTACCAAACCTCAGCCAAATTCAAACGGTGGCACACGCGGTGTCAAACAGTATGTGCGTTAACAGGTGGAGTTGCTACCATTCTTACAGGCTCTGGGTTGGCCGCTTCTCTTTCTGTGGTTGGCGTTGTTGTTGGCGCCCCTTTAATCGCAACTGCCACCTTGTTTTCATTGGTGTCAACCTCCTCCATCGTCACCGTCAAATTTTTCCTGCGTAAAGCGAAAAAACACGAAAAAATACAAACTTTGGCTGAAGCTACGCTGAGCACGATCAACTCTCTCATATCGTCCGCTCTTGAAGATGGTAAAATCTCAGACAGTGAGTACCAAGATATTATCAAAAAGTACAACAGCTTTACTACTGCAAAGACAAAACTGCGTTTTTCAAACCACACTGACGGCGGGGTAAAGGTCGATAGAAGAACATCAAAGACAACTTCTGTTTAATGGTGGGAACCCGGATACCTGTAATAAATAATTTGTTTTAACATTTCTTCTCTCCACCATTCGTTGAAACTTTTTTCGGCTTTATTTCTGGTTTGTACCATCTTCGGCAATCTTTTCGCGAGCTTTCCCAGTATTGCATTTTTCGCCGGCCAATCTCTTTTTGAGACCCTTTGAAAATAGTTGTATAAAAAACAAACGTAGTTACACGATCCGGGGTTGCAACTCAGTTGCTGATTCCGCTTGAACTGGTGAATGACATTGCCCAAAAAAGTCAACCCCATATTGTCACCGACCTGATCTACAGAAATGCCGACTTTTTTTAGTACCGCAATTAAATACCATAATTTGAGGTGGTGTCTCATCTCTTCGTGGGGCTCATCCGGCAGTGGAACAGCAACTGAGTTGCTATCCCATGAGTAAAAGTCAAGCTTGATTTCCGGTTTGATTTCTTTTATTAACGCTTCCTGCTCTTCCACCCACATTTCGTCAAGCTCTTGGAGGCTTTGTTGCCCTCCGAACCTCTTTGGAAAAGGGAAATCGAAACTCATTTTGTTGTCATGTATATATGATCGCGCATAATTATTTAAATGGATAAAAAATTGGAGCGGCGTTATTACAGCCCGCAGGGTTACTGGAAAGGTATCTCTGCCATTAAAAAATTAGGGGTCGCTGCAAAGGTTCCTGAAGTTATTGCCAAAGAATGGTTGTTCAAACAAGCGCTCTGGCAGATTTACCTCCCCGCACCGCGCTACATCCCTCGTCCGAAATTCGATGTGCCTACACCCAACAAAGTGCATCAGGCAGATCTTCTTTTTCTGCCACATGACACAGTGGGTCGTAGCACTTACAAATACGCGCTTACCGTTGTTGACATTGCCAGCAGATTCAAAGAAGCTCAGCCTTTAACTTCTAAAAACTCTGATGAGGTTGCCAAAGCTTTTAAGACAATTTATACACGTGGACCTTTGAAATGGCCTCAACTGTTGCAGGTTGATCCTGGGCGTGAATTTATGGGCGCTGTTACGAAAGAAATGGAAAATCACAAAACTTCGATCAGACGTGGGCACCCTGAAATACATAGAGATCAAGCTATCGTCGAACGTTTCAATCGCACCTTGGCTGAGCGTTTGTTTGGCCACCAGTACGCAGTTGAAATGCGTTCGCCTGAGGGTCAGCGATCTACAGAGTGGGTAAAAAGGCTTCCCAAAGTTGTTTCTGCTCTGAACAACCAAGTCACTCGATTGATTGGTATGAAACCTGCTGCCGCAATCAAGAAAAAAAATGTTTACGCGGAGCCATCAACCAAATATTTGAGACCCGTTGGTTTGAACGAAAAAAAGCTCCCCTCCATAGTTTTGGTTCGATATTTGTACGAACCTGGTGAGCTTGAAGGTGGGACAAAAAGAGCCACTGATCCTATCTGGTCCTTGGATATCTTCAATATTGAACGTGCTTTTATCAAACCGAAACAACCAATTCTTTACTATTTGCGCGACGGACCCAAACGTGGTTTTGTACGTGAAGAACTGCTTGTTGTACCTCCAAATACACAATTACCTCCAGCTAACGTCACCTAGGGTGTGGATTATCGTCAAAGTTGATGTACCCGCTTAAACATGGTATTCAATTGGTTCTGTATGTATTCCGTCTGGCAGTACCCAGCGTTTGTCGTAATACGCGCTCAACCCCAGCTTTTCTTGCTCGTATGTTACCATATTCCCGTCTCGCATTCTGAAACCCCTGTTTGTTGCCATGTCTTTGCTTCCTCCCAATGCTGCTTTGAAACGTTGCCAGTTTATTTCGTTTTGCTTCTTCGACATCCCTTTTGTACTTAGCTTCTGCTTCACTCCATCTTCTATTTGATGTTCTGTATAGTAACATTTGGAGCACAGCGCGATCATCCGCTCCCCCTCGAATTCTTTTTTGAACAGTCCTGGCGTTCTTCCGCTCCACTTATCCCATGCCAGCCAGTTCTTTTTTTGCTCTTCAAATTCCGCTTTCATCTCCGGCTTCACTATCTCTTCTAACGTTTTTCCCGCGATCGCCAGATAGTTGCTGTCCGTGTCCATCTGGATCAGCTCGAAATCTTTTCTGTCCAAGTACCTGTCCAGAAAGTCGTAATAGAATTGCAACATCCGCAGCTTGGCCAGCTGATATACCGCGATCCCGATCTGAAACGGTCTTCTGATTGTTATCCGCGGCTTCCGGCTTTCTAACTCATACGCCGCCCCGATTTCATCTAGATCTGAGAAATACGCGCTTCTTAATGCCCGGTCCACCACTTTCTCATCCTTTGTGTAGATCACGTTGGTTTGCCGTTCCAGCGCTTCGATCAGCTTCCCATACCCGCTGTTTCCCAGCAGTTTGAATATGTCCGCCAGCAGCGCTTTGCTTTTGTCCACATCCCCCGTTCGCCGCGCTTCTGTCACTTCTTTTACGAACCATTCGAAGATCTTTTTCGGTTTGTAATCGATTGTCCGGTACACCCTTTTGATTTCTGCCCCGTGGTTTATGTACCACTGCAGTAGCGGCTCGTACAGCAATATCTTCTCCGCTGACAATGTCCCCAGCAGCTTTTTGTTGCTTTCTACCGCTTTTCTCCCTGTTGCTTTCAGATATTTTTTCATGTGTTCTGGCACCGCTTTGGCCGGTACCGCTTTTTTGTGAAAGAATGGACACATCTCTTCGAACTTTTGATGCAGATGCTCCGGGATTTCTATGTCTACTTCCGCGTATCCGAACCAGCTTTTTTGTTTCAATCTTTGCGTGAAGTCTGCCGCTTCTTGCTCCTCGTCTACCTGTTCTGTCAAATGGTCTGCGCCATCTAAATAATTTGCCTGGTCTGGATTGTTTGTTTGATGCTCTCTTAAATGCGCGGCGTAGTGCACCACTTTTTCTTTCCCGCAGGGCATATAGTTCAGCATGGTTGATAGATACAGCGCGTTGGCGTCGTACCCCTGGATGTTTTCACACAATTTGCTGTCTGGATATTGATGCGACCTTATCCGCGTTTTGCCCGCCTCATGGTATCTTGTGAAAACCAGACTTGGTCCGCCTACCACCGCCCCTTTTAACATCTCATACGCTTCTTTTCTTGGGGCGTAGAGTTCCGCTTTGCGCTCTATTGCGCCTTTTAATAGATAGTGCAAACTCACCCCTGGTATGCTGACCGCGTCTTTCAGTATGTCTATCCCCTTTTCTATGTAGAACGCTTTCATCTTTTCCAGCGCTTCTAGCCCCGGTGCCACATCCAGATTATTATAGTATTCCAGCCAGTCTTTGAACGTTTTCATCCCTTTTTCTTTGAACGTCTGTTTGCAGGCTTCCCATTGTTTTCGCGTCAGCACATACTCTTTTTTCAACTTTGAGTACCAATGCTCGTATTCCGGCAAGCCCTCGTAATCCAGCTTTTCTTCGCGGTCGAACCATTCGTATGGCAGCCACGATTTTGTTGCCTTGCAGTCGTACGCCTTTACCCATCTTTCGTAGCTCGTTCCTGGGCCTAAGTAGTTTATTATGTCCAGAAATCGCAATCTGTCTGTGAGTAAGAACATTATTTTGCTGCCACTTTTCGCCACTCTCACTTTGTTTGCCGTGTCCGCCAGCTCTTTCACGAAGTAATTCTTTATCAGGTTTAGATCGTATGTCCCTGAGTTGAATCCCAGTGTTGGCACCTGGTCGCACCATTCTTCTATCTTTTTTCTCTGGTCTTTGGGGATCAGGCTCACGTCCGCTGGCATATATTCCGCCCTTACCCGCTTCCTGATGTTTCTTTCTCGCCTTCCCAGCTCTTGCATGAACTTTTGAACTAATACTTTTGGGTTTCTTTCGCAGATGTGCGTCACTTTCGGCACCTTTTTTCCGTCTTGTGTAATGGTGGTTTCCAGCGTGTCGCCGATGCTAACTGAAACCGGTATATGCTTGCTTTCTATTGTCAGAAATTTTGTTGGCTCTTTTCGCTGATTTGCTGCTCCATACGCCTCAAAATCGTACAGAATCGCGTGTGGGTACGCTTTTGTCCCCGGTTTTGGCAGCTCTTCTCCGTGTTTGTCCGCTCCTCCTGGAACTAGCCATTGACATGACCAACATTCAATCACTTTGTATCCCACCTTTCGCAGATGGGCTGTGCGCCTTTTTGTGGCTTGGTAGAGCTCTTCTACTGTCTTGCCACCGTGTTCGATTATTTGTTCTCGATTTGGATAACATTTTGGACATCCGTGCCAACGACAGCCATGGTACTGAAATACCGCCTTTTTCTCGTCGTTGTAGCCGTCTACCGGCCTTTTCTCTATCCAGCGTTCTCCCCCGTGCCCCGACATTGCATGCACTATTTTGAATTGCCAGTTTTTCTCCACGTACCTCAGCCACTGGATTGATTCTTTTGAGGCTTGGTGTTTTGGATAGAACGCTTTCTGGTACGCTGTGTGCGGCGCTTCGACTTTTTCTCCCGGACAGTGGATTACCGTTTTGCCTTGGCTGCATCTTTCTGCGTGACGTTGGAGATTGCATGCCTTTGTGAATCTTGCGTGACAGTGGTTGCATTCATAAACATTTGACAGCTTCGTGATGTCTTTTATCAGGAACGCGTGCTCTCCATAAATCCCTATTGTCATTACGTTTTTGATGCGCATTGGTGGGTTTCTCATTAGGTGCCAAACTATTCTGGGGCTCGTTTCTATACCGAATTCGATTTCATCCGCGTTTGCTAGCTCTGGCGTGTAAACCCTTATTCCCAGCCAATCTGCTAAAACCTTGCCCTTGTTCAGGTGCATTTCCACCTTTTCCAATTCATCTAATGACGTTTTCTCCCAAGTTGATGGCATATTTCGGAGTTTGTAGAAACTCTTGGCAAGATCTCGTGCTGCTTCTGTGCTGCGATCCGGTCTTGCTCCTCTGTGTACGGCTATACAGCGCCATAGACACAGGTTATCTCTATACGTGTCCAGCGTCACCATTGCGTGGTTTCCTCTTGCAAGGTTATGTAGCCAGTTTGGTAAAGGTCCTGTTCCCATCAATGGTTGACGATCCATAACGACCTTTACATCGGCGCTTAAATGGGAGGCAAAGACCCACTTTGTATCCGGCCTTTCTGTGTTATCCGGATCTAGTCGCACCGCCTCCTTTTCTCTTAGCCATTTTTCCGCGTCTGCGTACGTTTTCATCCATGGAGAGCCTTTATTTTGGAAATAGATAATCTCCGCCCCGTCTGCCGGGTTTTCTAATAAATACGAATAGACGTGCCTCATGTAAAACGATGTTCTTACGTTCTCCCTTATCTTTTCCATGAACCTTGGTGTGAGATCTTTTTCCACCCCCGTTACGATTCGCCACCTCTTGTATCGTCTCCCGCTTGTCTCTTCTACCCCCTTATTTTCCGTGTCTTCGTAAAAATTCAGAATGAAATTCTGGTAGTCTGTCACATTTCTTATGTTATTCGGTTGAATGGGGTCAAATTGTCTCAGATAAGGGCTTTTGTTCCTATTTCTCGGTGGTGGGATTGGACTGTAAGGTTGCGGTTTAAGTGGCGCTTTTAATTTTTTATTTACACCTTCTGGGATTGGTTCTTCCAGCAGAGTATTTATTACATTTTGAATTGTGGGCGAATATTCTGCAATAAATTTTGATAAAAACCGCAAATCCTCGGGATCAAGATTTGCAAGCTCTTCTTCCAATGATCTGAGGTCTATGCTGTCCATCGTATATAATAGGGAAAAATATTTTTTAATTTTTATTATTTAGAACTTTGTACATTTATGTTGCATCCCTCTAAATGGGCATCCTTTTATCCTTCTCTTGCGAGTAGTAATATCGGAGTCGAACGAATACTTCCGAGTAGCACCCACCTTTTGCCTCTTTCCCTAGTACGAAGGGGCTTGTCCCCTGAGTACTAGTCCGGGAAAGAGGCAAAATTAGGTGGGCGCGCCCGAGGTGGTATTCGTTCGACTCCGATATTACTACTGGCCTTGCTTTGATACTGATCTAAAAATCACTTTCATGACTTTACGAGCCTGTTAGTGTGTCGCTACGGCTTGTTCGTGGTTTGCTACAGCAAAATGTATAGTATTTCTCAGTACATTCTTCCCTAAAGCCCTCAAGACTGGAACGACGAGCTTCAGTCAGAGTACAGCTTAGCGCAGAGGTACGTGGAATTCGTTTTTATTTAGTAAGTTTAGTACGCTCGCAGTTATCATTTCTCTACGCACCAGTTTGCAAAAGGCCGCTACGCTCGCAGTATAAGACTTGAACTGCTCTGGCCTTTAAAAAAATGTTTCATAGGAAAATTCCTTTATATTATTGCAGGCCGCTCATCATGCAACTATTTGTTTGGTAAGTTGTTTGCCGTTATAATACGCGTTCGTCCATTCCATAATTCTATCGCTTTTTTCTGATAGGCTCGGTTATCGGACTACCGATACAGCAGTCCGGTTGTATTTTTTTTTCGGCCTCCGGAGTAATTCGCTCTGTTTGGTTTTAGAATTCGTTTCTCCTCACGCTTTCTTCGGCAATTATCTATAAGCGGGTTCCTTGTGGGCTCGAATTCCTTGCTGGTGTACATCGACAACATTTTAATAAACCGAAATCACAGACGTTTACCACAGCGCGCTTTATATAATCGCAACATTACAAAATTATTTAGTCGACAGTGTTATGATCAACTCTTTTCTGGTCTTCATCAGATTAATTATATTTTTGACAGTGGAACGGATTATGACACCTTTCGCAGCTCAAAGCGAAGGAGCGTGGTGTTAGGAATGTTAGGAATGCTAGGATAATATCCTAGCATTCCTTTAAGTACTTACAGTTTACGCCTTCTGCGTCCCCTCATGTTTCGAAGACTTGAGTCTGACACCCAACTTTCTTCAAACTTTTCACACTCAACAGACGTAATTGGTTTTCTGAATCTTTGCTTTTCTATAAACAATAAAAAAAATCCAAGGAAAGCTATTCAAGCTATTCTTAGTCGTTTAAAAATGACCCCCAAAAGAATAAAGATTTAATTACCTTCAACGGCGGTGGCATTTTCCGACCTCTGGCTCTGCGTTATGAAAATGGCAGATTCGTCTTCCGAAGAATCCTCCATCCAGCTTCAAAACATGCAGTAGCAGCGCTTTGCCTTCCAACAAACAACTCAAAATAACCAAATACATTGCGTTATATACAATGCAAAATTACGTTTGCATGAAATTCAGATGTGGAAAGTTACATAATCTTTACAAGGAGTTAACAATGACTAAATTCAGGGAAATGAAAAAAGATTATGCAATTTGTATTACTACTAGACAATACATGCTAATTGCATTGTTGGAGGAAGAAAAAAGTAGGATTTTGTGAGAGTCAATGATTATATCATCTTTATAAGGAGTTAACAATGACTGAATTGGGGGAATGAAAAAGGATTATGCAATTTGTATGACTACTAGACAATACACGCTAATTGCATTGTTGGTGTTCCAAAACATCAATGTGAAGGGGCAACTGAAATCGCCGATGTAATGCAGAGAGAGAACAATAAGATTTTATGAGGGTCAATAATTATAATAGATAATTACTGAGGTTCGCAGCATTATTGGGTATAATGCAGGCAGCTTCGGCCTGCGGCCTCAGCTGCCTGTATTATACCCAATAATGCTGCGAACCTCAGTAATTATCTATTAAATAATGCTCACACTTCCAGAGCGCAGCCGCACGGGTAAAGACACCGTGATCCAACACCTGTCCCCTAAATCAGGTCACCATGTATGGAAGTGTTGAAGCCGCATTTGTTTCAGTGGCATATGCTGGAAACCAGCATTTTGAAGCTACGTGTATGACCTAATCATTATTTTAGTAATTATAATTCTTAAATTTTTAGTCTAATTAAATACATACGGATATTTTTTGCCTTTTTTAATGACATAGATCTAGAAGTGCAATTGATTTCAAGTTAGCGTTGTAATTCGAAGTTGAAAGAGACTGGTAAAGTTGATGAAAAACGTAGCAGGTTTAATGATCTTAAAATTAAAACTCACAAATTGACTTAAGTTTTACCAAGGCATCATAGTTGATTTTATCATTAAACGCCTACATCGTGCCTCGTCCTTCCAATAAGCGCACTCAGTCCTAAGGCCCCCCGCCCCCACTGCCCTCCCCACCCACATCACCCCATCATATTTTAAGATGTTTTCATAATAGTTTTCAAGGAGTTTTTTGGTTTGTTTTCTGTCCTTCAGTTTGGCAGTCAACAAATCTCAAACTCCACGAAACATTAGAAGAGAAATTAAAACCTCAAATTAAACACCTTCTTATTCTCGATTTTCAAATTAGTACTACTATTAGCACTGTCGGCGATTCATATATTTTATCGCAGAAAAAGTAAAATGTTTGAAGCACTTCAGCCGTTTATTAATTCTGTCCGTCACTGTCATAATTTTCAGTTTAACGGTAGCTATAGTTTTGAAAATTTGGTGATACTCAGAGCATGCCTGGTTAAGTTTCAGTCTTAGGATGAATTAAATTTTCATCAATTTTGGAAATTAAAGAGCTGAGCGCGCGCTTGTGTTGTACGAAAATTATACGTTGGCTCCTTGTTTGTGACGTACTGTATGAATAGAGTTTACATTGTAGAATGACTTGAAGTGCGTTTACGCAGGCGATTTGACCGCGGGATTTCCTTTATTGTACTGCTATCCTGCAAACATGGGCGTGTCTGTTTCCCATCCGCTGAGACGTCCTTCTAAAGGAAAGTATATCCAAACTCTTGACGGCGAGTGGGATGCCCTTGATGAAAGTGAACACTTCTTGAGCCAAAGCTCACAGCAGGGAAATAACGGAGAAACGTTACGCAGAGGTAAAGGCTGTTCAAAGCGGAACGAACCAGGATTTTTCCAATTCAAAGGGGTAAGAGGCAGCTCTAGGCGCACATTTGATAGTCTTGACACCATAGATTCCAGGAAATCAGTACCATTCGCTGTCCTTCCGGAGAACAATACCCAAGCTTCAGCGAGCTCGCCAGATAGCACTGGCTTTATGAGCATTCTATCTGACGGAGAAACTATCACAGCCGAGAAAAGTAGCAAAGTGTTGTATACTGATTACGCAGAGGGCGATTTGGAGGATGGAAGTTCAGCGTCGAAATGTGCGGGAAAACTGAAGGAGAAAAACGTGTGCAGACATGCAGAACATGTCCATCAAAAAGTGATTGCACCTTTGCAAGGAAAGTTCGGGAGAAAAGATCTTGTTTCTAGTAGCACTAGATCGGGCGAAGATGCTCATTTACCCGACGGAAACTATGACAACATACATTCCCGCGGCGTTGCGGGGAATGCAAGAGCCAGTGTTTTGCTGCCAGCTGTTACTCGTGCGGATGGGAGAGAAAATGAACGAGAAAGTGAACTAGAAAAAGCAAGAATGGTACGGGCAGATAGCGAGACTGGAATGGTTCGTCCCAGTAATAGATACAAGTTGGGTCCTCATCATTCAACTTCTGAAAAGTTTTCTTGACATTTCTTTATTTGTCCATAAAAAATAATGAAATTACTGTTGAAGTTATGCAGTATTTACACAGGTTCGTATAGTATCAGAAGAAACAAATCTTATGCCATAAATTGTAGCTTTGTTAACGTTGTTTGCATTTTTTACCACGAAGTCCAAACTTAGTAATAGCGTTATTTTTTGGCACTACGGAATGTCGCTTTGCACAGTTTATAATGAATTGTGAACTGTGAAGTGTTACTTATTACAGTGATGTCCTTTCAACCAATCATGTTTTGAATAAAGGAACACTACACGTGACTTAACCTGCGCCAAGTTTTCCGTATTACCATCGCGTTACAAAAAACGATTACTTGTAAAGGTTGATTATTTTTTGCACTCTTAATGGCTACAGTGATTAGCAAAACCACAGCATTCTTGCTTTCTGCACAGCCACTAAGAAGATTATCTTAACTACACTACTTAGAGAAAAAGGAATGATGATTAACGGCGCAACTGATGCAAAAGCCCGATATAAGGTCCTGCTGCCAGTCAACAACTTGGTCACGAGTGAAAGGTGCCGAAAGCGAACATACTGAAGCAGGAGCCTATAACCAATGGGCTCCTGACTGAAGAGAAGGCAATGTTAGGCACAACTACCCGACACCTACGCCTACCTTGCATTGCCATGCCCATCCCCTAGCCTCTCTCCTCTGCACATGGCTTTGTGCTCAATTGTTTAGCATCATTTTCATGTACACAACAAGGGCTATGAGGCATATATCCTCTGCACACATTGCGTGCCTGTGATCCTCGTCGATGTAAAGAAAGTGGACGCTTCATTGCATTCAAATTGCTTAATT
Source organism: Meandrina meandrites (assembly GCA_963693305.1). Taxonomy (NCBI): domain Eukaryota; kingdom Metazoa; phylum Cnidaria; class Anthozoa; order Scleractinia; family Meandrinidae; genus Meandrina; species Meandrina meandrites. The sequence continues at coordinate 31,754,894 of OY855906.1, forward strand.
TTACAAAAGAACTGGAAAATGCCGCTTCCTATTTACACTGTCTTGTGCAAACACTCAAGATTTGCATGAGACTTATACCTTCAAATTCTCCCAAACTTTCTAAAAATATATATTTCTTTTTTTACATCATAACCCTTTGTTTTTTAGCTCCAAATTTTAGTGCCCAGGGGGGAGGGGGGGGGGGGGGGTACTCCGGCTTGGAAATGACGGGGATGATCGAAGGATTTTTTCAGGTTTGAAATTTTCCATTCCGGGATTTTTTTGGGTTGCAAAATTTGGTAAGTATTTTTTTGGGTATTAAAAACAACCTAAAGTGCCTTGGCGTATTTATGCGAATAAAGTACAAACAAACATGTTTCAGTGCAGTTCTTTGTGTTATATTATTGCCCCTCCTGGCAATTTAAGGGTAATTTGACAAGGGATTTTTTGGGGGGTTATTTTTGGTCCAGGGATTTTTTTGGGTAATGTCGGAAGACTTAGGGATTTTTTTGGGTCCTGAGTTTTGCCTCCATTCAATCATCCCCGTCATTTCCCCCCCCCCCCCCCCCTGGGTTTTAGTGGATACCTCCCAGATGAACAAAACAAAAAACAATGCATTACATCATTAACTTTGTTCAGGACCATATTTATTTTACATACAGAACTTAAACATTGAGTTATCTACAATAACCTGAAACAATGCAAAAGCTTTCAAGATTAAAAATTCAATATACAATAATTTCACATAAGTAATACAAGTCTCTCTTACAATGAATTTCTACTTTCTCTTGTATTCTGAAAATCTGACAACAAAATATAATATATGCCAATCTTTTTGCTTCAAGTTCAAAGATCCATGTACATTTATCAAGAATAAATGCACACTCAATGACTGTCATAAGTGTCTCAGTAAGAAATAATTGGATCAATAGATTAAAATAATATCATAATTATAGTTCATGTTATTACAGATTTTAAATCTTAGCAATTCAGTTGTGTGTAGGTGTGTAACTGTAGCAACCTTTAAAATATTCAGCAATTCGAGGTACCACAACAAATAGGCCCTTTGTAGTTGGGGTCACATGACCAAATTTTTACTAAAAAAGTTTATATATTTATGGAAAAAGCATGTCAAAAATAGCACTATGGCCAAGTTTGAGCCTTCTGGCGTTTAAGAGCAAGGTTACACAACAGTTTGAAATTTTGGAAAATTAAAAGGATTTCCATGGAAACTTGCTGGAGGCGAGGTCTTGCCCTCCAACAACTTTTTCCATACAAATCTGTTTAAATTCTCTTTCTCACAAATTTAAACCATCATAAAATCCAATTATTTAAAACACAGGGGCCTCAAACTTGGCCATTTAGTTATTTTCGACACACTCTTTCTATTTCTGGCATTCTTTAATAGTTTTATGAAAGCATGTCACGTGATGGCCTAGTTGTAAAGGGCCTACCTTGCCTGAAAATGAAAATGAAAGTTGCACTTGCTTGTGCTTCAGATAGCAAACCAAATTGGCAGTATTTTTTTTTTTCAGAAAACAAGGAAACTATGAAAAAAAAAGAGAATGAAATTACATGTAGAAATGGACTACAAAGCTTTCTTTAACCTGCAAAGCATAATATGATAAATATAAGGAGACCGATATTTTGTAGATGCATTTTGAGCCTAAATAGTACACTGTAGTTTAATCCTTGCACTCCCTGAAGTCAACCACCAAGTCAGTGTAATTCACTACTTGCGGATATTAAATCTGTGCTAAATTGGTTGTTTGTTTGTTTCGTGTGAGCATTAAAATGAAAGCATCATCAAGCAGTACTTTTTTGTGGTACTATCTGTTGTTGTTGTTTTTTAACCTTGTAACATTCAATTTAGGGTTATTTTATTATTCTGTGATTTTAAAACTTGGGCACTTCTGCATGTGGTAGGATTAAGTGGAAATGCCATGTCTTATGTATGATTACATTAGATCTTCAAATTTCACCCCTAGTCTTGTTTACACGCAATAATTTTCAAACCTCTGGCACCTTTACAGTGTTTATATGTGGGTATTCTTTACATATTTTCATCTCTCCACTTTTGCTTGTGATAAAAATTTACACGTTCACAGTTCCAAATTAACGCAAGGTTTGGGGGTGAAACTAACTAGTCTATTGTATGCATCACTAGGCTCTCATTAAGCAGCAGGTTTCCCCTTTTTCTTCATCTCTGCTAACTAACAAACTTGTAAAGTTCAAGTTGTAATGTACTTTTCACTAATTCATGGTCATAGCACATCCATAAACTTTTAAGCCAGAGACTTCCAGGATTTACAAAAGCAGGCCCATACTTGACAACAGTGTACCTGAAATATTCTTACAGCTGAACAACTAAATTATAAAACCACAAAATATAATAACATTCAACTTCATCTATATAATAATTGTGTTATAGCCTTCACTAGCTGCTAATGGAAGTCAGTTCATTCACAGCTACATGGACCCAAATTTAAAAGTTTATATATTTTCCATTTTTTTTTACTGAGTTCCATAGACACTCTCGTCACTGTATGCTATGTAGAGGAAGAAATCCTCTTCGTGATGTTCTTGGTATAGCTGACCCATTGTTGCACTTGTGGGTGGGATGACATTATTGACAAAGAAGAACAACGCATCCTCAGCTCTCAGATGAATTCTCTTGCGGATTAAAAAGTAAAACTGTCCCACTATGAATGAGAAAGGGAAAAGACAAATTTAATTTATATGGTGGTATATACATTCTAAATAAAAAAAAAAAGTCCTATCCAATAAATTTAAAAAGACATATTTTGATAAAAAATCATGGAGGTGCAAGCGATAGCCCTCAGTCACAAAGGGCTCTTGCTATCTTTAAATTATAAGTGTATTCAAACCATAAGGCTCCCTTAATGTAGTTAACATATTTGCCTTGTTAGGTGGAGCCCCAAACTTCTATTTACAGCCGACCAAATTACCCCTGACTAGCAGGCTCAGCTCTACTATGAAGGAGGTCTTGGATCTAAGGGTCCTTTAAAGTGCCTATAACCCCAAAAAATTGTTTTCAAGGAAAAGAATATTTACATTTCTTGGAGCAGAATGCCGAAAAATTTGTTGATTTTGGTTGAAACCTTGATTTTCTGTGAATCGTCAAAGTCGAAAAAAATCGCAGTAATCAGAAACACGACCGAGCCGAACATCCGGTCAAAAGGGTCTGGGTCCAATAAAATTTGTGACGTCAACCCAGTACATCAGTCGAACGTGATATTGCTCGCGATATGATCTGCATTGTATATAGGTCGTGACTCTGGTCGGAGCTCCAAAATGCGAAAAAAACCGGGAGACCATCAAGTTCTCGGCAATGTAATCGAAGCACATCAGAGTTTAAGATTTCTTGGTCACCTATCTTGGTTCGATCGGCGAGTGCTAGCAGCGAAAATGAAAATCAAACTTTCGATCTTCGCACACAAACTTCAATTTGCTGCGTATGGACTCCACAGTTTTCGTAGAATTCAAGGTACATGTAATTATCTTCTATTCCCGATCCAAAATATTACCACTATTTATTTGAAGCATTAAGCGATTCTAGTGAGCGCTGCTGATTTTATTCAGACTTATTCGCTCCCCTGCATGTACACACGATGCAAATTAACAATCGACTCTTTCTGCGACACTTTGTTTACATTACTAGCAGCGAAGGAAAACAAGTTCTTCACTGATTCTTACCGCAAAGATGCGGCGTCTTCGGGCTTTACTTAAGTTAGCGCAAGTGTTAATCTAAAGGGTTTAAAAGCAGGACAAGATATTTTCAGTTGAATCCTAACCTCGAGCAGAAAATTTAAGAAGATTATCGATTGTACGAATGTGATGAATAGAGAATAAAGTTGGCGTACCGGCCGCTCCTGCGAACGAATAGTTGACTGCAAATTATTCATACGCAAGTACAGACTTTCGTTGTAGAATTTACAGTAAATACTGATAATAAGTCAATAAATCTTATACGTTTTTAAAACTCTGAGGCAATTCAATTTATTTAACTAAACTGTGCATGCTGTGCGAAGGTCAAGAATTCATGTTGTGTTGTGACTCTGCGTGTTTAAGGTTCTCTGAGTTTAGAATGCTCAAGCAAATTTCATGATAATCTTTTCCCACATATCTACATACAGACATATATAAACATGTAGTACTTGAGTTCTCCATAATAAGTTGTTCATTGATGTTCTACGAAAGTTCTTTGCTAGCCATCCAGAACTACGATCTGCTCCTACAATTATCACTTCAGAGTGATTACCAATATCCTGGGTTGACGTCACTAGTCCCAGTTTCCGCTTCACTCGGTCGTGCGTAGAAAAATCTCAACTTTAAAAATTCGTAAAAAATAGCGGTTTTAACCAAATCGCAAAATGTTTGCGGCATTTTACTCAGTATGATGCAAAGATTTAATCTGGCCGAAAAAGAGTTTTTGGGGTTATAGGCACTTTAAGGCTATTCTATTTTGCTTTGTCAAATTTTGCCTTTTGATTGTTTATCTTAGAGGAACTTAAACTTTGAAACAAAAATGGGGGGGGGGGGGGGGGGATACCATATGCTCATTGTAAAGAGTAGGGCACAAAGTTCTTGGTGTTGTGGTCTGGTCTTTGCCTGTGGTACTGTTGAAATGCTTGGAAATATACAATCCGAGGGTAAAGAAACATGCTACATGATATGTAACACTGTCTATATATCTCAAATGTCCAAGAAAATAATTAAATTGATTGTTTGAGATGGCAGGGGGTTTGATTCAAATGCTGGTTGCATTTTGGACTGTGTTTTACCTGTCAAATCTGAAGGCACAAGATATTTCTTTTTATCCAAATCACCAATTCTTGCTTTGGGTGCTTTTTCCACAATGACCTATCAAATAAATACAGGAAAACAGAAACAATTAAATCACTTCCTCTTAGGTTTATATACATGAACATATATATACACCTGATTTGTGAAACACTGTAAATTATGTATGAGCAATCCACAATATGACCCAGACGCTTTCTGGAAAGCATGTGAGCTACATGTAGGTACTAATCTGCATTTGAGCTGTGATCATAAGGAATTTATACGCGAGGGCTTCATACATGCAACGATACACGCAACAAAATTTTCAGTTTTGCGGTGAGTTACTTGAATTCCGACCAAAATGCCGTAAATTACTTACAGAAACTATAAATCCATTAAACCTGTATCCAAATGAACTGCTCCAGACTACTGAATTACGATGAAGTGGAAGAATTTGACCAAATCAAATTAAAACCCTTATGGGTCTCCGATGATAATTATGGACCAGTAATTCAGTCATATAATTCCATAAGGTCACATTGTGTGTGATTTATGGTATTTTTGGACGTTTCTTCAATCGAGTATACACCTAATTGAAGAAACATTGACCATGTGAAAAGCATGGAGTCACAAGATCATGATTTATGTAATTAAATGATATTTATGAGTATTATGGTGTGCCGGTAGTAGGCAATACTGCCGATACGCCAAAGCCCCCTGGGTATACACCCTTTAAAAGGAGTTTTGGGAGGGTTCCCACTGGATCAAGAAAATCTTGACCCCGGTGGGATTTGAACCCACGACCTCCGGATTAGATCTTCCGACGCTGATCATGATTAATGTAACCTGTCTTAGTTATCATCATGTTTATTCTATCGCAAACAAAGATTATTTTTTCTGATTTCCAAGTAAACATTTGGGTCACATTCTTCAGGGTTTATGCTTTTCATAGGTGAACGATTCCTCAATCTGGTGTATATGTTCATGTACAAGTACATGTACAGTACATACTGCAATTTTCCATAACACACAAGCACTGAATTTCAAAACGTTCCATCAATGGGTGTATTTTACAAGTACATGGCGTTATTATTAATATTTTTCATTATCCCTATCATTATCAATACAATATTGAAAATAATTGTAAGAATGGGAAGAAATTGGAAACCAATTTGTTGTGAAAGTGGAGTGCATATCAAATTGGCTTTCATTTTTTTCCTTTTCTGTCAGCATGCCCAGTTATGACACCAGCTAAAATGTCCAATGAACAGAATTTTATGGTAATTGTTATTGGATATAGCATAAGACACATAGCAACCAACCATAGAACCGAGAATGAGTCAAGTGCAAATAGAGCGATGTTTATAAATGCGGCAAACTTTTGTCGGATTTTGGCCTTACGAAGAAAACTATGACTGCATGACACTCAGCACATGTTTGTCGTCACAACTGTGTTGGGGATTCTTTCGATCAGCTGTGGTTTTCTGGATTGTCACCTACATACACCAATCATGACCAATCTCCTAGTGTGTGCCAAAACTCACAGGAAAATGGCAGTGGATACTATTTCAAGATCAACTGATTTGCCAACAATTTAAATCTTGGGAGCTTTTTTCCATTGCATACTTTCGACATGAACTTTTGAGCTCACAAAATTCTTTGATTTTTTTCCGAGATTTATGATCAGCCTCTGATACCCAACGGCTTTTGTTTTCCTTTTCTTTTCTCTCTCGATCCAAAACTAGAGCTATGCCAGCTGGGCGGGCGGACAGGCAAGCGACGCACGCAATGCAATGTTGTGATTAGGCAATGTATAAAGCCACCCTCCTGTGCTAAACATCCAGGAGGTCCAGCCATGTCGACAGCTCAACGCTTTTGGACTGTGACGTAATGAGTCATGCAAGAAAAGGAAATTTAGAATAACTCTGGAGTGAAAAGAGATTACAATTTTTTTTCTTCTGCTAAAGAAATCGTAGAGCACATAGTTTATGGATGCCAAATATCTCAATTTTGTAACAATTTGACCTGCAAACCTGTTCCGTAACCTTAAGTTGAGAATTTTAGAGTTTGTGTGCTATTGATGATCTCTGTAATTCACTGAATTCTGAAATTCGCTTACTACAAGTATTTGCAGTATATAACAACAAAATGTACAAAAGTGCTAAAAAATATATATAGTCTACAAACACTGCAGAAACATCTTGGCATTGGACTTTGAAGCTCTCTACATCATGTTCCAATTAGCAATGCATGGTGAATCAAACTCAAAGTTCACAGAAACTGTAGTGACTGTATGCACACTTCCAAACACACATACAGGTACATTCCTTAAATTTGTAAGTATTAAAATTCTAAGTAAATAAAGTCTGTACAGTATTTAAAGATATTCCCATACTCAACAACTGTATTTCTCAGGATGTTTACCTGATTTTCACCATTGTGATATTTGACTTTCTGATATCATAGATGGGGGTGAAATTTCTTTTTGTTTTAAGTCTCATGATAAACTAAACACATATTTTGAATGTTTAGTCTCATTTCTAAAACTTATAAAAGGTTGTTTTTCTTGGGATGGATAAGGGAAATTTGAGAATACATTGAGTGTTTATAGAGTAATGTTTATACGCAGTGGCCAAATGGTAAGTGTTTTACAGCATGTGTACATGAAAACTGTATAGAAAATTAGGAGTTCAATGCAGACACTGACTTCGTCACAAAATAAATATTCTAAAATATTTAAATTCAATAACTTACTTTGTATGGATAATATCAAACAGTACTTCAGGATGAGATTATAAATTTAACACAGAAAAATATTTTGCAGTGCACATGCTTTGCAAAAAAAGTTCTATTAGTTTCCATATGTATAAGGAACGTGATACGTGTAAAAATTTTAGTAAGCTTCCATGGGTTCGTTCGCGATCGTTCTCTGGGATTTTTCTGGGCCTGCAGATACTCATACGACTCTCTACCTTCTAAAAGGTCTGCCTAACCGTAAGCCAGATGTATTTTATATAAATACAACTCTATCAAATATTAATAAAGAAAACGGAGTCAAATGTGAAAATCTACATGTAGAATACGACCTCGTCGGAACATATAAAGCGAAGGTAGAATGAAACCTTCGTTCATCTTGTTGCAAAGCCGACACTCCTTCAGTAAGCATAAATTGACATCAGATAAGCTTACATTGCGCTGAACCGAAGTCCCAAGGTAGAACTTTAACAACAACTTACGAAATATGTAACAAAAGCGATCAGCTATAGCTTCATGGGCTGTTTCTCTCTCGGCGACATCAAAACATAACGAAAGGCAAACAGTCCATGACGTTGCATCTTCGCTGACGCCATGTTTAATTTCTGAAAACTTTTTCGCTTTTATGACTCCGTTTCGTTTACACTAAGAAACCTCCTAATACAGCAGCAAAATGTGCAAACGCCATTTAATTCAGGCATCCCTTTCACGACTTGTAGATCTCAGAAATTTTAAAAATTCAGTGACAGGAAGTTCCCACATAACTACTGATGGACTCACCGGAACTCTATCGGGATATTTTTTCCGAATTTTCTCTCCCTCAGCGCGCCTTTTTTCAAAGGGATGCTCCTCTTTGTATTCCCACTTCATTGATGCACTTTTACAAGTTCTGTCTAATTCGTGAGTTGATTTTCAACGCGAAAAAACGTCCTTGTCTTTCCAAAGCACAAACAAAATGGCGCTAAATGCGTTTCCTTGCCGATCACGTGATGTTGTGTGTTCTCCCTGTTTCGACCGATGACGTAGACAAATTTAGTCTATTTTTAGAAACAGTCGACCGAAACGAACCGGAAGTGAGTCACGAAACGTGGCAGAAATTGTGACAGTTCCAAACTCTCCAGACCACAGCAAAGAAAATAATCACAGGGGCATACCCTGGATTACAGCTGAAAGTAGAAATCTTACTTTAAAGGAGTTTGAAAGGGATGTTTTTAGCAATCAAAAGCTATGAGACTTTTTATGAGAACCGTGGTAGACCGGAAGCAGAGGGCGCGATCACAGATTTTTACCCGACGGTCCGATACTGTGCAATCTATGAGTTCCTGTGGAAAATTATATTGGGTCTTGTGATAAGCTATAAAATTTAATGTGTCCTTCCAACCAATAACTGTCTCAAAATCATTGTGTGGCTGATCGAGTCTGGCAAATTGCTGACAAACGAAAACTAGAACAAGTTGATCGGCAACTTTGGCATTTTTTTATATATATATTGTAACATTCTCGCACTTCTTCAAACAATGTTATCGTCGCATTATGATAACGTAATAATCAGCGGGAACTCCAAACATCGTACATTTATTTCCAGCTTACAACTACGATGTTTGGAGTTCCCGCTGATTATTACGTTATCATAATGCGACGATAACATTGTTTGAAGAATTTCCTTGATGTTTGAGATGTCTAATGCGGATCTTGAAGATAATTTGACGACTGAAGGCGCGACTGGTGGAGTAAGGATAAGACAACCAAATGTTACCATCGATCAATCTGCAGTTGCGAACGAGACAATCTTTCGATTGAAAGCCTCCAGAAGCGCCGCCAAAGGAGTAATCACCCGTAAGCAAAATGAAGCCAGAAAGATTATGTCAGATTTTGGCGACGTAAGCGACCTCGAGCGTAAGCGCGCCGAGTTGGATGAAGCGATAGACAAATTTAAAGTAGCGCACCAAGCGTACCATGAACAACTCGTCGACCAAAATGAGATCGACGATTCGCATGAATATTACGACACTGCAATACTTCTTGCTAACGACACTAGAAGAATTATCGACGATTGGATTCAAGGTTTCAGTCAACCGCCGCGAGCTACTGACCTTCCGGAAATTAACCCAGACGACTCTATCAGCTGCGTTGATTCTCGAGTTTCCCCTAAAGTTGCGGGCTTGTCACAGAAATCAAGAGCTAGTTCGAGGTCAGGGTCAAGATCTTCCAGGCGGAGCTCAGTGAGCAGTGCTAGAATTGCAGTGGCGGCGAAGAGAGCGTCTTTAACAGCCGAAGCCTCTATGCTACGAAAGCAGCAAGCCTTGCAAGAGGAAGAATTGCGCTTACAACAAAGAAAACAAGAGTTAGCTCTTGAGACTGAAATTGCAAAAGCCGAAGCAGAAGAACGTGTCCTCGCGCAAGCCGAGGTGGGTGTTCCAGAGCTTGTTACGAACGTTGGATTTCGAAATACTGCACCTGCTGTTAAATCTGAGTTCAGGGTAACTAAAGAAGAGTCTAACGTCAGTCAGAAACTTCGTGCACAGGACAAGCATCGTCCAGCGTGTGAAATGAATGCGAACGGAAGGCAGCGTAATGTAGTTGAGGACAGAGAATCTCTGCATTCGATTTCTAGCGAAGAAGGATTTCGTCAATTAATGGAGTTGCAACGTCAGCAGCAAGAGCAGAATCGTAACATGATAAGCATCCAGCAACAACAAAACCAACAAGTGCAACAATTGCTAAAGGAACAACAGCTTCATACTTTGACCCTAACGTTGCCTCAACCTGAAGTTCCTACATTCACCGGCGATCCCATCGAATATTGCAGTTTCATCAGGGCCTTTGAGAGTATGATTGAGGCAAAAACGGCGAGTCCTAGCTCAAGATTGTATTACCTTGTGCAGTACACAGCTGGCGACGTGCAGGAGTTGATGCGCAGTTGTCTTGCAATGGATTCCGATAGAGGATATCAAGAGGCCCGCAAGTTGCTTGCCAAACGCTATGGTCAACCGTACAAGATTGCCTCTGCGTATGTCGATCGCGTTACTAATGGATCTGCGATAAAAGCTGAAGACGGAACAGCGTTACAGTCGTTCTCTGTCCTGTTGGCAAGCTGTAAGAACACTTTGAGCGATATTGGATACCTAAGCAAGATCGAGAATCCGGATAGTCTAAGGAAAGTTGTGGCCAGACTTCCGTTCAATTTGCGCCAAAAATGGCGTGATGTAGCCGATGGTATCACGGAGACGAAAGCAAGGGAAGTGACGTTTGCGGACATTGCAAGTTTTGTAGAGATGAAAGCTCGAGTATTAACGCATCCAATATTTGGAGACATTTCCAGTGAGCCGAAAAACAGAAGTGTTCTCGAAGGAAGGAAACCAATGAATAGGAGAGCCTCTTCGTTTGGAGCAGACGCCCATGATCATGATCCCAATAGTAATACTCACCCCATAAACGAAGTCGTGACTAATGATGTCTTGGAGTCGAGGTCCAGCAACCCTAGTCAGAATTGTCCGTTATGCAGAGCCCCTCATTGGTTATCCCAGTGCAAGGAGTTTAGAAGTAGAAGTGTCCGTGGTAGATATGAACTTGTACGAGAGAAAGAGCTTTGCTTCAACTGTCTGATCCCAGGTCATTATGCTTCAACGTGCCCAAAGTCGAGTTTTTGCAAAGTGGATGGATGTAGCGACAAACATTCAACCTTTCTACATCCACCAGCAGCACGAGTTGGCAATGAAACGCAGCCAGAGATAGAAGCCCAGAGTGCTTACGTAGATGTGGGCGAGTCGCGGTGTGCCTTTACTGGGGCCGGAACGTCGGTAACGGGATTACCTGTAGTGCCAGTCAAAGTAAGAGCCAAGGGCGGCGATACCATGGTACACACTTATGCCTTTTTAGATGGTGGCTCGAATACGTCTTTCTGCAGCGATCAGCTAATGAAGCAGCTTGGAATCAAAGGCATCAACACCACTTTATCGCTGACAACGATGGAAAGAGAGAATAGTACGAAAAAGAGTGCATTGGTCCAGTTGGAAGTTTTCGACTTCGATGAAAACAATTTCATTGAGCTACCTCTCGTGTTCTCTACACCTAAACTTCCAATAGCTTCAGAGAGCATACCCAGTCAAGATGATATCGACAGGTGGCCCCATCTGAAAGGAATACATGTCACTGAAATAGAAGCCAATGTTGGTTTACTAATAGGCCACGATGTACCTAAAGCTCTGGAACCGAAAGAGGTTAGAGAAAGTCAGAATGGAGGTCCATATGCCACCAGAACGTTGCTGGGCTGGGCGATCAATGGCCCATTGGGCAGAACCGGACAAGCCACGCGCACTACGAACTTTGTTCGAACGGACGCTGCACTTGACCATCAGTTCCAGAGGTTTTGCAATATGGAGTTCAACGATTCTTTGCTTGGCAGTGAGAGAGCGCCGTCCCTTGAGGACAGAAGAGCCCTGACGATTATGGAAACCTCTGCTGTTCTTAAAGAAGGTCATTATGAAATTGCCTTGGCGTGGAAGTGTCCTCCACTCTGCCTCCCGAATAACAAACGTTTGGCAGAACATCGACTGAGGCTGCTACGAAGAAGACTTAGCAGAGATCAAGACCTCTTTCAGAAGTACTCGGCTTTCATAGACAACCTCCTTGACAAGGCCTATGCTAGAAAGGTCCCGGATTATCAATTAAGCCGTCCAGGTGAAGCTACGTGGTTCTTACCACACCATCCAGTTTTCCACCCCAAGAAGCCTGGGAAAGTTCGTGTGGTTTTCGATTGTGCAGCCAAGTACAGGGGTGTCTCCCTCAATGATGTACTGTTACAAGGCCCAGACATGACCAACACCCTTATCGGTGTTCTGATTCGGTTCCGGCAAGAAAGGATAGCTATTATGGCCGATATCGAGTCTATGTTCTATCAAGTCCGCGTACGTCCAGACGATTCACATGTGCTTCGCTTCTTGTGGTGGCCAGGCGGTAATTTAGAAAGTCGACCCGAGGAGTATCAGATGAGAGTTCATTTATTCGGTGCTGTGTCCTCTCCCAGCTGTGCGAACTTTGCTCTCAGGAAGACGGCCGAGGACAACCTACATGAGTTCGATTTCGAGGTCATCAACACTGTCAAAAGAAACTTCTATGTAGACGACTGCCAAAAGTCCGTGCCTGGTGAAAATGAAGCTATCCGTCTGACCGCTGACCTCAGAAGGCTTCTAGAAAAGGGAGGATTCAATTTAACTAAATGGGTCTCGAACTCTCGCAAGCTGGTTGAATCATTGCCCGAGTCTGAGAGAGCCGGCACATTCAAGGATCTTAACGATGGTCAAATGCCTGTAGAGCGTGCTCTTGGGGTGCGTTGGGACGTAGAAAGTGATAAGTTCTGTTTCAAGATTGAAGTTAACGATAAGCCCCTCACAAGAAGAGGATTGCTGTCTGTTGTCTCTTCAGTATATGATCCTCTTGGTTTCGCAGCCCCAGTAATCTTCCCAGCCAAAGTGATATTACAAGATTTATGTCGAAAGAAACTGGAATGGGATGACCTGATTCCTGACGCAGAAAAAGGGCGTTGGCTAAAATGGTTACAAGATCTACCCAAGCTCGAGCAATTCTCGGTCGATCGCTGTTTCAAGCCGCAGAACTTTGGTAAAACCGTGTCACTGCAGCTTCATCATTTCTCTGACGCCTCTCAACAAGGCTATGGTGCGGTCTCTTACCTCAGATCTCTGGATGATGAAGGCGTAATACATTGTTCTTTCGTAATGGGGAAAGCGCGTACTGCCCCGCTGAAGTCTATAACGATACCAAGATTAGAATTGTCAGCAGCTGTCCTAGCATCAAGGTTAGACAAGATTATTCGAAGAGAGATCGATCTTCCGATACATGAATCCGTGTTTTGGACGGATAGTACCTGCGTAATCAACTACATTAGAAGCAACGACAAACGGTTTCACACATTTGTTGCCAATAGAGTCGCAGTCATACGTGATGGATCTTCACCGTCGCAGTGGAAGTATGTGAGCTCAGAGGCAAACCCCGCAGATGACGCGTCGAGAGGTCTTGCGATAGGCACTGTTATTAAGAAGAATCGTTGGATAAATGGTCCTGACTTCCTCTGGCAGCACGAATCAAGTTGGCCTGCGCAACCGACCACGGTCAGAGAAATTCCTGATGACGACCCTGAAATCAAGAGAGAGATTCGAACGCATTTCGCTGTATCCGACGCTGGGATCAATAGCATGAATCGGGTATTTGGGAACTTTTCATCATGGTCTCGCCTTAAGAAGATCTTTGCCTGGATTTTGCGCTATCGGGAGAGATTGAGGGCATCGTGCGAAAGGCGTAAAAGGGGTTCGCTACTGGTACTGAAATCCTCTAAAGTGGGTGAACCTATAAGTGTGGATGAGATCGACAAAGCAGAGAAAGAAGTCCTTAAATTCGTTCAACGACAGAGCTTCCAAGAAGAGATATCCTGTCTAAAAGAGAAAGGAAAGGAAAACGAAAGCGATGGCTTGAAGAATAACAAAGAGAAGAAACCGCTAATCAAGAAATCGAGCGCGATTTACAAGCTTGATCCAGTAAAGATTGATGGCCTGTTGTATGTTGGAGGGCGCTTGAATCAAGCACCAATCCCAGACTCTGCGAAGCACCAAATTATCCTGCCTAAGAAGCACCATGTTGTAGAATTGATCGTGCGTCACTACCATCTTAAGTCGGGTCATTCAGGTTTGGAACATGTGTTATCCCTGATTCGAGAAAAGTTCTGGATCCTCAAAGCGAGGACGGCTGTGAAAAGCGTGTTGGTCGACTGTTTCGATTGCAAAAGAAGGCAAGCCCCGTTAGGAGAGCAGAAAATGGCAGATCTGCCCGCGGACCGTGTGACACCTGAAAACCCGCCCTTCACATTTGTAGGAATTGACTGCTTTGGCCCGTTCGTTGTGCGAAGAGGAAGAAGTCTTGTGAAAAGATATGGTGTCCTATTCACTTGTTTATCTATCAGAGCTATCCATTTGGAAGTCGCCCACAGTCTCGATACGGATTCCTTCATAAACGCGATGCGACGGTTCATTGCTCTAAGGGGCCAACCCGAAGAAGTGAGATCCGACAATGGCGGAAATTTTGTTCGAGGAGAGAAGGAGCTACGTGAAGCCATTGCAGGTTGGAACCAACAAAGGATTGGCGAGTTCTTACTGCAACGAGACGTGAGATGGTTATTTAACCCTCCGGGTGGTTCGCATCACGGCGGAGCTTGGGAACGTTGCATCAGAACGGTGAGAAAGGTTATGGGCGCTCTTACAAGGGAACAGATTCTTGACGATGAAGGCTTGACAACGTTGATGTGTGAAGTAATGTCCATCGTTAATGGTAGACCGATAACAAAGGTATCAGATGATCCGAGAGATATGGAGGCCCTAACGCCGAATCACTTGCTATTGCTTCGCTCTGGACCATCAGCTCCACCTGGTCTGTTTGCCAAAGATGACATGTACTCTCGTAAGCGGTGGCGACAGGTTCAATACCTGGCTGACGTTTTCTGGCGAAGGTGGATCAAGGAGTACCTCCCATCTCTACAAGAAAGGCAAAAATGGAATCGACCACGGAGAAATTTTGCCGTTGACGACATCGTCCTAGTGGCTGATGCGAATTGCCCGCGAAGCTGCTGGCCGCTTGGCCGTGTTTTGGATGTCCAAGGAAACGCCAAAGACGGGTTCGTTCGAAGAGTAACCGTGAAGACCAAAGCATCGATCCTACAGCGACCAATCGACAAAATTGTCTTCCTCGAATCCTCTTCAGGTTAAATTAGCTTTATCCGTTCTAATTTGGGGACGCTAGATTTCTGTGGTTTTACTCGACGGATTTTCAAGTCCAAAGACTACGGTGATATCGGGAATGACTGCGATGGATGATTTGTTATTGAACTTAGAAGGGAATCCCCTTCTTTGAGCATCACAAGGAACTGAACTCATTATTTCTCACTTAGCTATAGTGGAATTGTTATTAGTCGCTTTCCATTAAGAAGCTTTGTTGTTGTTGTTTGTTTGTTATATTTTAGCGCGGGCTGCTAATGTTACTCTATTGTTTGTTAAATGCTATAAGTATTCCGCATTTAGGGGCCGGAATGTAACATTCTCGCACTAATTTACACTTAATAGGCGCTTTATTCATGTAAATTAGCTATACCCGCGTCCCACCGGGACAGAGTCTAGTGCGCATATATTTAGATTTTTAAGACCGTTAGCGGTGTGACTACAACGTTCGTTATGTTATATATTTTGAAGCTATCTTGCTGGCGATCCGATGTTTATCCGGGAAAAATTCTTCAAACAATGTTATCGTCGCATTATGATAACGTAATAATCAGCGGGAACTCCAAACATCGTAGTTGTAAGCTGGAAATAAATGTACGATGTTTGGAGTTCCCGCTGATTATTACGTTATCATAATGCGACGATAACATATATATATTTAAAAAATATTAAAAATACATATTTACATATTACATTCTAAACAACTTTTATCCATTCGAAGGGATTGCAGCATCTTTTAGTGTTTAACTTACCATATTCGGAAGATTTCCGAATGTTTCCTGAAGGCCATACGATCCGTTCCGAAGTTTTGGAAAGATTTCCGAAGATTACCGAAGACTTCCATTTAAGGTGGGGGTTCACTTGAAGCCCGTTTTCCCACCACGTAACTTGGGTTTAATGCGAGTATCTCGCTCCCGTTTCAAACACTCTCAACTCTGTTCATCCCGCAAAGCTATGGTAAGCGGTGTTTTGTAAATTTTTTGGTGATTTTTGGGGATGTTCGGAAAGAGATAGTTTTTCTCAAAGGATTAGTAAAATTTGGAGAAATAAGATTAGATAGATAGATGCTTTATTAAAACTAAATTGCAACCCGAGGGTTGAATTATATAGTTTTTTACAAAAAAATTACAATGGTTAAAAAAGGTTAAAATTACATATACAAAAAAATATACAACTATGAAATGTCAAATATTTAAAATTTGAGCGCATTGCTAAGAATGAATGAGTTCTTCAATCTATTTGTCTTAAAATTAGCATTAAATAAGAAATATAAGAGATTTAATGTAATTTTAAAATTAGAATTTGAAGTTAAAAATTAGTAGATGGACACCCAAACAGTCCCCTGACAACCTGGAGTGCTCTTGCGTTGGGGCCAACTGTCTGGTGGTGTTCCAAAAATAATTTTCTTTCTTCCATCCCTTCTTTAAAACTCTTAAAATTTCACTCAAATTCACCTTTACCCCCACCTTAAAGTAGTTACTGTTACTATAGAGAATGAATTGAATTCACTGAGTATTGCCAAACTTTCATTCGATTAAAAATTGTAAAATCAGTTTGGGTGATATTATGAATACAATCGGTTTATGTGCAACGTCGTTTGAGTGTTTCTATGATACTAAGTTAAAAATATGATTTGGCGACCCCCTCCTTTACCCACCGAATAGATAGCGTGATTGCTCAGTTTTTTTTCCCAGCTCAGACAGCACGTTATCCCTGTATTCAGGTATTCAATCAATGTTTTGCAAGAAGCAGTTGAATGTGATATAGAAACAGGCGGCTCTATGCTAAGATCTTCTGAATCATGACAATATCCAGGCAAACCCGTATCACGGAAAGGCTAATTGACAATCGCTACGACGTAGCCATTGGCCAGAATCCAATACTGTTCATATCCCATCGTGATTGTATATCAGTTTATTGAGAAACAAAATAGTAAGAAAGAAATAACTATATACAACTATATACAGTGATTGTAAAACTGTTATCTAGACTAGACAATCGTTTTGTATGGGATTGAAACTCGCAGATGATTAAAAAAGTTACTCTTCCAAGAGTCGATCGATCGTTCTATCCCCGAATGACGAGCATTTTGTTTCAGTAGAGCTTGCCATGACAAAAGTCGATAGATATACGATAGATATATGAAAAATACGAAGGCCGCTATGCTACGATCTGCTGAGTTATGATTATAGCCAGGCAAACCCGTGTCACGCAGACTAGTGATTGGTAATCGCAACGACGTATTAGCCATTGGCCAGACTCCAGTATACTAGTCATTATAACATTACTTGATTGTACGTCAGGTTATTTACAGTAAACATTAGTGTCAATAACTGTTAGGCCAGAGAATCATTTTGAATGTGATGGTGGCTCGCAGATGATTTGAAACATTTACTTTTCCAAGAAAAAAAAAAGACACATTTGTTTTGCATCGATAATGTAGTTTCCCGGAAAAAAATTAACACTCCAGGACATCCAATCAGAATTCACCTTCTCGCCAGTCCCAGTTTCATTGTTTCGGTTTGAGCTTCAGAAGTTGTGAAGATCACCTTCTTGCAGATCAAAAATACGAATCCATCATGTCCAAAAGTGATATTTTTGCTGAACCGATGCTCGACACTGAGGACTACTTGAAAAAGTACAAAGAACAACTGATTGAACTAGACAAGAAAGGATTGCTGCCAAAACTCGACTTAAAATTGAAGTATAAAGTTTACTCTATTCGCGGAAGCGAATTCGGAGCGCACAAATCGATTGTCCTGACCACAGATGATAAGCATTTTGTCACTGTTGAGCTTGGGTTCCTCACAGTTAACGGTAAAAAACACATCTACCCAGTCACGAGGTCGATTGATAGATCAAGGATGGCCAAGATGGAATACCTCGGAATGATCGAAGAAACGGGACAACAGTTAATTGGGAAAGCCGTTGCGGTGATGAAGAAATTTGGAAGCTACTTCAAGCTTTGTAACAACTGCCAAGACTACTGCAACATGTACGTGGAGGCTATCGGATTGAAACAAGCCCAAAAGCTCACTGATGGAGACAAAGCTAAAATAGCGGGGTTTCTCGCCGCCATTGTGGCCTTTCTGTTCGCCGTTATGCGTTGAAACGCTACCGTAACCAGGGCTCTCCATTGTTCACGAACTGAACTATGTTATTTTTACTGACTTCTACAAGTGTGTCTTTAATGCTGCTCTAAGTGAACTGCAACATTTAATTCTTAAATATGCCATAAAATATAAAATCCTTCTTTATTTTTGAGCGTTACAAAGTGAAACCGGAAATTTAAGTTCGGGCCGGAACTGGCCGGAAGTAGTGTATGTTTTATGGTATAGTGAAACTACTAAACACGTTTGACATTGCAGTGGCTTCGCTGTCATCAAAATGGTCATCAATCCTTTATTCGCCTTCAGTAGTTCATTACATCACAATACATTCTACATGGTATAAAAGATACGGCAGGAGATCTAGCAAGCTCTACTGAGCTTTTTTTAAAGATCCCCACTAAATTACAGTATTATTCAAAATTATTACTAATTAATGTCGTTGTCAAAAAAGTGTAATTGATAATCTTAATTTTCATTTACCGAATTTTTATCTGCATTTATTGTAGGCCAGCTGCAGCTCATAGGTTCAGCGAAGATTGTATGCCATCTCCTTTAGCTTAGGGGTTAAAATTCATATTTTCTGACGAGCGTCCTCTTTCATACGGAAGTCCTCCCCGGGAACTCACGGTCATGTCGAAACTCAGTTTTCCTTTCAGTTGCCCTTGGGCACAAAAGGATTTAGGGAACTGTTTCCTCCGAGACCAGTTTTAGATATAAACAAAATTAAATGCTTCCTTCGAACAAATAACTGTCGCTCCCGGTTGATCGTATTAGGGGAGTCGACAAGTTGCTCGGGAACTTTTTACATTTCGAGCGACTATTTACATTCTAAGCTACTCTTATCCATTCTAAGAGATTACAGTATCTTTTACTACTTAAATTGGTTTGATCCTATGCGGAAGATGTTTCCGAAGATGTTTCCGAAAGCCATACAAACATTTGCGATGATTTTTTGGGAAGATTGCCGAGAACAGCAATAGTAGTATATGGTTGTTTGGGAGTAGCACGCGTGCATGCTATCAAGAGGGTATGAATGGGGTTAAGTGTTTAGTGTTATTTGCCCACATTTTTTAGTGTTTGCTCTTATAAAAAAAACACTGTGTTTGGAGTGTTTTTTCCGTCTTATAATCTTGTAAATTTTTACCTGTTTTTCTAAAATCATGACTAAATGGGGGTTGACAGAGCTACGCAACTCCTGCTGTGTGTCCATTGTGTTGTTCCACAGCCTTTAAAGTTTTGCTTTTACAAGCATGTCTTTAAGCGATTTTCCTTTTCTATAAGAAATCAAGGGAGGCTCCTTGAATATCTCTCTGAGTTTTGGTTGTTCTTGTATTAAATACCATTTGTCCATTAGTATGCTTTCCAAACATTGTAATGATGGTTAAAATTGCGTCAAAGGGTAGAAGCTTTTTGTGCGTTCTGTTTCTGTGTTAGAGCTGTTTTTCTGTCTGCATAGGATCTTTTCCATCAATTTCTTAGGATAACCCCTTGAAATAAGGCACATTTTGAAGGTTTTAATGTTGTCTGTATAAGTAACTCTTGAAGAGTTTGTTCTTAGAAGTGTGAGAGCTTCTCCTTTGAAAAAGCCTTTTTTAATGCCTGGTGGGTGACAGCTGTACTTACTCCTCGGAAATCTTCAATATTGTTCGGATACCTTCGAGAGCCTTTGATAGTTCCCGGTGATCATCGTTAGTCTTTGGAAATCTTCCGAAATGATCGGGAATCGTCGGGAAATGGCGGAAAACATCTTGATATACTAAAAAAACAACGTTGACTTTTGTCAAGCCGCTTTTGTTTCTTTCTGGATAAAATTTACTGTTTCAGTGAATTTTTTACTGTTAGTGTTAAAATGCCTAAAATTTTACTGTTTTATGTTACAGAGCCTAAAAATTAAGTGTTTAGTGTTATCGAGGTACCCCCATTCAGACCCTCTATCAATACGTTTGCTTCACTTGTTAATCTTTGTAAACTCCGGCTCATCGGTTAGCCACGGTTTATGGAGGTGTATGGAGTCCTCGTCTAAACTTAGATTTAGTCTTAAACAAGAGAGTATGAAGTGAGAGACTTAATCCCCCATATAGGCCTTATTCCAAGGATAATTTCTCTTAAGTTATTTTTAGACATGGTACCCAGTTCACCTGCGGATGTTAACGCGCGTTGCGTGGATGTTCTCGCGTGTTATTTACGACGATCAGAAACGCAATGGCAGGGAATGTTGTGTGAAAGTAGCTTGTATTCATTTTGTCGACGAACTTAAATACAAAAACATCCCCATAAAATGATCTGAAGCACCGGAGAACATCCACGCAACGCGCGTTAACACCCGCGGGTGAACTGGGTACCATGTCTTAAACCATTACTTTTCTCAGGTTTGAGTATTTGAGACTTAGGTTTTGTCTAAGTAATCAGCCCACAGAGTTCCTATCTAAAGAACCAAGGCTACAGAGGCTTCGTCACGGATTTTAATAGATTTTTGAACAGCAAAAATTTATATTGGCGGCGTAGGAAACCTAAAAATAATGGGCTATTTTTATTAACAATTGCTATATTAGAGGACTGAAACTGTTAACAAGCGTCTTTGGATGCGGATTGCAACATGAAAAATTAAGGCTAAACTTTTCAAGTTGTTTCCAATCGTCTATTCACAGCTCTTCCTTTAGATGTTCAAAGATAACGTTTTTCATGGGTTAAGTTGCCTACCACTAATTTCAGAATAGTTTAGACCAAAAAATCTGCGAAATCACCGCGACGTAGCTCCTCTAAGTATCTACAAGATCGACAATGAGCTCTTGGGCCCAATGCCAAGTTAGTCTCCCATCCCTATCGCGCTCTGTCACTCGTTTTTCTAGCACTGCATTTTCCTGTGATTTCTTTTTGCAATCGTGCGGGAAAAAACTGCGAGCTATGCAGCTGGAAAAGCGAATATAATAATAACAAAAAAAATGTAAAAATCATTACTAGCTATTACATAGTGTAATCTTCGTTTGAGCAACCAGGCCCATTATGGGACAGAATTTAAAGCTGATGCTTGTCTTGAAGTAGATATGGGAACAAGACGAAACTCGTTCAGACTGTCATCTCAGCTGTCTTCTCGCCGTCAGCCACACGTAGAGAGAGTCAAAAGAGAAAGAAAACAGCTATAGACGAAAGGAACACGTCTTCGTTCTGCGGAGGATTTCGATGCATTCAAACACGATAATAAGCGAAAGCAGAATGAAACCTCCGTGTTTGAATAGGGTCGAATATCTTACTTTTCCAAGAAAAAAAAACACCTGTTTTTCAACAATTATGCAGTTTCTCAGAAAAATTAATACACGAGAACATCCAATCAGATTGCACCAACTGGCAAGTCGTTAAACACTCCCAGATCGAGCTTAGTTATTTCGGTTTCAGCTAAACAGAAGTTGTGAAAATTACCTTACTGCAGATCAAAGATACAAGTCCATCATGTCCTCAAGTGATATTTTTGCTGAACCGATGCTCGACACGCAAGACTTCTTGAAAAAGTACAGGGATCAACTGAATGAACTAAAGAAGAAAGGATTGCTGCCAAAACCCGACTTAAAACTGAATTATAAAGTTTACTCTATTCGCGGAAGCGAATTCGGTGCGCACAAATCGATTGTCCTGACCACAGATGATGAGCATTTTTTCACTGTTGAGCTTGGTCTCCGCACAGTCAACGGCAAAAAGCACATCTACCCAGTCACGAGGCCGAAAGATAAATCAGCGTTGGCCAAGATGGAATACCTTGGGATGATCGAAGCCACTGGACAAGAGTTGATTGGTAAAGCCGTGGCGGTGATGAAGGAATTTGGAAGCTACTTCAAGCTTTGTAACAACTGCCAAAACTACTGCAACATGTACGTGGAGGCTATCGGATTGAAACACGCTCAAAAGCTCACTGATAGAGACAAAGCTGCAATAGCAGGGCTTCTCGCCGCCATTGTGGCCTTTCTGTTCGCCGCTATGCGTTGAATAAACTCTACTTTTAACAGGGCTCTCCGTCCTTTACGAATTGCACTTTATTTTTACTGACTTCTAGCTGTTTCTTTAACGCTGCTTTCATATTGTAGCTGAACTGCATTTCCTTTTTTATTTTACTGTTTGTCACAAAGTGAAACCGGAACAGGCCGGAAGTAGTGTATATTTATAATATAGTAAAACCAGTAGACGCAATTCACATTGCGTTAACTTCGCTGCAAAATTGATAATATTGTCATTTTTCATTGATTTTTTCTGCATTTTTTGTAGGTCAGCTGGTCGGAGCTGATAAGTACAAGTGTACTTGTATGAAGTGTCGTTCTATAATTAATTGAACCAAATTTTGATCACAAACTAATACCAACATACAATATAAGCTAGTTCAGACTGGTGTAAGGTTTGTTTTGTTTTGTTTTGTTTTGACGACAATCATTTTGAGAACGGTTTCTGCAGCCTCGCAGAAGTCTTAATAGCTTTTATTGTCAGTCTGTGATTAAAGTTTTAAAACGAATAATTGAAGATTTGTATTGTACCAGAATCGAAGTTCCATAAGCTAGAAGTCTACATCTCCGGTAATGCACCTTGAGATATGCATGTCTGTCCCGAGTAGTCTATTTTTAGAACTGCTTTCCGTGAACCAGTAACCAATCGCGTTGAAGCATTGGCTCACTCGCAATTCGGGCGAAAAGCGCTTGCCTTTCGGTTATACCTGGTGTTTGCCTAGTAATAGTCCCGGGCTAATAGTTCTTTCGTCTTCACTGCCCTTTGAAGCGTCTTTATCGACAAACACCTTCTTCGGCTGATGGTGGTGTATAAAATTTCGCCTGTTTCTTCTATATTTCTTTTCATATTCCGCCAAAATGAAGGGCCCTCACAAACCACATACGACCGAAAGCTTTCGACTGTGAGATCAACAGTCTTCGATGGGTAAAAATGAACAAACAAGGGACGAGAAAAATTCTGAATGTTATATTACAAAAGGAATGGAATGTGTGAATTAATTGTGAAAGTGTGCTAATTCGAAAACTGTCTTTATCAATGGCATGATCATGCACCATGTATGGTTTGCAATTCTTGAGCCTTAAGCCGTTGTCTCAGTAACATTTCCATGGCCGTAGGCAGGGGATTTGCGATGGGTGCGTCCGCACCCCTCGCGCGCCGCAAAGGCCCGCTTAATGATTTTTAAAAATTTCCTGGGAAAATGTACCCCCTGATCCCCCCCCCCCCCCCCCCACACTCCCTTGACGCTCATTCGTCCGGTGCTCGCAGCCACCCAAGCAAAATCCTGACGACGGCCCTGATTTCTTTTGTGTTCTTTTCTTCTGATGCTGCCAGTTTCACCAACATGACACCACGAACAGTGAGCGCAAGGAAATTTGTAAACAACGTTAGCTTGTGAATCTGGAGAAGGTCGAAACTTAAGTTATCAGAATGCACGCAAGCATTGTTGACAGAGTACTCCATGTCCTACTGGGCTTTTAGACATTTTCAAATACTTATACTTCACATTCATGACATTTGCGTGTTTTGGTGAAATTTCATTAAGGAGGACACTTTGTGATTCCTATTATGAGCAACAAGAATCTCATTAACGTGCATGTCTGGACCGGAAACTGTTGTTGTATAGGACGCGAGTCAGAGACTCAGTAAGAGACGCGGTCTCTCTATGGAACGCAGGTCCCTCTACGATCGCTCAATACCTTTACCTTACCCTTCTTTTTATCCGATTTTTGACAGAAACGGTAACCTCTTAATATACCTTCTATGGTAAATGGTACCCTTTAACTAAACTGAAAAACATCCGTTTTTTCTTTAAAATCATTAAACATTCGTTAATCGAAGACGCGAAGCGCCGATCGTCACTTCAAACCTCCCTTTCGCTCCAGACCTCCCGTTCGCATGCAAAAAAATCCTGTTTTGCAGTCTATCTTTTTACATACCTACAGTCTGTAGAAGCACTGCATTTTTTTCTATACACTCGACCGACGCATCTAAAGGCCTTGTTTAATGGCTAACTGGCAGTTTTCCTGTACTCTTTTCTACGCTTTAACTCGTGAAATTCTTACCCGTTTTAGCTTTATACACCTAGCCCCAGCCTGCCGAGAATGGTACCCCTCTTTGGACGGAACCTCCCCCGTCAATCATGAGGAGTATATATTTCCTGTGGTGATAATGCCAAGCGCGAAAGACCCTGCTTTCCACAAACAGCTTTAATAACTAAGTTTCCGTTTATGTTAGCTACGAAGGTGCAAACTGCAAAATCTGATATTAGTGATATTAAAATAGTGTATTTTAAAAGAAAGTTGCAGATAGGATCTGCTACCGAAATCTCCACACCAGCGGCGGTGGGAAAAAAAAATATTGTCGAAAAGGCAAAAGTGTCACTTACTGAGCTGTGCGGAGAGATACACAATTAAATACTATTACTTCATACTTAAACTGTTTCTCTTGTCGAGTTTTGACTATTATGCACTAATTGTTAAATGTTGTTTCACTGGTTGATAAATAACTCTAATACCTTGATGTGCCATCAAATTCTCAAAACTAACAATAAGTGAAATGTAAAAGAATAATTAATGAGAAAAAGACACCTGCAACTTGGAATTGATCGAAGCCATTTGGTTATTTCAGCTGATAACAGCGATACTTAGTAAGAATTAATTTTGACCAGTTAAATACCCCAAATATCGTCCCAAGTTAATTAGAGACAGCTACTAATTATATTTACCCCATTCTTCCTTAACAATATTTTGCATTTATGATATTTTCTTTGAGACGTCAATGTAAAAGAAAACGATTATTGAATTCGCTTTTTCGTGACATTCAGAATTATAAAGAATGTCTCGGTGAGCGTTCTCAGCCTGAACATTCGACTTCGGCTGATAACACTTACCTCGCTCTTGTGAATTCCGGATATCACAGAAAAGCTCATCAAGTGACTCCCCTGCTATTGTAAGTCTTCCCGTGTTACAAATTGCGCAAGAGGTTGTGTGAATTAGACATGAGTTCAACTTTGTACATAGCGTTGCTCAGGAAATCGCGGTAAAATGTATATCCTCGAGCCAAGTGGCTTATCTTTGCTGGAGATTATCCCGTTTTCTGCCGCATTAAGCGACTAGGCAATCTCGTCCCCAGAGCCCGCGTCCCCTTGACCAGCGGTCGGGAAGCGCATGGGCTCTGGTCGAATCCAAAACCGGAACCAGGAAATCCTGGTTCCGGTTTGATTCCGCGCGTGCGTCGGAGATTGTGGTTGAAATGAACAAGTTTCAACAGCCAATGAGATTTGGCCGTTTTTTTGGCGGGCTTTCAGTCTAGCCCAGAGGTCTCGATTCCTGGCACAGTCCAGGAGGATCGCGGGCTCTGGGGACGAGATTGGCGACTAGGAGTATTTCCATTAGTCCCTGTATGGGATGCTAGTCCATCGCATGATCCCCCCCCCCCCCTCTCAACCCCCAATAGCATTATTTAGCCACTGCCCGTTTGTACACCTGGGTGGAGTGAGGCACCATGCATGAGAGTAATGTGTCTTGCACAAGAACGCAACACAATGAGCCCTTTCGGGGCTCGAATCCGGACCGTTCGAATTACCAGTCCAGCTCCCTAAGCACCAAACAAAGCTGCCGCCTATAGGAACTGTAGAACTGTGGTCTATAAAGCGCTCCAGGAAGATGACACCGCACTTCCTGTTTCACCTTCGTGGTAAATGTGCCACCGTTACCGGCGACCCTTATTACATTGGTGGAGATTCCGTGTATTAGTGAATCCATTATCGATAATCACACGCCGCTTCGCAGAGACGTGCGAGTGCGCATTTCAAGCAGTTCAACGGCGTCCACGGTTGTGTCACGGCAAAACATTTTCTTAAAGAGAAACA
The DNA here is from genome assembly GCA_963693305.1 of Meandrina meandrites. Taxonomy (NCBI): domain Eukaryota; kingdom Metazoa; phylum Cnidaria; class Anthozoa; order Scleractinia; family Meandrinidae; genus Meandrina; species Meandrina meandrites. Next base: position 31,781,182 of record OY855906.1, read on the forward strand.
CGAAGCTACGCCTGTAACTGGAACTTTGAAATGAGTAGATAAAGGGGTTTACTGAACAGTTTAGGAGCGTGAGGTACTGTGCGACCTGTTGCAGATAGCCGATGCTGGTATTTGTTATTTTGTTGTAACTCAGGATTATTAAAATCCCGTACGGGATAAAGGCTATGAAAAACACCACAGTCAGCAAGATGAGCAGTGTCACCAATCTTCTCTTTTCTCTCGTTTCCTCTCGAGTATCGCCTCTTTCACTTTTGTTATTGCAAATGGTGTTCGTGAAATACAGACCATAAATTATCTGCGAATAACAAAAGGCGATTATAGTGAATGGGATCACTGTAAGAATCACGAACAGGCAATCGACGTAAATCACCATCGCGTCGATGGATTCACCAGGAGAACAACCCCGCTTTTCCAAATCATAATATGCACTTACAAACAGTGGAGTTACCAACGCTATGGCAACCAGCCAGATGCCGCTAATGACGTAAGCAACGTTGTCAGTGGTGAGCCTGCGCGACATGACCAGCGGTTTGACCAGTGCGTGGTATCTCTCGAAAGCAAGAAGAGTCATTGTCAACGACGTCACAAGCAACGTTACAATAACGATATTGTTGTTAGTAATAAACTTACATAAAAAGTTTTGAAGTGCCTGCGAATAAGGCAAGCGGGCTTTCGCAGTGATTACATGAATGGCCGTGAAGAGTAGCGTGGTGATGTCTGCAGCGGCGACGTTGACCAGGAGGTAATTGGTGGTTGTCCTCATACTGCGAATCATCTTCACTACTGTAATGACCAGTGTGTTGCCTATAATACCAACGATGACGATCAACCAAAGAAAGACCATCCGGACAAGCTGGTCTGTTGCCTGGCTTGACTTGTTTTGTTGGCAACTCTGCCCACTGCAGTTTGCAGTGGAATTGTTACTCAACTCAGAAGACATGACTGTTTCTCTCTGTCACTTCTCAGTTACAATGGACGATTTGCAATGTTAGTTTTACCTATGTAAAGAGAAGAAAGTGGAAAAATTACTGAGACAAACAATGCGTTTAAGTGGCGTTCGATACCGCTGCCACTCAACAAAGGTTTTGCTCTATGTTGGACATATCGTTTGGACAAAGTTAACCCTTTGATAGATTTAATTTGAATTTATCAGTGTGGGAGGAGTTGCCAAGCCAGCTGCGCCTCCATTTTGTCTCAAAACGTGAATTTCACTTTTTTATGTTACATTCCAGGTGGCTTTAAGGAGCTCAGTTTGCAAGATGATTAAGGTTGAATCCGATTTACGTGAACAGAGAGGAAAGACTATGTTAAAGGTTTATGACATGACTTATTGATCCCTAGAAACAAGTTGTTCCCTTTATGCTATAAAATAAGTCATATTATGCTATAACATACATCACAAAACCCCCAATTTATCTACAGGTCTTCCGCATGATTTTTTTGTGTGAGGTTTTCTACATAACATCAAGTGAGTTTCATTCTCGTTCGAGACAAAAGGATTTTCGATTGCGTTTTCCTAATTGCGTGTGTGGAACTTGAAGTATACTGATAAATATCTTAAGGCCCGTTTACACAGTCGAATTTTGTCGCGCAACTCAATGCGATTTTTGTCGCGCCGATAAAATCGCCATAAAATCGCCTCGAGTTTGCACCTGCATAAACTAGCGGCGATAAAATCGCCGCGATATCACAGAAGTCTCGAACGTGTTCGAAACTTGATGCAACGTCGGCGCGACAAAAATTGCATTGAGTTGCGCGACAAAAATCGCGTAATTGTGTAAAAGGCCCTTTAAGCACCACGATGCAATGAGTAATAAAAATTTGTCTGTGATGCATGTATGATTCACTCTATGCCCTCTAATTTACCGTACAATTTGAAATCATTTTTAAAATATATTAAAATATATGAGGAAAATAACACCCAATTACCTTGGGAAATTTGCCACACATAGACTAAATAACGAATAACATCAACAGTGTTCCCATATTGTCAGCCATATTATTCTAATTTTTGTTTTAACGTTTCGTTTCCATTTAACTGTGATAATTGTGGAAGTAGTTGCACAGAACGCCCATAAGTACATAAAACTCAGAAGAAAAGAAAGGTTTTAATCTCGAACGTGCTTAAAAGCAGTTTCATATTATTCCGAGCGTACAGAAAATGCAATTAGACGTGTCTTATTTTAGTTCTAGTCAAGAGGCCATATTTTAGCGTTGTGTATTAGGGACATGATTCAAAATCCATTTTCTTGACAACTATGGTAAGGAAAATTGTGAACGTCACATCAAACTGATTTTGTTGTAGTTATATTAGATCATTATGAACACACCGTCTTATATGCTTGCACGCGTTACATGCCTGGATCAGATCTACAACGCCGTGTACGTGGTGGACTACTTTGACCGTGAAAGGACAGGCTTTTTATTGCCAAAAACGAAAATAAAGTCTAAATTGAACTTAGAATCTAGAAATCGCTTTACAACGATCAAATGTGATACAAATTCATCACCCGCCACGAGCGAGTCTTAAATCAAAATATAAAACTTCCAAGTGCAATGATTAAGCGCTTGCACCCTTGTACAACCCGGCTTTCATTTTTACATACGTTCAATAACAAGCTACAAATAAAAGATTTACAATGCCAATTTCACCAAACCCAGACGATCTGAGAAGAAACTTACCTTTTGATCTCGTTTCGAGTTCACTTCGCAAGTGCGTGATTCAAATGTACTCGTATAAATTATGAATGAAAGCGTTTTCTGACTTGTTTGCGGAAAGCCTGCCGATCTTTAATTAACGGAGGAAGTAAATGAAAGCAAGTCAAAGATTTGATGCCATTTTCTTATCAAATTAGAATTCAGACTTATACAGCCCATTGTATTCGTTGCGGTTTGTTTTGATCCATAGTCAGAGGATCGGATGTTTTGATTTTACGTAATGTTAGGTTTTAATTGGCAACAACTGCAAATTTCAGTTTACGCCTTTGCCTCGCTACGCACAATACGTTTGGGCGCCCTGAGCAAAACGAAGAAAAGAAAAAAAGTAATTTCATCCAAAGTAATCTAACTTGCTTGCGGCCTTATTAACGTGGCAACATCAGCCTATAATCGGACTTCGACACAGGATTAGAATTCGAAATGACATTTCACCTGCAGTTTCAAAATCGTTCAATTATGAGAATCGTAGAACAATGACTCTTAGAAAAGCAGCTGCCTCTGTGACTTGCTCTATAAAGGCGCGCGATATGAGTCCTAACCTTGTTCAAATAAGCAAGCTAGAAACAAGTTTAATTGAACCGTTTTTTGTCCCAAAACTTGTAGCATTACTTATCCTTACGGATTTCCATGCATTTATTTTAATTAAATTTGTGAGGATTATTTTTTCGATTGTTTGTGGCACATCAAAACAGTATCCCTTGACACTCTTAAATGTGACACGTCACGTTCTTCACTTTTCTCGTATCTTATCACGATGAACAACAAACACTTGACAATTTCCTTCATTGTCATCTGCGAATCTGATTGACGATGTGTCGGTATTAATAAATAAGGTTCTCAGTTTTTGCAAAAATGTACCGTTATTTTCGTGAAGACGTTCGGATAACATCTTGCAAAATTAAGCCATGAAACATTTGAGACGCAAGGGGACACATTGCTGGAATATGTCGCAGCGAAATGTATCTGGGACAAAAATCACAATGCCTGTTCACTCAAGAAATGGAGGTGAGGCAATGACGACGACGGCGCCCCCGTGGACAACGCCTAGTGAAAACTGAATTTATATTTTACCTGAGAATCTCGCAGTTATACAGATGTATTCAGTGCATCTATTGGTTTAAGAACTGCCTCCAGCTGAATATGTAAAGAAAAGCGTCCAATCTCAAATAGAAAATAGAAAATGTAGCCGCCGTGGCTCACGTTATATAAAATACGCAGAATTTAAAATACCTACTTAGGGAAAGTATACCTTAACTGACAACACGATTTCAATACAGTTACAGTCATGTTAATAACCATGTCGTTTTGTAATTTAATTGGTATTGTAACTGTATCGTCAGCAAATAATAAAAAGAATACCTTAACTGACGATTTACCAAACAATAAATCGTTTTTACGCGTACGTTTTGAAGAAAATAAGGACCTTTTAATGCAGTTGTATAGTTTTCGAAAGAGTAAATATGGCAATGTTTCATAGTACATTTTCCTATCCCAATAATTATAAATGCCCTCTTACCCTCAAAAGTGCGTGGTTTACTTTCTTTTCATTACTTCCTGTATTTCAATGTTTCTACTGAAAACCGGCCGCTAATAAAGAAAAATGTCAATACTTTCAGAAACCGCGGGGTGAAATTTGAGTAACTGCAAACACAGCTGGTAAAGGAATTATCGATGAGTTCCTATCGATATTGAATTTCATGCAATAACATGATTTTGGGAAGCCTTACGTGCATGGAGATCATACAAGAACAACAATCCTTTACCTATGGAACAGAACTAAAAAAAATATAGAAACCCACTAACAGATAACTTGATTACAAAATGGACAACTGACTAAAAACCGCAAGGCTCATATTTTACAGCGACTTTGAGCACAGCGTTTTATTTTTATCCAGAACAACACAAAAGGACAAAAGTAAGGTTTCAATATTAGACAAAAGAGTTGAGAAAATTTTTTTTTATTAAAATCCATTTCTTTCAAAACTTATGAATTGTAGCGATTCTATTTCCTAAGGTTAATGAGTAAAAATTGAAAAGCGCAAAGCTTATTACCGGTATTCTTATTTTCAATAATCTGCAAAACTGCAAGTATTCTTCTCTCTCAAGATATGCTTCACAAATCACAACAAAACTTAGAAACTAGGTTGGGCATTTCAGGCCCAAACTATAAATTTCTAACATAAGGTTTTACAAACATTAAAATATAATTTTTAATTTGGAAATGGTCCTGTACAGGCATTACGGATCAAAGTACCAATTTTTCCGGTGTTTTGAAGCAGACAAACAAAAAAGAAAACAAATTCAAAATGTTTCATCATTAAGCTGAACACGAAACCACGTACACACACCAATAGCAATTATTTCATCCGGAAACGGATTAAAAATATGATATATATTGTAATATTTGCATAAAATCAATTTTTGCAACCAGTCTAGGTAAGTTACGTTATATATATTGCGTCAAAAGAACGCGCAAAATATGACACGTTATTACAATAAGTAGAACAGGGCAAATATACGGACGGACAGCGGAGCAACAAAATGGCCGGACTAAACGACTCAAACTTAGTGGAAAAAACGTGGAATAATTTTGCTCATTGCTCGCATTTTTTCTTACCCCTACGGGGCTCGGAAAAATACTACGCAAGTCGCAAAATATCCGCGCGTATTATATGCTAAACCATCGAATAAGGTGTGTTGATTCCGATTCACAATGCGGATATATATTAATACTCCTTTTAATTTATAATTTGCTTCTGATTATTTTGACCAAATGGCAAATTCTCTACTGGCACAGCGGCTAATATTATTGGTTAAAAGTGAACTGACAGGGCTTAATCCTAGCAAGAACGTTTCTGACATTTGTAACAAGAAAAACAAACACGAGTTTCTAACATAAGGTTTAACTGATTGAAATTCTTCGAAGAGCGACTGGTCTCCTAGCGTAACATTATTAACCTATATTTTCCAAGATTAATTATTTAATTTCTCCTTACAATATCACTGTATTTTAAACGAGCAGGTGATGAGAATTAGGAAGACGAACAGCCTGAGGATTAAATCTTAGTGTACCACCGAATTCTTAGAGTAAAACTTTAAGGAAACGTCCGGCGATCAATGAAAATTTTTAATAAATCTGTCCAGTACTAAGTTATTTGTTGTTCATTTTGTTTAAAACTAAGCAGCGGTCCGAACAAAAAAGTTACTGAGAAAAGGTGATATTAAATATGATAATCTCTAGCAGTGGTCTACAAAAAGATCGCTTAATTTCTCTCAGAGGATTTAAACCGACAAGGAAGTAATGATTTAGATCAGCCCAGTCGACGACAAATTCATTAGTCATGTTGTTTTTTTTTAAGTTCTGGACGAATCGAAAGCATGAGCGTGTCTAAGGCAATCAGTTGCGCCTTTTTCCAGCTGAAGACAACAGAATAATTGCAAATTATCTCCAGTTTCAAGTGTCCAGAAGGACAGTTATATCAGAACGCAGTCACAAAATCAAGAGAGCTTACCACGTCGCCGTTTGAGACAAAGACGAAGGCCACTACCAAATACTGCAATTCTGACCGAAGTCGATCGGTTGATTCCAGCTATGCTGGAAGACAGGGACACAAACTGCTTTTATCAATATGATTCTAAAGATTTCGCTTCGTTTTCTCTGAGGATGTGTTTTCTCCGTTTAACAGCGTTGCGAGTTCCGTGTTTGATCAGATGTGGTTAGTGACTTGTGAGTTGCCTGTCTATGATCGATTTTGAAGTGCCGCTGTCATTTTAATGAAAGCGGCGACAAATTTGAATGCCAAACACGTACAGATGATTTAAAACTTTTATGTCACTATCCGTACAAAGTACACATTGCCTTCCATTAAAAGGAAGCAAGGCAATTGGTTAAATAAAAAATTTCAAACTGTGTAAACGAAAATTGCCTGCACGGTTTTTAAAATGATACACTGTTAATCTTATTTAACTAAGCAAAAAGGCATATTTTATATCACGTACCTTAACAATTGCTTTACTTCAGCCCATTATGATCAAATTGACGGTTTTTATTCTAATCGAACTCACACTGATGAAATAAAATTAACAACATCTCTATAAATTTAAGAATCTGACCCCAAATTTCTTCTTGAAAATATAGATGCATTGTTTAACGGAAGTCATTTGATGAGAATATCGATAATTATCCTCTAAGATATTTTTCTGAATGTAACACCAAATTTTCAAAACTATATCTGAAAGAGAGATGTGTCAATCGAAAAAAAAACAAACATGAAATGACATACATTAGCTTTCAAGGGGTTCCTTCTCTAGTTACCGGAAACAAATGGAAACACATTGTTTAAACGTTGTTCATATGTGAGCCACTTCCACTTTGGTGCAGTATTTTTTGTTGGTATTTGTAGTCCGATAATACAAAGGAAAAGCATTTCAAGGTTATTTATAGTTTCCGGTAAAAAGGGGCTTGGCTTGGCCATTAACACGCCCAGTAGTCAGCCAAAAAAAAAAAAAAATGTAAAAAATGATAAAAATGATAAAATGTGTTCCATTTTTGCCAAGACTATTTTGCTACGACATAAGTTATATCATGTATTTTGCTTTTCAATGTAGTTTTTGCATTCATAAGATTTTAAAGCATGGCAGTTTTTAGGACACTTGGCTCCACGACGTGCCACGAACGTAAATACGAATTTGCATGTAAAAAATGTAAATGTTGTTTGTAGTGGTCATGCACTTAGCTTCGAGATAGCTAGTTTTTCCACAATGAATTTGTCCTGTTATAGCAGACGCTAGCAGACCATCTTGTTTAACATTTCAAAACTTTTACAGTTCGACCTCTATTAAGCGGCCACCCTCGGGACATTGAAAAGTGGCCGCTTAATAGAGGTTGGCCGCTTAATAAAGGTACAATATAAATTGGATAGAAATGGCAGTAATCATGATTCTATTGACTCTGTATAGCAAAATGCTTTTAAAACGTGAAAATATTTGAAGACAAATCCAAAATTCATTGTAACAAAGCATCAAGTGCATTTCCAGCCCATGCATAGTTCTAGCTCTAACACAGCGGGCACGTAGTTGAAATGTGCAGTATTTCTCCGGGTTGATAATGTAAGATAAGATAAGATAAAAACTTTATTACCGTGTCAGAAACATATGCGAAATAAGATAAAAACTTTATTACCGTGACAGAAACATATGCGAAATATCTTTGACAAGTTCCTTAGGCCTGCAGTTCTTGTTTCCTTGTTGTATCATCTGTCACCATTTCGCTTGGAAAGATAATTTGCTGGCCGCTTAATGGAGGTAAAAAACCATATAAATAATACACTTGCGACAGCAAAAAGGTGGCCGCGGCCGCTTAATGGAGGTGGTCGTTGAATAGAGGTATCAAATACAGCAGTTTACTGACAAATAAATTGGGACTTTGGAAAGTGGCCGCTTAATGGCGGGTGGCCGCTTAATAGGTGGCCGCTTAATAGAGGTCGGACTGTATTAAAATATGGACTTAAATTGTACCAACGGACCTAAATACACTGTTATAAGTTAATTTATTTTTTAAATGCTACTCTGTTTTGATATTCCAACAAGACTAAATGCAGAAAAACGGGCAAGATAAAATTTTTGTCATATTTGACCCACTTCTTTCATAATGTATTCCTCTGATCCCTCTGATATCGTGGCTTATTTGACAACGACAAACAGATGACCGTAAGGCTAATGTTCATTTCAATCGAATTGCCTGACGACCAAAACGTGGATAAGGCATCGAAGTGTCACGTTTTCCTATTTAAATCATTTGGTTTAGTACATTATTCTCTGTCCATAAACGATTCGCGCTTCTTAAAAAAATACGTATTCCTGCTCGTAGGGAGGACGTCTGTATAATTTTCGTAATCTTTACTGCTTTAAACCATTATATTGATGATTACATCTCTTAAAGATAACATACAAGACTAATAATACATGAAAGTACATGGCGCCTTTGAAAAAAGGCGAAGTTTTTAGAACAAGAAGGAGAATAGCAACGAATTTATATGTGGACATATAATCGTTGGACTTTGTTACTTGTGAACAAAATGCGCACAATGAAAAGAGAACTCAAAAGTAACTGTACGGAAGTATTTAATGTTCTATGTTACTATGCACTTCTCGGACGCGATCCAAAAAAAAAAAAAAACATCACAAACCTGGTTTTTTTTTTTTGGTATGTTGCATGACACGAGTTTTGACTACATAGCATGTGCGCTAATATCAGTTTTAATACTAGGAGATTGTGGTTCGTCGTCAATGTTTTTTTTCCTGAGATTTAGAATAGTAGTTTATTCCGTTCGCAGGGCTCAACCCTTTCAAATATGAATTCCCCTCACTAATATCATCCATTTCCGTTTAAGAGCCAATGTTACCAACGGTCAGACAAAAGACGGCAAGTGTCGAAAAATGGATTTCGCTTATATTCTTACCATACGTAGGTCTTTGTGAGAAACAAATACCAGTATACTTAGTTTGGCTGAATATCGATTTGTTTTCGAGAAAATCGATAATCCTTGAGCTTTCGGAGCTCAAGATTTATGCCGAGTTTCGTAGCTTCGCGTGAAAAAATAAAGTACTCTGGAAGGAAAATACCGGCCAAATGTTGTAGAATGACATCAAATGAGTACGTGGAAAGCAATTTTAGTCCTTCGTGTCCTTTTATTTACAAAATATAATTAAATTTATTTGACACACTTTTAATAGGGTTCAAAATTGGTCAAACTTATCGTCTAATTTAAGTATGTGCGAAGCGAAATAATTGGTCAAAAATTCGGTATTTGCAAGTCAAAGGACTGTTCTTTACGACTTAAGAAGGATTAGCTGGGGAAATGATTTCGTGCGATGTTTTCGAATTTCGAAGTTGCCTAAAATTCGTCAATTAGTAATCGTGGAGATACCGCCGTTTATGTAAACATTTCACGCAAAGGTTGAATTCTTCAATTCCCGACGCGAACTTAACTGTGTCTAATAAAAACGTAGACATGCTTACCTTGATGTTGCTGAAGCATTTTAAGCGTTGTATTCTTCATTCACGAGAAAACCCAAGCCCGCGGTGAAGTTAGTTAAACGATTTTCTTGACGCCATGTGTCATTAATTTCCTCGTCTTAAAGTGACATCTCTTTTTCATTCCTTGTTGAAAATTAAACACTCCAGTCTCAAGTGATCAACGTAGCAGCCATGCATAGTATTTTTGCTTCAAATCAGCTTCGAACTGAGAAGCAGAGGAAGATAAACCGGTTCAGGAGACAAACCGTCATTTCAAAAACCGCCATTTGTCCCGTGGCAGCTAATTTATTCACAAGGGCAATTTCACCTGAAATTGACAACCACTGCCGTGACAAAGTAAGAAGCAAGCACCGTACCTTTTTGGTATCTGGTTAAGGTATTTTGTTGTTATTATTTTAATTTGAGCTTAAAATTGCACACAGTTGGACTGACCAGAAAAAGAAATTTAAGTCAGTTCAAATAGACCACCGTTTGCAAAAAGGTTGTGTGTAAACGCCTTTTACTTCTGTGCCGGAAGTGCTTCGCTTTTCCTTATTCAATTCATATCGTTATTTTCCAAGATCTTCCTTTTTAGATTAAAGCAACAAAGAGATAAAAAAGCTTTATTGCTGCCGTTTGATCACTCTACAGTCAATATTCAAGAATCATCCCCTGGAGTCCAGCCTGAATAAGTTTCAATAGGGGGATGCAGTGCATGGGAGGGTGCCCAACATCAACACGGCCCTGGTAATTAGCCTTGTAATTCAGTTATGCGAAACACTTTAAATAACGAATACGTCTAGCCTGTGAGTCGGAAGTTGACATATTTCACGTTAGACGGATTGTCCCTGACTCTTTTTACATTGTTTCGTAGACGTTTCGGCTATAAATACTTAAGCCTAATAAATGCGAGTTCGTTGTTACGCGCTGTTTGAATGTATCGCGAGGGTTGCGCGGGTGACCATAAGCGCTAATGGGGATACGAAATTGGTTCAAGTCCTGAGAAGGGTAATGTGTTAAGTCGTAACAGCGATATTTTTCACTTCAACAACAACTGTAGGGCACGGAGCTTCCCGGTGTTGTGGTCTGGTCTTTACCCATTGTACCGTTGTACTGCTGAAATGCTCGGAGACATTAGCTCTGTAAAAGCTACTCTATAATCCGAGGGTAAATAAAGTATTCACTTCACAACTGTGGCAAACATAAGTGCAAAACGACAAGGCGACGACCTTGTATGCAACAAGGTTAGAGCATGGTGCTGGTGTTGCTAGGAAGCCGCTGGGAACGTTTCCAGTAAAATATTTAAGATCCTGCCTGATATGCGAGACTTTTGCAACTCAGTGGAAATGGATGTGTTCTTTCTTTCAGGGAAGCGAAAGCAACCATAATTCAGCTACAAGACACTGACAAGAGAATTTTGAAGTCAGATGTAGTCAGTGCAAAGGAAATAAATGAGGTAAATTCAGGCCCTTAGGGTGGATTCTGTTGAGCGGGGTTCTTTTATGTTGTGGGAAGTATTTTAGCGCCGGAGGCGCTTGCACGAGTTCCGAAGGAACGAGCCTCTGGGGGGTCTTCGTGCTTGCCCTCCCAGAAAAGTTTGCAAATTTGGGTTCCCTCAAGTGCCACTTCCTGCATTTTGACATCATTTCTGAGGTGGGGTGCATTTTCATCAACATTTATTAAGTTGATAAAATCTTGTAAGACATCACATCAATTATAAATAAAAGCCAAAATAAATACAAAATATGTACATATGCATAAATTACATAAAAGTGATTTGTCGAAATAGCAGGATAATTAAAAAATAATTCTTAATTATCATGATTATTAATATTTGCCTTCAATATTAGCTCTTTGGAAAGTAATTTCCATTCTAAAAAATCTCTGAAATGTTCAGAATTAATGAGTGTATGCGTTTAGACAGTTTTAAAAGCACAAATATTAAAATAACATGCAGGGTGGATGAGTGCACAAGACTGATCGAAAGAATGATGAATTATGATGAATTATTTGAAAACGACCAATCAATCCAAAAGATTAGAACTTCTCACTATAGTGCCAAACTGTTGCGGCTTCCACCGATAATCCTGGCAAGGAAGGTTGTCGTCCGTGTAATCGACCGGTCACAGTCGTTTGATTGTTTCAACCACCCCCACCCCCCCCCCCCCCCCCACCGTACGGGATTGGAATCAGATTCCCAAGCAGTCCTTTATACGCGGCAATTTTTAGGAGTATAATATTTGGCTGGTGATTGACCTTAGTGTAATCAGTGCAAGAATTAGCACAAAAGACGTCTATCTATGTAATGAGCAATGCCGAGGAACCAAAACGCGTTTGGTTATAAATGATAGCATTTTGTTGTCGAGGTTTTGTATTTATGCTAATGATTATTTTAGTCGTGAGGTAAGCAAAGCCTATTTAATATGCCGGCCCACCTGATCGGAACAGCTATAGCCCAGGTCATTATTTCCTGTGATACCAAAAGAAACACTACCGTTTTACTAGCTACTCTGCCCTAGTAGCTAGTAGCAGGGTAAAAATACGAAGTTTAGGTATTCTAGAGTAAAACGTCGTTGCGTTTTTTGAAACGTCGTGTGAATATAGAATGGTATTTATTTGCACATGCCTGAGCTGGCGTCACCACACGTCCAGCGAGTGGGGGTATTTGATGACATTCAATGTTCACGTTTCCCGATTCTCTGAGTGAGGTATAATATGGAATCGTTGACTCACTTAAATCCGTTCTACAGCGGGTGATTATGACCACTATGGGTATTTGTTTTGCTTACAGCCTAGAACAAACCAGCGAGCTATGAAATGTGAAATGAAACTTGTACTAATACATCAGTCAATTCCAGCAGTGCCCATCCCCCCTGGGCAACCCCGGGGCATTTCCTAATGTTGCCCGTCCCGGGGGTGGGGCATTTGCGTACCTCGGGTTGACCCCCGGGCATTTGACACGTGGTTTCGAAACCGAGGAGTGAGTCGCGTATTCGTGATGGAGGCGTTTATAGGCCAAGACGTGGACTACGTTGCAGATTAGCTAGTCCATGAAGGACCAGAGAAGCTCCTGGATGTTCATGGATGTTTTTAAAGGTATATTTTCTGAATTTTAGATATTTCTTCATTGTCAAGAAGCAACAACTTGTATTATATTCTTATATCACCTATCGAGAGACTGAAAACAATCAACCCGGGAGCGGGGCATTTGCCCGGTTCCCTCATCCCCACCCCGGGGAATTTGCCAAAGAAATGCTAATGCCCGGGGGTTAGCCCGGGGGGGGGGGGGGATGAGCACTGCTGGAATTGACTGATGCATAATGCAGTCTTTATATGTAATTGTTGTCTAAACGTTATGTGAACGCAGTACTATTTTTGCAAGTGAGGAGGCGAGGCAACTGCCTCACACCGCAGTTCAGGCGGGGACACCTTCTCCACCGCTACCCCCCCCCCCCCCCCCCCCCCCGATCATATCCAGGCTGGATTCTACAGGATGATCTTTGAGTATTGACGGACGGCCGATCTAACGGCAACAATAAGACTTTTATTTTATCTCTTTTTGCGTTTCAACTTAAAAAGGAAGTGCCATGATATGAATTTTAAAAGTGAGGAAAAGCGAAGCAACTCAACAGAAGAACTTCCGGCCCGGAAGTAAAAGGCGTTTACACGCTTTTGCAAACGGTGGTTTATTTGAACGATTGAAATTTCTTTATCTGCTCAGTCTACTAACTATGGTCCAGCTGTGTGTCATTTTAAGCTCAAATTTAAATAACAACAACAAAATACCTTAACTAGATACCAAAAAGGTACGGTGCTTGCTTCTTACTTTGTCACGGCAGTGGTTGTCAATTTCAGGTGAAATTGTCCTTGTGAATAAATTAGCTGCCACGGGACAAATGGCGGCTTTTGAAATGAGGGTTTGCCACTGAACCGGTTTATCTGCCTCTGCTTCTCAGTTCGAAGCTGATTTAAAGCAAAAATACTATGCATGGCTGTTACGTTGATCACCTGGAGTGTTTAATTTTCAAGAACGAATGAAAAAGAGATGTCACTTCAAGACAAGGAAATTAATGACACATGGCGTCGAGAAAATCGGTTAACTAACTTCACCGCGGCTTGGGTTTTATCGTGAATGAAGAATACAACGCTTAAAATGCTTCAGCAACATCAAGGTAAGCATGTCTACGTTTTTATTAGACACAGTTAAGTTCGCGTCGGGAAGAATTCAACCTTTGCGTGAAATGTTTACATAAACGGCGGTATCTCCACGATTACTAATTGACGAATTTTAGGCAACTTCGAAATTCGAAAACATCGCACGAAATCATTTCCCCAGCTAATCCTTCTTAAGTCGTAAAGAACAGTCCTTTGACTTGCAAATACCGAATTTTTGACCAATTATTTCGCTTCGCACATACTTAAATTAGACGATAAGTTTGACCAATTTTGAACCCTATTAAAAGTGTGTCAAATAAATTTAATTATATTTTGTAAATAAAAGGACACGAAGGACTAAAATTGCTTTCCACGTACTCATTTGATGTCATTCTACAACATTTGGCCGGTATTTTCCTTCCAGAGTACTTTATTTTTTCACGCGAAGCTACGAAACTCGGCATAAATCTTGAGCTCCGAAAGCTCAAGGATTATCGATTTTCTCGAAAACAAATCGATATTCAGCCAAACTAAGTATACTGGTATTTGTTTCTCACAAAGACCTACCTGTAGTAAGAATATAAGCGAAATCCATTTTTCGGCACTTACCAAGAATTTTCGATATTGTTTGATTCTTGTGAACATGTGCTCTTAAAGCCCTGGTCAAACGGCCCATGATAGTCGGTGCGGATAGTGGCAGCTATTCACCGAGATTGAAAAGAATAATTGTTTTAGTATATACACACGAAGTGATCTCAAAACAGACAATCTAGACATTTTCAATAGGAAACCAATGAAAGGCAATTTTATTGACGTCTAATTTGACGTCTCAATTCATGCGTGAAACACGTACAAAACAGTACAAAACTATTTACAGATTCTTTTAACATGGCAAATACACAATCTTCGATAAAATCCTCGTCAAAATGGTCCTTTTACACAGTTCAAATCAGCAACTTTAATTGAAAGTCTGCATGGAAATCGATAACTGATCAATTAAAGTTTTCGAAGTTATCGAGAAAGGCTTGTTGTTTGGATCGTTGCGAAGGTGCCTGTCAATGGCGGCTCGAATTGAGGTGAGTGTTGTCTTGTTGTAATATGACCTGTCTTGTTTTCTTGCGGACATATAAAACTTCAATTCTTCTTTTTCCATTTCCTCGATTTCGGTGAGAAATTCGTTCTGTCAGGCAAACCAGTCTACAAAAATACTTGTAATGAGACAAATTTTAGTCGTGAAGATTAATTGCTCCCTATTTAGCAATAGGTCGAATTCACGGTAATTATCTCGATAAACAAACTGAAAAACACTTGTTTGCAAAACATGACTTCTTCACTTATCTTTAAAAACTTTTAGGCCAAAGTTCGTTGCCTTCTTGGTGTTTTCTGGCTCGCTGTCGTCTTTTATTTTCACTATTTTTGATACTGAAACGCTAGCGAAACGCAAGTTTACGCCGGCCATTTTGTTTTATGTTTTATGGGATAATGCATTATCCACTCGGTAGCGAGTGAATAATGCGGCATTAGCCCGAGATAGCGAACCAATCAGATTGCTGGAATAGCCAAGATTACTGAGTGTGTATATACTAATTTGTTTTATGTTTTATGGGATAATGCATTATCCACTCGGTAGCGAGTGAATAATGCGGCATTAGCCCGAGATAGCGAACCAATCAGATTGCTGGAATAGCTAAGATCACTGAGTGTGTATATACTAATTAACAATTATTCTTTGAAATCGAGGTGAATAGTGGCAGAATATTTACCGAGCCGCGTAGCGGCGAGGTAAATATTCTGCCGCTATTCACCGAGATTGAAAAGAATAATTGTTTTAGTATATACACACGAAGTGATCTCAAAGCAGACAATTTAGACATTTTCAAAAGGAAACCTATGAAAGGCAATTTTATTGACGTCTAATTTGACGTCTCAATTCATGCGCGAAACACGTACAAAACTATTTATAGATTCTTTTAACATGGCAAATACACAATCTTCGATAAAATCCTCGTCAAAATGGTCCTTTTACACCGTTCAAATCGGCAACTTTAATCGAAAGTCTGCTTGGAAATCGATAACTGATCAAACAAAGTTTTCGAAGTTATCGAGAAACTGGAGAAAGGCTTGTTGTTTGGCTCGTTGCGAAGGTGCCTGTCAATGGCGGCTCGAATTGAGGTGAGTGTTGCCTTGTTGTAATATGACCTGTCTTGTTTTCTCGCGGAGATATAAAACTTCAATTCTTCTTTTTCTATTTCCTCGATTTCGGTGAGAAATTCGTTCTGTCAGGCAAACCAGTCTACAAAAATACTCGTAATGATGCAAATTGTAGTCGTGAAGATTAATTGCTGCCTATTTAGCGATAGGTCGAATTGATCACAGTAATTATCTCGATAAACAAACTGAAAAACACTTGTTTGCAAAACATGACTTCTTCACTTATCTTTAAAAACTTTTAGGCCAAAGTTCGTTGCCTTCTTGGTGTTTTCTGGCTCGCTGTCGTCTTTTATTTTCACTATTTTTTATTCTGAAACGCTAGCGAAACGCGAGTTTACGCCGGCCATTTTGTTTTATGTTTTATGGGATAATGCATTATCCACTCGGTAGCGAGTGAATAATGCGGCATTAGCCCGAGATAGCGAACCAATCAGATTGCTGGAATAGCCAAGATCACTGAGTGTGTATATACTAATTGACGATAGTCGATGATAGTTGAAGTGCGCGTTTCCGTTTGACCACCAACTATCATGCGCTATCATCTGCTATCATCAACTATCATTCATTTTGAACTTGTTCAAATTCTTCATGATAGTCGATGATAATTTTTCCAGTTTGACAACGCGTATGATAGTTCATGATAGTTTTTCGGTCAACTGTTTTCCCCAAAAATCGGCGGGCTCGTTTAAAATGGCCGCCATAAGTTCCTTGCGAGGCTCAACTGCAGCTTCAGAAATTCGTGTTTATATTCAAGATGATAATCATGAAAATATTGAAGACCAAGATAACATAGAGAAGATATCTTCCGAAGAAAGCGTCAACTCGCAATAAAAGAAGCGTATCACTAAATGTTCATCGGGTAAGAAGGGCAAAGCGGCGAGATGGGATAATGACCTGATATTACGTCTAATAGAATACGTCGCGAAAAATTCATACTTTTACAAGTTTGTCTCACGCGACGCCATTTTAGTGTTTACATTTTTACGCGGAAAGAGCCTGGAACGTACTGCCTGCTCGCGTGACTTTGCTCACGTGACTGCCGGTGAACTATCGTCAACTATCACGAACTTCTTTGGCCGTTTGACCATGTCAATGATAGTTGGTGATAGTTGATGATAGTGAGCAGAGAATCAACTATCATCGACTATCATGCGCCGTTTGACCAGGGCTTAAGGACGTTCCCGCTAATTGTGCGCATCCTTACTGCGCACGTAATTCCTGTCGCACATATAGGGCGAGTAGCCGTTGCGTTAACTTCGCTTGCAGTTTGCTAGCTTAAGTGGTCGGTGACCCCCCAACTTTTTTCCTTAACAGATTACTTTTGTTAATAATTATCTACGTTTTGTAAGAAAATAATAAAAACAAAAACTATGGATTAAAAGTTTGATTTTTTTCGTCCCACGCACGTTCGAATTCTGCTTTTTGATCTTTTCGTTTTGCCGCACGACGCGGGTTCAAATGTTTCTTCCAGGCGAAAAGGATGGCAACACTAGGAATTATTTACGCAACAGGCGTACTTCTTAAAAATATGACCAAGATCGTTTGCCTCTGTTTACTCATCATCGATATTTTAACCTACAAACCCTGTAAGCCATGCTAAATTACGTGCGCCAATTTTTCAAAATCAGGGGAGTTTTCTACAGGCTTTATCTCTGAAACAAAGTCGGTGACCCCCACTTGTTTGTATGTTGACACAAGTAACTCATTATCCGACCTCAGTAAAAATTTTAGAAAAATCTATGGACTAGAAATTTTTCGCGCGAACGTCCTTTTGATTAAATTATAAGTATTTTAAGATGCGTCACCTAGTTACTGATTTTCTGAGTTCGCTTCTCATGTCTGCTCAATAGTTTTAACCATATTGTTACGAGAATTACAGTTTGACCATGCACGTGATCTACTATTAGCTACCATGGTGGATGTAAATTTTTAATTAAACCTACTTGCTGAGTTATCTCACCAGCGTAAGTTAACGATTTGTTTTCATGGTAACCCACCCACTCACTTACCCATCCTTTCGTCCTGTCTGTGACTTACAGTCGCCATCAAAACCCTTTTATGGTAACTTGTACCTTTTTATTATACACTGTTGACGATAAAACCTAACTGACTTACCGCAACTGCCCAAAAACGTCACTTTAAATGCAAATATGCAACCAATAACATTCCTTCTAAATTGTTGAGCAAAGCTTAATTTGGCACCGATATGGAATAGATCAGAGTATTAGACCACTTCCCAAACGGTTCATTCATGTCTGCCACGTTCATTTATGATAAAAGAGGTCGAAGTCATTGGGAGGTTGCGAAGTTTAAAATATATCCCATTAACAATCTAACCACTTGCCAACAGTTGGGAATTGTTTGTATTGAGGGAAAATTAACATTATTTGTCGGCGGATTTCTTGACAAAATGTGACGGACATTTCCACATCGGATTCCAGATGTCATAAAAGCAATTACTTGTTCTTATCACCAAAACCAGGCTTTATATTATTAATGAACAATTAAGAAAACAAAATGTCCGCCTCTTCTGTGTACAAATGTGACTAAAGCGTGCAACGGTGATGTTTTCGCCATAATGTTGTGGGAGTATTTATCTTTTGGCCGAAACACGGCATTTTCTGTTACGCACAACACCAGCTGAAATTGATTTCCCAACGTATTTATTTTTTCAATCCCGCAGAGCTTCCCCGAGTTCTTTTTCTTATTATTATCTACGCTGGCAATGCTGATTGGCCAACCATTACTTCATTATACTGCTAGCCCTTCGAATTTGTTGATTCATGAAGACAATTATCCGCGAGTTGATGGCTTTCTTAACTTTCGTATCCTGACTGCTTTCGAGATAATTTTTTTGTTATTGCAGTGGTAAATAAACCTATTAAGTCAAAAAGCCTCTCGTTCCAAGCTAGGGCTTTTACTTCGTGACGTACTGCTTGATCTAAATTTAGATAGGTTGATGAGAATTTTGTAGTTAAAATTTTGAAAAAGTAAATAGCTTCTCAGAACTGAATTTGAAATTCCTCGGCTATTTGCTCTCTGGAGCGCAAAAGAAAAATTAATGTCTATGTTTACATTGAAAACGCCATAATTGAAATTCCGCGAACAGGAACCTGTATCTTAGCTCCAACATGTCTCACAGCAAACTAAAATACTCTGACGCTTAGTAGCATTGATCTGTTCACACAATTCTGGATAGCTTGATAAAGGCTGTTCAGAAATTAGGCAGTTTCGATTTAGGCATTGGATCATACTCTATCGATCATCTTCGTATTCGTTTGGGATCAGTCAGTTCTCTAGGATAACGGTAATTAACATTTTACTAGCAAAAGAAATCTCTTCGTATGGTCACGTATTTAGGTTGCTAAAATGATTCTCGATGAATACGGAAGTTGTGGCAATAACCAAGCAAGGAAAATCACATTGTACTTAAAGACGAATGCGTATTGATAAAGTCAGTCGGCTTTCCTTACCCACTTCACTTGCCGTCCGAGCCATATACGTCGTTGTCGCCGCATCTGCTGAAACGAATGCTGCACTTTGTTAACACGTGATCTGGTAGAATAGTGTGCTCATCAAGAAGAGGCAACCGGACTATTTTCGGGTTTGTTTGTTTGTTTACTGGAACCTACAGAAGGTGCTCAAGCGAAAACATGGACTGTGCTTTTAAGTCTTGGAATACTAGCCGAACATTATGAGGCCTATTAGCTTACCTCGATTTAACCTGTCAGATAAGCTGGAGAACCTGTTATACAATTGAAGTTCGTTATTCACGATAAAACGTCCAATCAGAATCTTCAGAAATCACCCTAATCGTAATGTTCATTCATTGTATCCGACTGTTCGGTAACACTATTTTCGTCTATGCAAATGCGCGGACGGGACCGTCAGCCGAGTTGGCTAAAAATCAATCAGACGATATTTCGCAACATTGAACAGGATACTTGTGCAAATTGGTCCCTTTTTTTTTTGATTTTGGTAAATGTAGTATTGTAGTATTGGAAGAAGTGTGATTAATTATGTAATATGTCTGATTGGAGTCCAAAAATAGTCCAATTACTCAGCACAACACGTATGCTGTCTTATTAGTGCTAAAATGGGGCTTGCATGCTAAAAAAGTAATTAAGTCCCAAAACTTTTTCATAGCTTTGAATGAAACCGATAGGATGAAGTCACGTTAGTATCAAATTCAAACTTCACCTGTGCAATGACCCCGCACTTGCATGTTGTACCCTTTTCCGTTTATGGCATGATCAACAAAGTATCAATAAACTGTAATTTATTATTATTATAAAGCCTGCAGCGAAGAGAAATAATACACTTCCTACGTTTTTGCTTGGAACGGTAATAAATGAAAGGCAACGAGGAAGTAGAAACTTAAAAATAGCGAAATAATCAAAATAATTATTGTCATTTTTAACACCGCCCTCACCGTTGTCAGACATCCTCTTTCCGACTAATCGACCTCTGCCATTTTTCGAGGTCTGCTCTAAAAATTAAAATTCTATCATTACTGCTGGGTTTTCTATACTGTACAAATGTTAATTTTGTAGCTTATGCAATAATACTGAATTTGTTAATCGTCAGCCGTAAAAGTTGTCCAAAAAAAAATCGTCCAATATCAAACAATGGTAAAATAATGAATTAATCCAGCAGCTCTAAATTGCTTTCATTGTCTAGTTGCACAGGAACTGTTAATTTATGGCCTAACCACTGGGTGTCCATGTTATTCACCGCACAAAATTAGACTCGCTAATGATTGTAAATTGAAAAACTGAAAAATACACTCATTTAACTATTTTCAGCTGGGCCACTAGCTTCCCCAAAGTGCATTTCAATTTCAATAAAAACCATCAACCAACTAATGACCTAAAAACTTAACCATCTCTCTGCAATTTCTTCTAAATGTGAACTGTCGTGTTAACCTTCCCCCCCCCCCTCCCCCCTCTATAAACACCTGCTTCTTGGGCAGACCGGCAAATAAAATTTCACACAAACGCATATCATTTATCTTTTTGTTTTTGCCAGATAACAAACACGCGGAAACCGCTAAAAAACATTAATTTGTGCAACTTTAATCTTTTTTATTTTTAGGAAAAGGTTTTATTAGCTCAGCGCGAAAAATTACAAAATAAAAGAAATGCTATAGGTGTGTCGATGTTTTTACGTGACTGTTACCATTTCGTGACGAGTGGCATGGCCCACGGTTCAATTCTCAGGTGGTCTTTCATGCTTGAAAACTTGGAAACAGAAAAGCTTTCAAGAATATTTAGTGTTTTTAAGGCCATAAGACTCATCATTAAGTATCTGAATAATCTGTGATGGGAAACCGCACAAAGTGCTATTGATATAAGCGGTTTTATTTCGATTCCGAAACAAATTGCTTCACCAAAATAAACATTTCCTTGTTCAATTCATGTTTATCAATTTTCGTTATCTCTTCCTTCTTCGTAACTTTCCAAGAAATTATAGCTTAATATTTTACAAGATAAACAACAATCTTGTAAAGTAAAACGATGTTCCTATGATCAATTTCAAATTTCTCCTCAAAGAATATACTGTCAAATTAAGGAAAACAGGTGGCAACAAACACTATAAAAGAAGAAAGCATATCATCTACATACTCTGTCATCTTGCAGCCAGAAAAAATGTAAATATTCTGAGCTAAAGAAGAGTCATAATAATTTTGTTGGCGTCCCAAGCGAATCAACATATTCAGCAAAGTTCAGGCGTCCCAAGCGAATAGACCTACATATTCAGCAAAAAGTCGATCAATTTTGATCAGTACTACTAATATAACAACTGAACTACTGAAAGTTTTCTCATTTTAATCAATAGAGTTGCATGTATACGTAGATAAGTTTTAAGTTTGATGCCGCGTAAATTTAACATAAATTTATTTTAAGATAAAGCAAGATGCCGTTGATATAAATTATTTGCTTGAAAAGTATTTCGTTTTTGCATTAAATGCTGTTTTCAAGCCTAAACAAACAGGCTTTTAACAGAGGAAAGAATATACAGGAAAGCTTTTTCAGAAATGAAAGAGGACAACTTCGAAGTGTAAGCGAGGCAGACCAATTACAAAACAAAAACACATATACACAAAGCAGCAACGAAAAGCAAGCAGGGAAATCAGTAAACATGACCAGACGAGAACGATAAAAAAATGAAAGGTGAGATCTTAATTCCGTTTCCACTCGAATGAACAAGCGTCCAGAAAAAGTAACTCTAAAAAAATGAAAATATATTCACGTCAAGGGCTAGTAAATTGCCAAAAGCGCTCGAAGTTTGTCATCTACGAAATTGATTAGCTTTGTGGTATGCTTGGCAGTTTGACGGAAAACAAATTATTTGGGGACGATCCTCGTTGGTTAGCAAAGGTTTCTGACAAGTATTTAGCTTAATTTGAACATATTCCAAGATATAATGCATAAAAATAATCAACTCAGTGTTTTTAATTTGGCTTTAATTCATGATTTTAATTTGACGGTTATGAGCTTTCACCAAAAAAAAGAAATTGCCTGTTGTCCTTCACTGTCAGTGTTGTACTCATTTGTTTCTTTGGGCAGTTTATGGTCTTTATTGCCCTTGGAGCGGTCGATGGTTGTCTTCTTTAAGGTCTTTGTAACTGCTTTTACTGATTTAACATATTTTGCAGAAGCTAAAATAGTGTTCCTTTAACAAAAAGTGTTTTGATGTTGACTGTTTCTTGTTGGTTTTACTATTAGAAAAAAATCATTAAAAAGGGATTGTGAAAGATGTATTGAATACAAATTCACGAAAGGCTTCAATGTGCTTTATATAGGGACACAATTGCAAAATTAAAAACCAGCAATGCCATGCTTTTGTTTCACTGTTCCCCTTGCCGCACATAACCAAACATTTACTTACCTTTTTATTCGAGCACTGATGATGTCACACACCAGGAGAAACCGAAGATAGAGAGTCAATTACGAAGAGAACAGAAGGGATTTTAAAACTGGTTTCCTTAGAAGATCCTCAGCAAAAATAAATAAACTGTGTATAAAAGGTAACACGAGAAAAAAGACTTACCGTTGACCGTATAGCGTAGACTTTAAGCTGTATAAGTCGTTTCAAGATATTGGGTTGACGTGCATATGATAAATTCACTTCTGGTCGACCAAAAATATATTACGTATTTCCATGGTATATAATATTACACATCAACCAGTGACCAATAAGAAAGCGAATTATTAAAATTGACTCATCTTCCGGAGACATTTGTTTGCTTATTGCCGAGATGTGGGAAACAATCAACTTATTCATTTAAGATTTGCACGACACTGTATTTTGAAATTTGGCACGGACAGCTAGAAACTGAACCACACATCGTCCAAGTATTGGTATTCTTATGACTGTAAGTTTAGATGTAAAAGAGGTTATCTGAAAAATACATTAAAACAAACGAATTGGAGTAAAATAATTATATCTTTTCCCGAGGGTTCCAAAAGATTACCTATCGATATAATTTTAATTGCAGCCGTACCACGAGGCCCTTTTCATGTGCCGAAAATTAATTGTGTTGTAGAAACTAGACACTAATGGCTTTCGTAGTTGCGTCTTTCGGTCAGATTTTGTTTCCGCAAATTAACGTTTCCTTTTGAGTAAGGGTATGATGCATCGCTCAACGGGAGTCATATTGCAGTTACGAAATGACAGGCTCGGTTTCATCTCGTGACCTGATGACGTCATCCATCAGTAAGAAATCGCAGTAGGAATTATCCCAAGTTGTTTACTTTTGATTGCAAAAGTTCTGTGATATCGACAGTTTGCGCCAGCTGTTTAATGAAGCATGTATTACACCGTTTAAATGAAGAAAAAAAAGGTAGAAACAATAAATTAGCGAAAATAAGGAATAACTGATGATTGTGTCGCTTCCAAATGTTCAGGAGAGACATTTGAATTAATTTGTACTGTACGTCGTTGAAGTATCGTATCGTATTTAAAGTAGTGCGAGTATAGTAAGAAAAGCGCAGTATCGTAAGTAGTGTACGTAATGTATAGTAATGTAAGTGCTGTAAGTATTGTAAGTATAGTATTGTAACTGAGTAGCGTAGGTATTTTAAGCAAAGTGTAGTGCTTGTAGGAATAAGAAAAACGCTGAACAGTGGAAACGAATGTTTAATCGCTTTACCTCATGCAAGTTTCGTCACTACGCCATAAAGTTAACAAAATGACGTCAGTTTTCTTACGGCTGTGCTCTTATTGACAATAACATACGTCATAACACTGCCTGTACTTAGCACTTTGCAGTGTTCTGACGACATTCGTTATCAATAAGAGGATAGACACATGATAGACTGACGTCAATTTGTTCTTTACAGTTCCAAAAAATAAAAAACAACAAAAACAACAGCAGCAAAACGATCGAGCGTAGACTTCAGATGGCGCCATATACTTCGTACTAAGTAAAATAACTTTGAATCAAATATATAAATTACAGAAACGGGTTTTCTTTAACCTTTGTTCCATTAATGAATGTGCTGCCTCTATGCTGTAACCTAGGGAGATCGAGGTAAATATAAAATTCCTATGGACTAAGTTTTTTTCCCGTTTGCTTTAAAACGGTAGAAATTTTCGATCACAACAAAACAATCTTAATTCCTATGCTTATTTTGTTTATCAGCCCAGTTAATCTTTTTCGAAATAAAATGCGGCTATGAGGTCTTAAAGCTAGCAGAATTTACTATCATGATCTGCGTTCGGTTTGGATAAACCGAACTGTGTAAAGTGTTTGGTTGTTAATTGACTGAACTGTGCAATCTTTGCCCTCCCCTTTATTCTTTGACAGAAATCTTGAAATATGCTCATAGAAATTAAATGGACCATGGTTAAAAGAAACGTCCAACTGTGTGGCTCATCGGCCTTTGTTCGGTGGCATGTGGTGTGTAGGATCAGCGAGAGCAGTTCTTTTTTTAACCATAGCTTCAGGGTTTCCTCTTATATTCATACTGCTAAGGAAATTAAGGAACAATTTAGCCTTGCATCTGCCTTTTTTTTCAATAAAAGCAAGATGTTAATTGTTTGTCATATCTCCTTATAAGACAGTCAAAGTATTCTTTAGCTGATGACTTCTGACACTATTTCTTACGAAAGCTTTAATTTCTTGCATTTGTTGCATTTTCTTTGAAGCTCAAGCCTTATAGCAAATCTCTTATCGAGCAAGCTCGTACAGTTGATAGTCTTATATTGGTCCCGCTCTTTATGGTTTGGTTATTAGTCTCTACGTTTTCTCGGTCCATAAACTCGGGATACAAAACAAAAAGAAAGAAAGCAAACAACAACAACAACATAACGATTGTTCATAATCTTTATCTCGTTACGCACAGAGTTAAGATAAATAAATGTACAATGTACATACTTGTCTAGAGATTTCCAGCGGGCGGCAAATTACTTCTAGATCGTTCGCCTCTCTCGGCCTATATTTCTTAGAGTTTGTCGATACAAAAAGTTGACTGAATATAAAGATAACACTGACGAATTTATGATAGGTCCGAATTTGTGCCGGAGAATTGCATAAGTGCTGCATAGGGATGCTGTTTATCGACAGTTTCTGTTTCGTCTCTTCTTGCCAAAAATGCTCTTCTTGTCAAAAATGCTTGCAATGGGTAGGTGCCTCGAGCATTGTGAATGATCAAAAAGAAAAGACTGAAGTCCTCTTCCTATACATTTTCGTTCAATTTGTTCCTTCAAGTGTTCATACCGAAAGGAGTATAGCAAGTGTATTTCATAAAAGAAGTGAAAACCGATATTTCGCCTAAACAGTCACTTCCCCAATATTCAACTGCTTGCTCCGGGTGCTTTAATGAATCAACATGCCGCCGACGTGCGGTAAAATAAATGAAATCAAGTGAGTACCAAACAGGCAACTGGGAATTTACACACTAATGCAAAGAAGACCATCAAATCATATGGAAAATAAATACTTTTTTCACTTCTTTATTTGCGTCATTATATTATATTCCGGATGATATTAGGCCTTATCTTTCGCGGCCGAGTTACGCCGGATTTATAGAGTCTATCCGGAGGCGAGTGCATGTTTATAATTCTAATTAATGACAGACAACAGCTCACTATATGGCTAAACAAACGCCTACTTGCATAGGCGTACTGGGGCATTTTTTTTGCCAGGGGGGGGGGGGGGGGTGAACCATTTGCCCAAAAAATTATCGAAAGTCGCCCAAATTTTTACGAAATAGTCGGAAAGAAACGAGGGTCATACGATGCACTAACATAGGCCTACATATGAAGTGAAAATAATCTTACATATGAATCTATCATATATGCTGCCTCATAAAACACGTTAAAAGAAATATAGCTGTCTCTGCCAGCCGAAGATATCAACGATACGATCCATGTCATTGCTGACTACAGAGTTGGCGTATGCATTTCGATGTTAATAAGTGCGATGTTACTAACACGTTATTGCCCCATGGTACTGCGGAGGTACGTTTTCAATCTGCGCAACGTACTGAATGATCGTTCTGCAGAACGTGATGTAGTAGGTATCATTGCAAGGATGTATGTACCACATTCTGAGAAAACTCAAACATATTTTCTCGTGCGTTGTCTCCAGCAACAATCATGTAGCCTAATCCGCAAACACGACGAAAACTCGCGTACATTTTCTGCTCGGCTCCCAGAATCTCGCCGTCAATTTTGTAAAATTTTGCAACGCAGGGGAAGCTTTCTTTATAAGGTGTTTCACTCTGACAGAAATTTATTATGTCTTCTAAAAAAAGCATGGAAACCTCTTTAGAAACTAGCTTTGCCCAAATTTCTGCTGCAGCACCCAAATCCTGAGTTGCCTATTTTATTTTGGGTGGGGGGGGGGGGGGGGGCCGTACGCCCACGCCTACTTGTACGTTTAACGGGGGAGACTCTTAACTACAGATCCAGTGCAGTTGCTAAGGGGTTATTGAAGACTCTAGTTTGTGGCAAGCGATTTTGAAGCGTTTTCTAACACTAAATGGTCAGTAGTTCGTATAGTGTGATCGTCCGGGTGAGGGTAGTTCTGATTCCAATTGTATTTGGGGGGACACCTGGCCCCAGTTGTTCAAAGGGCGGATAACGCTATCCAGTGGATAAATCACTATCCAGTGGATAGT
Organism: Meandrina meandrites; assembly: GCA_963693305.1. Classification (NCBI taxonomy): domain Eukaryota; kingdom Metazoa; phylum Cnidaria; class Anthozoa; order Scleractinia; family Meandrinidae; genus Meandrina; species Meandrina meandrites. The sequence goes on from OY855906.1 coordinate 31,808,413, forward strand.
CTAGTTTGTTTTCCCAACACTTATCTGCCGGATAGTGATTTATCCGGTGGATAGCGTTATCCACTCTCTGGTCACGTGACTTGCCAAATATGGCCGTGACTTAGAACCCTTGGAGGAATCTTCAATGGAACAAACTTGTGCAGAAACCGTATCCAAACTATGGCAGTTAGAAACGCTATAGTGGCTAGGGCGCTGGACCCTCAAACCTGCCACTGGATGGATTTGTGTTCGGTGGTGTTAAATTCAACTCCTCCACGCTTTCTAAATAGCCAACTGGTCAGCATCCTGCCAGCTGGGATTTTTAACAAGTTTCTGTCCCATTTACAATATTTATTATTTATTTACAGCGTCTTCAATTACCACAGCAGTGCTTAATACTTTGACGCTTAAAATGATTTATTTTTATTTTTTATTTATGAGAAATGCGAATATCGGATTCACAGCCTATCGTTAAAGATCTTTTTTTTTATTTTTCGTCGTAAATAATATGATAAAATGTTAAACAATCAAGAAATGAAAAAAAAGTTCTTGAACTTGAGACTTGCAGAGTTTAATTTTACACAGATAAAAAAGGTAAAAAATTAAAACAAACGTATCTTAAATCTTAAACTGATCGTATATTGCATGAGATGTTTTTCTTTGAATTTAACTTTACCTATTAATTGAGAAAATTAAGAATTATTTAACGAGCGCGCGTTCAATATTGAACAATTAAATCACGAGCGTGCATTGGATGCGAAATACAAGATGGTGGATGGCTAATTGATGAAGCGGCGCTTTAACGAAGCGGTCATCTTCATCTTATATTAACGTTATGAACCGCAAGTACAATAATAAACGTTTTAAATTTAATATTGTACGAAACCCCAAAAAATGAATAAAAATTGATTATTTAAGTTTCACTTAAAACATACACTAGCCAACTTAACGTGACAAATGCTCATTTGACGATGAAAAAGCTAAGACAAACGGATTTTGTACTAACAGTGAGTGCGATGGCGATGGTAAGTTGAAATAATATAACATTATCGAGTTCACCTTGAAAATTACAGATGGTCCTTCTGGCTGAGTTTTTAAAACCTCAGTTCTCCAGCAGACTATACGTATTTACAGTCGAGCGAAAACATGTCCACTACATAGTCCAAATGAAATATTAGTCAAATATTATTCTTCGGTTGTGGAAGATGTTATATCAATAAATTACCGTGTAACATACCCCCTCTTTATTCCAATAATCAGTTTTTGTTATTCACAAACACCCCTTTTCGTTTGACTACAAGAAAGTGTTGTTCTTTCTCTTCAGCAAGCTTCGAAGTAAACGTTTTGAGAGATCACTTTCCGCCATCTTTAGGAGACAGTTGACCAGTGATACTTTTGAAGTAATTCTACCCTTCTGTATCTAACACTTCTATTGAACTATTGGTTTTATACTTAGTTTTTCAAACTGCCATGGATATATCACTCGAAGTGACAGTTGGGGGTTACTGCGATTCAGTCGATCCCAATTTAAGGACGTTTCCGCTAATTGTTTTCGCGCATCCTTATTGCGCACGTAATTTATGTCGCAATGTCACGCCACGTCATACATCGAGCGCGCGCGCTGGGAAAACTTTTCAAACAAATATAGGGCTGGTAGCCGTTGCGTTAACTTCACTTGTAGTTTACTCACTCAAATGGTCGTTGACCCCGAATTTTTTTTTTGATAGGCAGCTTTGTTTTGCGATTCAAAAAGTCAATGTAGGAAGTTTACAAATTTCTTATTTCTCTGCCCACGCGGCATCGAACCTTGCCATTTTTTTCGAATCTTTTAACTTCCAGGCGAGTGCAAATGTTATCACTCTACGATTAGATATTCTTAAGGAACATCATCAGTTGAATCAATTTGCTTAATAGATACCCTTAAACAATATTTAGACAAGAAAATTGTATCACATGGATTTACGCTTCAGGAACACGAGTTAACTCCGGCACCTATGACTTACTTTGCTTCTCAAATCAGACTTCAATCTTTAACTTTGATTGTGAAGGCGGCAAAGATACAGTATTTCGGGCGCCATACATTCATTAACACTGTCCTGTTTGTTTGATGGTTTGATGGACACTTTGGTTAGCAGCTGTTCTGTAAGTAATCAGATGATGCATAGATCCTCAATACAGATAAAGATAGACCTCCTGTTAATGCTAGGATGTTCATTAACCAATAGCAGCAGGGCCCGGGGGGGGTACTTGACAGAATCTCGGGTAGGGAGGTGCGGCCCGGCCGCCCAAACCCTGACCCTGTTTAAGACACGAATCTCTGATTTTCCTACCCTGTTTAAGACAGAATACCAGTTTTTGATACCCTGTCTAAGACATTTGTTGTAGCATAACCAATCGGGAATTAGGCTTGGTATCAATACCGAAGTCAATGGAAGTCAACACTAAGGAAGAACTTGTAAAAATTAAGCTTGTGGCTAAGTTTCTATAAAATAAACATATTTGCTTATCCTGTTTAAGGCGTTGGTCCATGTAAAGATACCCCGTTTAAGACAAAAAGGGGCGAAATAGATACCCCGTTCAAGACAAACATCCTGAAAACCATACCCTGTCGGGCCGCACGTCCCCGTTAAGCCCTTATAAGGGAGTGCCCCCCCCCCCCCGGGCAGCAGGGGACTAAGATTACAATCTTTGTGAAGCCCGGGAGCCATAATCGAAACAAAATCACTCTGTAAGTACACTTTTTATGATAGTTTTACAGATAAGTTTGTCAGAGTAGAAAGAGGTGTGTGTGAGGAGAAAACCGAAAAAACAAAATCAGCGAAAGAAATGTAAAATGGACTACTTTTTGCGAAATAATAATAATAACAATATTACACACAACAACAAAAATACATTTTGGGATATCCACAATTGTTAGACCATAGTATATTTGGTGGCGAGAATAGCGAACAGATTAGAATCTTTATGCGATCAAGTCCCTTTTCGCATAAATATACGACGATACCGTCCTCGTTAGAATTTGTGTTTTCTAGTAAAAATGCGGTCTTCGCTTCGTTTCGAATCTCTTCACAATCTTTTAAGCAACGTCGTATTTCAGCTCAAATAAGTTGCTAAATATTTATTTTCTTAACAACCGGGTTTAAATGTAAACTAATGAAAGATACTTAAATTATAAAACGTTGAAACGAAAGTAAGATTAAAAGCAAAAAATATTATTTAATTATTCACCAACGTCTTCTATGCCGCGGTTTTGGGGTTGATTACATTACAGATAAGAACTGATTGCGGAAGGAATTCAATCGTAAGTCATGTCATATGGCTCGTTTAACAGGTACAAAGACCAAAGACAAAAAGCAAAATTTCTTATCAAAATTGATCTCACAGAAATCGACCTAAAATTGAAAGAGTCTGAATATTTCAATTCAGTGTCACTTACCGCATCGAAGGGACGACGTCTTTGCTGAAAAGAATTGCTCGTTAAGCTTATTCAGCGTCATCATAAGTGTTCAAAAGATCCTTTTCAGGTAAATAGGTATCGTAATCATATGATTTATTATGAGTAATTAAGCTCTTTATGTTGTTTTATAGTAGAGTCGTTCAATACTTGAGGATTTCGGAACATGTTAACGTTTCAGTTTGTGTGGATCACAACTCGTACGTTGACAACAGGGCACTTAATTCCTTTTCACTTCATAAAACATAGAAACTGATACCCATTAACCTTGCTAGTTCCGAAAAGCTCTTTTCGTTCTATGCAAAGTAAGGAGCAAAAGATCTTTCTAAATGTCATAGATTGGAGGGGTTAGTTGTTCGTTGATGGTGCTCAACTCCCATAGAATAGGCTACTCCCGGATTGGATGCTGTTCCATTAGAAGATACTCCGGGAATTTTATGAGGTTTCTCTGAAAACTTTCGAGTCACCATTATACTCTTAGTTCAAAAGAGGAATTGTGGACGTAAAGTATTTTAAAGACTCCCAACAAAATGGCCGTGGGCCTGCGGGTCCTTTGAACTAACAAGTTCCACCGCGTTCTTTGTATACAATTGTGTATTGTGTCAGTCAAGCCGAAAATCCAAAACATAAATTTCCTGGCGTCGCCCCTCTAAAATTTCATTCGTTCGACGGATAAAGTGCTATAAATTATTATATTATACAATCTAATTTATGTTGATTACTGAGATCCGCAGACCCATATCCGGGGTATGGTATAATTTGGCTCAGAGTTTTGCGAGGCTAAATATATCGACCGGGGAGCGCGATTACAGGTCCCGGTTGTTCAAAGGGTGGATAACGCTATCCACCGGATAAATCACTATCCAGCGGAAAGCGCAGTATGTTTTCTCAACACTTATCCACTGGATAGTGATTTATCCTGTGGATAGCGTTATCCACCTTTTGAACAACTGGGCCCTGATCTTTATTATGGTGAAATCTTCCTGCATATTCTTTCAAAATAGGTCTAATATAAGAGTGTTTTGTTAGAGGACCCAGAATACAAAATTGTGAAGAAGATTAAATATTGTTCGGATTGGTCTGCGAAAAAAAAAAAGAAAAAGCGCAAAGAAGGAACTGAGAAATTTAATGTATATTAATACGTATTCTGTACATTTGCCTTCCTTTTAATGTTAAACGTTTTTTTTTTTACAAACATCGAGGCTGAGAAAGGGCACAATTTAAGAACATCCTAAAAAAGGTATGGCTTAAAATTTGGCTAAGAACGAATTTTATTATTTCCTATTTGTTGTGACTGACTAAATTAATCAAACTTGATTGAAATCCAACCTGGAACCAACATGTTCATCATCCATTATTGACGTGAAAAATATGCACATATCGGTTAAGGGTGAACTTACTGCAATGACACTGTTTATTTTTTAAAGAAGACAATTTAAGAGCATTCTATGCTTAAATCTTCGAAAAATTAAGAACGTTCAGCCTCGACCGAAAACGAGACGTGATTATATAAAAAGAGTGTACATTAATTCTTGGTTATAGTTTTTATAAAGATATATCACCGGTTATTCAATATCTCCACGTATAATTTACCCAATGAGAAAAAATGACTGGTCACGGTTCCGGTTTCGTAGTCAAAATGCCGGCATATGAGGAAATAGACTTAGTGGTGATATTTTTTATTAAAATAAATGTGTGATAGTTGGACAACCGGCGTTCATTGACATTTTCCGGGTTATTTGTATTTTAAATGGCTCTTTTGTAAGAGGCTGTAGTTGAAAGAAATCGGCTGCATGTTACAAGAAAAGAACATGAGTTAAGTATCAGCATATTTCGCATCAGGGAGCAAATCTTTTTTTGATTTAGGTCGTTTGTAACCATAGCAACTGTGACTAAGGACGTCCATATTCAGAAAACCGTTGAAGTATTTACATTGATTTGGCATGTGACCAGACTGAAAGAAAAACAATCTTTTTTCAGAATCTTTTTTTTTGTCACTGCACCTTTGAATTTGTACTATGCGGACCACTGTTTTCTTCCCGCGTGTGATATGGCTTTTTCCAATGGAAATTATAATTAAATTACCCATGTTTTCCACGAAAATTAAAATAATAAAAGGTCTCCCTAATGTTTTGTCACCATGTCCGGTTAAATGATCTGTTTATCCCGGCTGTAAGAACAAAATGCAAATATTCTGAAAAGCTTAAAATGTATCTTAACTTAATGGGTTTTAAGATGGCAATGTCCCGGTAATGCAATTTCTGTTTTTATTTTCACCGACTGAACTTCGGATGCTTATAGATTATTATAGTTTTGAACAGGAGAAACGAAGATACGAAATGGCGGTAAGCTTAATATACCCTAGTACTTATAACTATAACTCATTTCCTGTATTATAGATGTTCACAAAATATATACTGCAATTGCACTCTTTTCATTTAATTTATGTTCATATTCGTAGAGGCTATCCTGAAACGTTTTGTATTCTGAAGTGAATATTTAAGTCCTCGAAAGTCCAATTTCTGACGAAACACATGTATACAGTGGCACCTTGCTACAGCTAAGCCACCAAGAGACTGGGAAAAAATATTTCATTATAACTGTAACTTCGCCTGGCCGGACTAAAGGAAATCTTTTGTTTAATACCGGGGACTTCGTTATAAAGGTGTAGTCCGCTGTATTTTAAATCTCTTTAGTTCGAACGTTATTGAGGATAATTGTTTAGAATAGTTAAAACAAATAAAAAATTCGATGAAAGGCAATTCGTCAGCTCGTGTTTTTTTTATTGCACGTACGCGTAGTGAACCTTCAGGAAAGCCTTGCCATTTTTGTTTTCTCCTTTGAAGTGTGCCGAGTCATTTCTTTCTCAACCATAGTTAGGAAAAGTCAGCTGTTAACACATTGGCCCTTTGCTGCCGTAATCTTAGTAACAATAAACATGAGCACACAATATGCAGTTAGTTTTAGTTTTTTCTCTGAGATCCTTATAACTACGTGTAGTATGCGTTATCAACCTTTTTTGTTTGCGATAAAATTTGATTGTTGTGGAATCGTCTTAGAAACGTTTGCGGAAGTTCCACACACGTACACAATTGAAACTTAAGAAAGTATGTCCCTGATACAAAAATCTACAAGATTTATTTCATTAACTCGGAACCCTTGTTTATAAAGCTTGCAGCTGCCTGTCTGAACAATATACTTAACAATTATGGAAAATACATGTGTATTTAGCATAGCCCAAGTGCTAAAGATTCCCAGTTGTAATTATAATTGGTTTCGATTTTAATTTTAAGTCCCACTGTTTGCGTTTAGTTCTCAGCTTTTCCAAAGATATTAAAAATATCAGAAAGTTTATTTTGCAAAATAATGAGAAACAAATGGTACCTCAGAGGATCTGTTAAAAGCCAATATTTGAATACTTAAATCGTCGGATTTCTTGGAAACAGATTAATTGTAACCGCATTTGTTGGTGTTAGCTTTCACTCTGTGAGTGACCGACGTCGAAAACGGCACATGGAAATCTTTTAAGGGTAAGCAGACTGCCACAAATAACGAAGGAAACAATCAGGTTGTATATTAACCGAAGTTTTCGAACATGCAAATCATCTAGCAATATTTTTTATGTTCAGCTGAACGTGTTGAGCGACCAAGTCAGATACAAGTAGATTATTTGCGAAGAGGTCGATATCCCTGAATGGCAATCAAAACCGGGTCATCGTAATCAATAAAACACTGAAAGGCTGAAGGCTGGCCAAACGGTTAGGATTCAACTGTATTACCAATATTTCGTCCGGTACGGCTTGGTTTCTCCAGGTAATGAGTAACAGCTAAGGAAAAAAACTACGATCAGCCTTTCGGTTTCCTTGTATTGTCCAATGGTTCTTTCTTAACACTGTTGTACTGGAGCTTGTGAAAGAAGTGTTTAAAGTATTAAGGAAATGACGATAGAAGTCATCATGATCAACGTAGACCATCAAACGGGCTGTATGTCCCGAGCTTATTCCCAGGCTTATCTTAATCATGATATAAACATAATCCATTTGGAAGATTACTTTTCACATAAAATTTAAATCTTTTCTTGCTTTTTACCTGACTAACAATTATCAAGGTGAGCAATTTTGTAATTCGCAGAAAACCACTTATTGTGACACAGAGTTCGCATTGAAATAGGTGAAAAAGCACCACTCAGTGACTTCTTCGCAAAAGGTAGGAGAACATCGCGGACTTTAGAAAGTTTTCGTTAAAACTAGTAGGTCGAAAAAAGCCATCACACCGCTATTTGCATAGTAAATTAATTACAAGATTCTGACAGTGATCAAAATCTAATTTCCTGAAGTTCAACGCGCGTGTTTTAACAAGGTTTCGCTGTTTTTGTGTCAATAGTCACTAAATTAGATACCATATAAACAATGTGTTTTGTCAACAGAAGCCGATAACTGGGAAGTTTATGTTTGCGTTTTGCTCAGTAGTGTTTTAGAGGTCTTTTATTCACTACATGTATCTAATGCAGGGAATTGCAACTCTTGATTTTCTTGGCTCGAAATGGCTCATTTGGTCAGATGCATGATAAGCTGTCATCAGTGGCTTATCATCAAATAACCATCTTACATTCCGAGGAGAGAGCACAAGCCAGATCTACAAGCAACGTAAACAAGATGTAAATTTGAAATAGACGTGCACTGCACAAATAGCATGGCCTTATTTGATATCAAATTTTATTATATCTGTTGTGTTCCTGATGAACAATAAGAATAGCTAATTTTACTCATTATAAGGGGAAAAGTTCTTTCGTTTGCCGAATTTGTCTTCGTGTAGTGCAAGGTTTATATTTAGCAATCGCTTATTTTTATATTGCCTCATAAAATTCCAAAGGCTGATTCATTCATTCTTTGATCTTTTCGTTGTGATCTGTTCATTAGCATTTTTTCCAAATTATATCCCAAGTTTTAAGGCTAATGCACAAAAATAGTTCAGAAATGTTATAGCGTGTTAGAGTGCATTTGTACCTTTACGGTGCGTCTAAACTTCTGTTTGGAGGAACAGACTATAACGTAGACGTTTATCATGTACTAATCTTTAGAAGAGTTTTTAACTTATACCGCAATAAAAGGTGAAGAAAAGTCGACAATGATTTACTTTGAAAGTAACTAATTGGAATATTTCGAATCTATCGTCAGATGTTTGTACTATCGACAAATCAAAGAAAGATTAGTAGAAACATTTGCCCTTTATAGTGTTCACTGGTCTCAGTTTCACCTAAGAACGGAGTGTGCTTTTTTGCAATCTTTTTGATGTGTTGAGTACCACCACGAGGTAAAACAATCTACGGTAAGAATACCTTTTATTAGCTATTAATCAGCACAGAGCAGTAATGAGAGTTTTGGTTGATGCTGTTTTTCTTCTGTTTATTTGTTTAGACGGGCGACTTATGTTTTCTTCTGTGCCGGAAAATGTCGAAGATGTTTCACTGCGGTGTGATAGTATAATTGCAAAAAAGCAATCAAGGCTAACTTTTATTGTTCGAATTATATCTACATAAATCTTTCAAGGCGCTGCTCTGCCGAAACAGCTGAAATACTCGCCTTGGCTACCATTCCTTTGTCAATAGACGGGGACGGTAATTTGACAGGGGTCACAGTCGAAGCGTAAAGTTGATATGACAGGAGGTAAGAAATGAGAAGGGAAGATGCTTTGGGCTAACTTCAGTTCTCACTCATGTTTTGAAATCTATGCTATTGATCTTTCTTTGATTTGTCGATGGTCCAATGTTTTGAAATGATAGAAAACCACAAGCGGCGTACTAAAACGCCGTTAAGGAGTTCAAAGAGCGAACAAAATTGGTCAGAATTGCCGGAAATATTTTGTTTTATTTTATCAGTGAGTAGTGCCAGTGCCTTCTATAAATTTCAGAAATCTACGTGTTCGTTTTGTATTAAACGAATATATATTTCATTGTCATTTTAACTTCCAGAGCTACGCGAAGTAGTATTCCTGAGTATTACGCATTCCTCACATCACTTCTTTCCAAAAACATCACTTATCAAATGGCTGTCATGATTGGTAGTTGCTGTGCGTCGTGTGTCGTTGTCCGTGTATCTTGTGTCACGGGTGTATATATTTGTTCCTAGCCCATTCTTTTTCTATTTGTAGGTTAACTTATTTTTTGTTTTGCATTGAAAAATATTCATAACCGTGAATAAAACGTCAGTGGACAAAACCATTTCCTACAAAGAAAGTTGGTCTATTTTTTTTTTTTTTGGGTGGGGGGGGGGGGGGGTGGCTTATATTTAACAATTATTCGCCGAAGGCGAAGTGATTATTGTTGAATAATCCCCGAGACGAATAATTTTCACAGGTGAATATCAAAAACTGAAAAATAATAATAGAAAACACGAAAACAACAAACACAAGTGCTCGCTTGCATACGTGTAAACCAGTTTAATTCTTCGATTGAAATCGTAATTTTCACTCAGGTTTTAGCAATAAAACGGAACAAAACAAACACTACGAAAAAGATAGATACATCTGGTACCTTTGTTTAATCGTTGGTGACTTCTGAACAATTTTGTGAATCCTCTCGAAATTACTAGCTCCAGTGAGAAGAGAACTAAATAATGTTTTGCCAGTCGATCTGACTGAGTACACGGCCGCGTGCAATCTCCAAAACCACCATGTTTACGATCAATTCGAATGCCTTGAAAACCATCTCTTGAAAATATTTCCGGTCCAAAAGCCTTGGTAGTTAATTTGAAAAATTCCCAATATTTTAAATATCCAGGACTTGGAGTGATTTCTTTTAAATGAGAGAAATTTTCATTCAGCAAATGCCGCCATGTTCACTGGCCTGGATGGCAAACGTGGCATGGCTTAGTAGCCAAGCCTTGAGATGCTATATTCACCGCCTAGCGCGGTGAATATAGCGTCTTATTAAAAACTAGCAATGGTATATTGCAATTCCTGAGTTTTGATTGGCTAACAGACAATGGTATATGAGCTCATATACCATTGACCACCAATTTCGTAGTCGATACGCGTCAACGAAAACAGCTGGGAAGCTCAAATATTGCAATTCTTTTTGGGCGTTTTTAATAAAACAATTATTCCACTCGCGCTTGTTGGATATGAGATCGTTATAGCCAACTCGGTGCTACGCGCCTCGTTGGCTATCTACCATCTCATATCCAACGCGCGCTCGTGGAATAATTGTTAAATAGTGCGAGCTTCTCGACCAATCAGAATTGAATTCACCTGTGGAAATTATACTAATATTGATTATAATCATAAATACATTTTTCTTTCTGTTGACAGTTAAATTTGAATTTTTAAACTGGTCAACAGAAAGTTCAGTTGATTTTTAAATCAACTGAATTGACGATCCTAGATACGAGACTCTCTCCTTTCACCGTAATATATTTGTTGTTGGAGTATCTGTTTTATTCTTTCAAGAGATTCCGTTTTCTTCAGCTTGAAGGCGGTCGAACACAGGAAATTGCTATATGCCTTGGAAAAACAAATCTGGCAGTATCAAACTTTTGACTGGTGTGATCCGAGTGTCTCACTTGTTTGAAGGACTTTGTCATTTAACGTCTTGCAGTAGACATGACTTGAATTTGATTATCGAATTATATGAGGTATAGAACTTCTCTCCTTCTCAAATAGCTGAGCCTGAATGCTTTTATTTTCTATGATTTAAAAGAAAGAACCCTGTCTCCTTAAAATGGCATCGAAAATAGCTACCTTTTAGATTAACTTGGAATGTTTTATTAGTAACAACACAGGCAGACCACCCTATGTGTTCGTGGTTAATTATTATTTGTTGACATGAGACGAACAAAAGAAATATTGAAATCTATGAGGGTTACGAATAAAGCTCCGAAAATTACATATCTAAACTACATTTTGCTCTGAATATCTCAATAAAGTTAAATGAAATGCTAATCGACTAATGTGTCGTGTTTTTTCGCCTGCGCGGGCCGTTTTAAGCGTTTTTTTACTAAATTACTTTCGGCCGAAGGCCGGTAAGAGAAGAAAGGGAGACAAGGCTTGCAAGTTGGCGGCCGCCAGCTACGACCTCCTCCACTTCAAACCAGAATTAACGCCAAACTACTGAAAATCTCACCTATCTGACGACGGCTTTCGATCGGTAAGATGTTGCTCTATCTCTTCGCCGAATTTGAGCTTTATCCCTCGCACATTTTTCGAGAAAATCCATGCTGAAATCATGCATACAGCTTTCTCAATATGATCGGTGCCAAACTCAGCGACCAGAAGAATTCGAAGCATGGAGGCAGTTTCAAATTCACCAATCAACGGGTTGAGATTTTGAACCGTGGTGGACTGCCGCGGGATGCCAAGCGCTGATCGGTGAATTTGAAACGGCCTGCATGCTTCGAATTCCTTTGGTCGCCGAGTTTGGCACCGATCATATTGAGAAAACTGTATGCATGATTTCAGCATGGATTTTCTCGAAAACTGTGCGAGGGATGAAGCTCAAATTCGGCGAAGAGATAGAGCAACATCTCACCGATCGACAACCGTCGTCAGATAGGTGAGATTTTCAGTAGTTTGGCGTTAATTTCGGTTTGAAGTGGAGGAGGTCGCTGCTGGCGGCCGCCAACTTGCAAGCCTTGTCTCCCTTTCTTCTCTTACCGGACTTACCGAAAGTAAGTTAGTAAAAAAACGCTTAAAACGGCCCGCGCAGGCGAAAAAACACGACAAATGAGTCGATTAACATTTCATTTAACTTTATTGAGATATTCAGAGCGAAATGTAGTTTAGATATGTAATTTTCGGAGCTTTATTCGTAACTCTCATAGATTTCAATATTTCTTTTGTTCGTCTCATGTCAACAAATAATAATTAACCACGGACACATAGGGTGGTCTGCCTGTGGTAACAACTACGTAAAAGTCAATGTGTTGACATTACCATAAAAAATAGATTGAACGTTTTTGATTCACACGTGTTTTCTTCAGTGTTATTCTACAAATTTTTTCTATACAGTATGTAGAATTAAAATCTAGTGAACGCGATAGAGATATATAATCTTTTCAGATTTTGGGTTCTTTTTAACTGCGTATTTACTATAGTTATTTCAATATTGAGTGTGATGTAAATTTGCCTCAACACTCGTAGAAATAACTGAGCCTCTGGAAGATACCTAAAGCAACGCCATTATTTACTAAGTTTACTGGCGTGCGTGGACTAAGTTCAAAATGCTTGGAAAATGCGCACATAACGGCGTATCCACAAAGAGGCCTTTTATCCAGTTCATTTGGAACTTGGAAGTGTTCGTTTTTGTGTAGGGAGTAAAACGCGGAGATACTCTCACGAAGCAAGAACAATAACGCACTTTGTCCGGGTTCGAAACCGAGATGAGAGGCTAGCGCTCTCACCACCGCGCCATCCCTGATTCTACCACGATATTTTTCTAGGGAGTCCAAAATATACCCCATTGAACGCAATTATGTCGATAAACCAGCTGACGAATTAGAAGAATGTTCTCTTTTTTTTTTCAACTGCAGCTTTGCCGACATTGTTTTATCAATATAAGTTGGATTTTATTAATTATGCGACTACGCCAATCTTATCAGGCAGGCCAAAAAAGTAAACCATTTGGCTGATTTGTTTATTTTAAAGATAAGGTAAAATGTAGAACATGAAGACTCTTTCAGATTCACCATGCTATATCCTACTCCTTGAATGACCTTTGTTACTTAATTTAGTACAGAATCGTTTAATTATCTGTAAAAAAGAAAGTTTTGCTGTTTTGCTGCGCGACATTAAAGAACAGGGCGGCTGCTCGAGATACAGATAAAAATAAACATGAAAATTATATTTTCGACGGTATATCTAGCTGAAAAGAAAATAGAGAAGAAAGGCTAAAAAATGTAAACTTAAAAATAACTATAGACTTAAAGTAACTGCTTTTATGAAATTATTACACTTATATAGTTTTTTTTTACTACAAAGATAAAGCGAAATGTGTTTAAAATTTAAAGCAGCGTACTATGATGTTGTTTACCTTTCTGGGTCAGATTCGGTAAATATGGCCTCTGAATCACTGCCTGCAAGTGATCAACTAACGATGAAGTAAAATGATCCGAAATCAGCTATTTTCATTAAATATTGCTTTATTATAACTTCCGAGGAAGCCAGTTGTCAGCACAATGGCAAGTTGAATATGTCGCGTCCGCAATTTAAAGGTATAATGATGACAGCCTAGCTTGTGATGTTAACGAGATTATTTCTAATCATTTGTATTCATTATTCCTCGGGAAGTCGCTAACAATTCACCTTAACTGTCTTCCGCCTTACATTGATTGCTGTCTATTTGTGTGCTTTTGAGGTTTCTCTTAAATTAAAATTGTTTTTAAAAGTCCATTTATCATGAAAGGTCTTTCTTTCTCAAGTCAATAACATTCAGCTTTGTCAATGATCACCTGCGTTTTCCTTATATGCACATACGAACGATGCTTTCTATTGTCAATGTCGAACAATTAACACAAAAAAATATGCATGTATTGATAGAAAATAGGTCCCATCGTTTATGAAAGTGACGATATCTTTACAAAGCATTTGCAAAATAAAATTTTCGGAAGTGCTTCCAATGTACCCTTACGGATTTCCCGGTCGGTAAGTCACACATATATCCTTTACTAGTTTTAATTCATTTCCTTTATTTAATAAGTAAAAGTGTTCCCTTCAACGAAGCCTAACAAACATCGGTTTTTAAATGCTGTGAATCTAACGCGTAAAACGACGGTGAATTGAACCGCTCCGATTTCGAAGAGCGAGTTGTCTTAGGTTTTGATGGACGTTTAAAGAGATATTGAGCTTAAGCACAGGCGTTTTTAAGCCACGTACGGCAACCGGAAATAGAACCTTCTCGTCTTAAGCGCTTACTGTCAGCTTTTTGTTCATAAATTCAAGTTCTAAGTGCTAAAATGAAAGCTTTCTAACTAAATTTTTGGAGGTAAAAGTTCACCAAAACCCTAAACATTCGCCTTCCAGTTGCCGTCCGTGGCTCAAAAACGCCTGTGCTTAAGCTCTCTATTAATAATATTGTCAAAATAGAACCAACGTGAAAATAAATAGTTTGCATACTGAGCGTTGTTATCTATAAATGTTGGAAGGTCAGCGTCGAAAAAGCGGGTGAGCTAGGTGAAGCTAGGAAAACATAAACGGGTTCGAGGTAATTTAACCGAAGAGTGGTCTTTTATCTACCAAAACACGGTATTCTTCAACGACAGTTCATTAGAGAGATTCTGAAGGCGCCTAATAAACTTATTTGAAATTGAACTTTACTGAACATAGTAGGATATTGTACCTTAAAATCAAGAAATAAATTTTAAGGGCTTAAAACCTTAGAAGAACCAAATTCTGCACTGACCAATTAAGACTTCGACTGTTGGTTGCTAGGTGATCGGAAAACCAGTTTGACAAGCTGAAGGAAAATGTGTACATATTGTTATGTACGGTTTCTACAAAGAAATAAGAGAAAATTAAGGCGCGTTCGTTTGGGATCAATCCGGAATAAGAATAATTGGAATAATGCAAGTTAGCATTCGTTTGGCTGCTCTTCCTGTTCCGGAATACTTGGATTTCCATTCCGGCTATTCTGCTCCCAGGAGCAGAATAGTCGGAATATATTCCAGAATATTCCCAAACGAACGCGCCCTTAGTGAGCTACATGCATGGAGAAGAGGTTCATTGATTTGTCCAGCTTTTGTTATTTAAACATGAACATCTGCATTGTCCGTAAGGCAGATGGGAAATGGGGAAATTTTCGTTAGTGCTTTTGTTCTGGTAAGTAGTATAAAAAAAACCATTCACTTTTAATTTTCTTCGTATAAAGAAGTGGAACTAAGTTGTAGTTCTCTTTCAAGAAAGTGTTTAGTAAAAGAAATGTTTTGTTTTAGAACCTCTATTTGCTGTGCCTAAAAAAGGTGCCTAAAAAGGTGTTTTGTCGGGCAAGCAAAGAAAAGTGCGGCCAAAGGCTGAAAATTCTATTTACTCAGCGGAGGTAATTATTAAGAGGAATAAATTATAGCAAGAAAGTTTGCGTTTAGGCCTACACCTTTCGTGGGTCCATTTAGAGTTGCAACGCCAAATATATATTTCGTCTTGAACATGTGAATAAATGTGGCAAGAAATAACTAGATAATGATGCTGTAGTTGTAAAAATAAAATGTTAAGATGCGTGTTTTTTTTTATAATCTTCACATTGTGCGTAAATTCAGAACACACATCTCCTTTAACAGCGAGAAACGAGAAATCATAGTTGTTGAAAGCAATTGAAAACTTAACCTCAAACGAACGCGCATTTGAACTTAAATTGCGTCATATAATTTGTCTTGTACAATACCTTAGTAAGTCAGATAATGTGTTAAATTTTCATTTAAGATTTGGTGTTTTGTTTGAACTGTGAAATGGTACACGTTATAGTCATTGTATGCTGTACACAAGCCGCTATTTATTTAACAAATGTGTTTGTACATCAAAAATGGAAGCGAGAATCATTAGATATGATTTTTTTTCGTCAATTGCCCCTGTTAATTGTAATACATATAACAATATTTGAAACGGGTACATCAGTTGCAAAAAGAAAGACAAGTGATTTCTACTAGTGAATGATACCTTTAAGTAAGATCTGCACTTAGCTCTTATTAACCGAGTGGGAGGTCTGTATGGGAGAATCTAGATTGAGGTCGTGAGTACAGACCGAACGCAGTGAGGTCTGTACTCACAAACGAGGTCAAGATTCTCCCATGCAGACCGACTAAGCTCGGTTAATAAGATGTTTATTATATGGCCAAAGTAGAAAACATTTCAGTTTAAAAATTTGCTTTGATGCGACCGCCTGAAGGTCTGGAAGGTCTGAACGGCGACCACGGAAAAATTTTGAACAAAAGAAGGTCGATATCGCGTCAAGCTGTTAGTTTCTTTCATTTATTATTTTTTTTAGCAAAAACAAGTCAACGTTTTTGCATTTTTTTGTTTGCAAATTTCTCAACGTAAGTGCAACCAGTCTAGATGCCGGTCTAGATGGGAAAATCTAGACCGCGGTCAATATCGGTTTTAGCCAATCAATTTGGTAGTTCCCTGGTGAGACACGGGCATGCATATAATAAATACATATCCAGCGGTTAAGTGTTGACAAAACGAACTAAACCATTCACTGGATAGTGATTTATCCGGTGGATAGCGTTATCCACCCCAACTGGGGCCTGTTCGATAGAAAGAAAGGAAATGATGCTTTATTCCATTTTAGCTATTATATTCTTATACCACAAAGACGTTTTATTTAGTTTTCTCAATGCAATGATGTTTTTTTCTCAATTGCCCTACAGGACTGATCTGATAGGACTGACGTCACGATCTTGTTGAATAGGGGTTGAAAGTGGCACGAAAGCAGAAACATGATCGATGTCTACAACAACAGCTCCTTTGCAAACTACACTGCGCCGACGGGATTACCTCCTCGTTCAAACCAGATAGAAGAGGTTGTGAAAATGGTAACGTTTTGGATAATCATCATTGTTGGTATTATGGGAAACTCCCTTGTCATTGCAGTTGTGAAGATGTTTCGCAGCATGAGAACTACCACCAATTACCTGCTCGTAAACGTTGCTGTTGCAGACATCACTACACTTGTGTTGACAGCAATCCTATTCATACTGATCATGACAAAAAGCGGTTCATTTCCTTCCAGCGCCCTTGCAAGCTTCCTCTGCAAGTTCATCTTTACTAACACCGTTGCTATAGTAACGCTTCTGGTAACCGCGTTGACGCTAACGCTCCTGGCCTTCGAGAGATACCACGCTCTGGTTAAACCTCTGATTATATCTCTAAGACTCACAAGTGACAAGATTGCTTATGTCATAGCTGGAATCTGGCTGGTTGCCATAGCGATGGTATGCCCCCTGTTTGCAACTTTGGATTATGATTCAGAAAGGCGTGCTTGTTCTCACGGCGAAGCACACTACGCGATGATGATCTACATCGATTGCCTGATCGTCATTCTCACCGTGGTTCCATTCACTCTGATCGCTTTTTGCTATTCGCAGGTTATCTATGGTATGTACTTCAAGAACACGATTTGCGGTAGCAAAGGTGAAGGACATCACATGCGAGAGGAAACTAGAGAAAAGAGAAGATTAGTGACACTGCTCATCTTATTGACTGTGGTGTTTTTCATAGCTTTTGTCCCGTATGGGATTCTGCTAATATTGAAAGTGAGCAAAGTAAACCACGAACATGTGTTGTACCTTCAATCAGCCTCTCAGTATCTTACGCTCCTGAACTGTTCGGTTAATCCCTTCATCTACGCTTTTCAAAGTTCTAGTTACAGGCGCGCTTTTAGGCTCATCATAAAGAAAATGCTTTGCCGCGACGTCACTTATGAACTTTCTGAACTGCTTGAAATGCGTACCCGTACTTCAGTACGAAGTGTGTGATAGATTTTCTTCCAATATAACCGGGATTCCACAGAAACATGTAAGGTTTCATAGACAGTCAGCGTGAGGCGGTGGCAAACGAGGACACGTCGTTGCTCATGATGTTTTCTTGGGCGAGCAAACGGGGAAACATTTGTTGCGGACACAAAATGTTTCTGAAAGAAATCAGAAACGTTAAGTTTTTTGTGTCTCGGACACAGATTTTTAGTCATGATCAACAAATGTGTCGCGCGCGGGCAAACATGGAAACATTTGTGTCTGCAACAATGTGCCCTCGTTTTTAACTGAAGGTTTTGAGCCACTTACTAAATGTTATGGTAAGTCTGTCATGTTGGGCTGCTGTTGGAAAAAAAATGTAAATATCAAAGTTTGAAAGACTTTCTGGTCAGGAGTCTATCAACAATGGCTATTATTGCTGTTGCCATGAACGGTGGCTAATTGATTGACTATTGGATTGGGCAATACTTTTTTGTTATAAAATTAGCAGTAGTCTTGTTTTTTTTATTATCACAATATCACCATACTGAATGGCATCACCTCACTTAATTAGGCATCACAGACCCTTTGGCAACGGGCAAACTGTATTGGCTTTACTCTTGCTCCTCTAAGAGACCTATCAGTTTTATCGCATCTAACGGCACGGAACCGATTTATAGGAAAAATAAAACTGATGGTTTTCTGTCGAGGATTTATTCTCTTTTAGGAAGTTAAGTTGTTTACAATGCAAATAGTAGATAAAATTGGCCATTTGGAACATTCAGTTTCAAACATTGGTACGTGGCAGTTGCCAACTTCTGTAACAAAGCAATGTTTTACCAATGACATAATTTATCTAGGCCATGTTTTCATAACAGTGTGGGGTGATTACACAAATGTGTTCATGATTGAATGTGTTGTAAGAAAGGTATTATATTCAGTAAAAATAACCGTGAATTCATGTTTTGATCTTGAAGAGTAAAATTTTTCTCTTTGACATTATTCGAACAACTGCAAGACGTGATTAAGTTTAAGCTTTGCGTAGAGAAATTGTGTTATTGAAGGTGTATATGACTGGGATAGCGTCGAGAGCACTCGGCATGCAGCCGGTAATCACAAGGAAAGAAGGAAATGGAATGAAAACAAAAAAAAAAATGAAATATAATGATATAAAATCAAATCATAACCAAATGAATGCATGGCAGTGTAAAAGAGGATGATAACAATAAAAAGTAAATAGCTCGTACAAATTACCATCGCAAAGACTAATCTCACAGCAAATTTGTCACCAGGTATAATTCGACAACCGACAGCTTCCGATCTATTATTAATGAACGTAAGCTGAAATGTCGCAGCCACAAAGTAAAAGATGATTCTCTTAATAGCCTCACGCCAATAAACGCGTTTCACCTATTTCGTCCCGTATTGGCGTTTTTGTTGTACCTTTAATGACAGTATGAATTGACAGAATTGATTCCAATCATCATTAATGGCATATTTCATAGCAAATAATTCGTAAAATCCAATTAATTTTTAGAAAAGGTTGTTTCCGTTTTCAAGTCAATATTATTGATATCTGCATCTTTTACTTTAGTTATTGCATGCTTTGAAAAATGCATTCTACTGTTGTATTCACCAAAACATTTTGGCAGAAAAATTGACATAATTAATAAAAATCTAATTTAACAACCTACGGTTTTAACGATAAAAGTAAACATATTTTAGATAGGCGGAAGGATGAAAACATTAATCATTTTTTACGTTTGACTTCGTGGGGTTGCGAGGACAACAATACATTGTAAAGAAGTTTTTGTCTTCAGTATGGTTTTAAATTGAAAACACAAAATATTTGGCTGTTCTTTTTAAAGACAGGAATTGGATTATTATATTTTATTGTGGTACAAATAACTGTAAGAAAGGTAGGATAAAACACTGGTTAGAAGAAAATAATTAAAGGCCACGGAAACTCAGCTATCCGCAAAGGTTAAATCCATATTAGTTTTAGAATTTGCTCTTTCTATATAATGAGTCAGAATATTAACTTCCTACATTCAGCTAGCCTTGCACTAAAATAACTTATCATCTAGCTAAGAAATTCAGTTGACTTTTAACCGATTTGTATAGGTTATCGCATATTCAGATTTCGAGTGCAATTTGTGTTTAATCAGCACAAGTAAATTTTTCAAAGGCTAGCCAACCAAAATTGCACGAGGCCGTAGGGCGACTGCAATTTGTACTCTACGAGAAAAAATGATGTGATTACTTGTTAATAATACACGTAATATATAGATTTAGGCAAGCCTAAACGCGGAGCTCCTATTTATTATTTTTTTTGCTTGAGTTTGCAGCGTTTCCAAATAAAGTAGCCACTCTATTTCTAAGCGTATACGGTTGCCCATATAGGTACATGTCGCTGCACTTTATTGCCGGGTTCCTCGTGCACGTACGCACGTAGGCGCAAACGTCAAATTTTATTCTTCAGATTTTTCAAAACTCTAACAGTAATTCAATGTAAAAAGGACCTTGATGGAGGAAAAGGAATTTGTTTTGATTTACTTTAAAACAGCCAAGGCAAAAAGATCAACTCAAGGCAAAAAATACAACAAAACAAAGTCAACTCGCGGCTAAACAGATTGGTTCAAGTCACAACAAAGAAAAACACGGCGGCAAAACTAACTCAGCAAATTCATTGGGAGCCGGTTTAAATCATTTTTAAGCAGGTTTTTTTTGCACCTAATGTTAGTGAAGAAACTACTTCCATGGATCTAAATGGCAAAGCTATAGATCGTTTTCAACGGACAGACAAACAATCAAATAAACACAAACATTCACATAAACACATTTCCTGTTACTTTAACTTCCCAAATGGCAAAAAATCACAAGATAAATGGATATTTTTTTGACAAACATAACTGTAAACGTAACTGTATGTCACGCACCGCCACCATAACTCTGAACGAAGGATGCTAATGAGCTGAAAAGTTGCAAACAGGTATGATTTTAGTACGTCGTGGTATCTCTTTAGTTTTGGATTTTAGTGCCTGATGACGTCTCGTGAAAACGATCTATAGTTTCATTAAAAACGATGTCTTCTGGGCGTTATATTTAAAAGTTATAATTATAAACAAACGAGATTATTAACATTGAAAACTGTTCAGCCTAACAGTTTTTAAAAAATCCCATATTGCAATCCTTTTTAAACCTCTTCAGTGTTTGCCATATGTCCCTTCTTTTTCATTTGCTGTGTTACTAAAATGTTCCTTCACTATTTTTTATTTTACTCAATTTAGTGGCCATTTTCTTATTTTTAAAAGGTAAAGTCTGCATACGAGCCTAGTGGCCCATCAGGCCGGAGCTTATCCCGGTTTCCGTGGCAAGAAGCGACCAGGAGTATTTCTACTCCCCCCTGGATGGGATGCTTGTCCATCGCAGGGTTATACCCCCAGCAGTAAATTCGCCGGTACCCATTTATACACCTGGATGGAATGACGCACTATGAGAGTAAAGTGTCTTGCCCAAGAACCCAACGCAGTGTCCCTGCCAGGGCTCGGGCCCGGATCGTTCGATCCGGAGTCCAGCGCACTAGCCAGTAGCCCACCGCGCCTCCCACATTTGGTTAAAATCCTTTAAATGGTCTAGGAAAACAACGCAGTCCTAGGATGCCAGTAAGTAGAAAATGCGATTATTACAACTAGGAACAGTCATCAAAGTTTATCAATAAATCGCAACAATCTCCACTGGGTCTCAGACATCCGTAACCCTTCTCCTTCGTAGTTCAATGGCGTCAAAATCTTCTCTGGTGTCTTTACAGAATATTTTCTTGAAAATGTACCTAAAGCTGCGTCTGTAGTTTGTGCTTGGTATAGCGTAGATGAAAGGATTCATGGAACAGTTTAGAAGTGTCAAGTACTGCACACCAGTCTTGAAGCGGCTAAAGATACGAAGCCCTGCAACACTGCTGTTGGCGATTCCGCTGAATTGTAGAATAAGCGCTACTCCGTAAGGGACAAAGGCTACGAAAAATACGGCTGTGAGCATCATGAGAAGTATGACCAATCTCTTCTTTTCTGCCATCTCTTCTTGGGAGTTTACTCCTTGACCTCGGCTACAAATCGTATTTCCAAAATACAACCCAGAAATAATCCGTGAATAGCAGAAAGAGATGCCAAGAAAAGGGATCAGAGTCAGGATGGACATGAGACAGTAAACGTACACTTTTACCTCATCGAAATTGTCACCAGCGGAACAGAGGCTCCTCGCGTTAGGACGATAGTCCACAAGCACAAAGAGTGGTGTAACCATTGCTATGGCGACCAACCAGATGCCAACTATGACGTAGGCAATCCTTTCATTAGTGATTCTCCTTGATATCAGTAGTGGTTTCACCATGGCGTGGTACCTTTCAACAGCAAGCAGTGCCAGGGTCAGTGTGGTTACTAAAAGTGTTACCATGGTAATGTTGTTGGTGTAGACAAACTTACAAAGAAAGCTACCAAGCGCACCGGCTGGAAAGGGACCTTTGATCGGAATAAGGTGCATTGCCGTGAACAGCAGTGTGGTGATGTCTGCGCCCGCCACGTTGACCAGCAGATAGTTTGTGGTTGTTCTCATACGACGAAATATTATGATGACAGCAACGATGAACGAGTTTCCGACAAGCCCCACCACTATGATGACCCAAACGAAGACCATACGCACCAATCTGTCTGTCTGGCTTCCAGATGAATTGGCGTTGTTAGCTATGGAGCTGTTGTTGGAAGAGGCTGACATAATCTCCCTGCGTGCTTCACATCCAAAAAAGACTACTTCTAATTGAAAAAGGAGAAAAAAAGAAGGCTTTAAAAGCCATCAAAAATAAGCATTTGCAACGTTCCCAAATATCTAATATTGTCCTCACCCTGGTCTATTTTAATAATGTTTTTATAGATCAGAGGAGCGATTTGGAAAATGATTTGACTTAGACGTTCACTGCTAAAATGTTTTTAAATATCATAGTAAAACTTTAAAAACAAGCAGATGATGCCATTTTACGCCATTATCAAGTCAAAAGGTATAAAAGTACACTCGAACGAAATCGGAAAACAAACTCCGATTGTCAACACGCAATGCGTTGCATATTCATTCCAATGTGATTCGTGCGATGCAAATTATGTCGAGTTTACAACCCGACACTTACATCAACGCATTAGTGAACACCATTTTTCAGGAGACACTTTGAAACACACCATGGAAAGAAAAGAGCAAAGATCAGTCACCTCTTGAGGAGATGCTGAAGTAAGCTCGAGATGCTTTTCATTAAAGACATCAAGCCTTCGCTCGACACCCAAAGTGACTCCTTTCGCGCCAAACTATTTACTTGACACTTTATTAGAATTTCTTTCTCCTTATTATTTTTGTCTGTTGTTTCTTACTTTATAATCACAGGACACACAAATATTAACATTTGTACTTTTATACTTTTTGACTTGATAATGGCGTACGGTAGCGCCGAAACGTCGTCTGCTAACTTGTAAAGTTTTTACAGTGATATTTAAAAAAACATTTTGTTTAACTTTTCAATCAAATCATTTTTTATAGATCGTTAAAAATAGAACAGCTCTAATGGCTCACTTCAATTAATGTAAAGACGGTAACCTTCTTAGAGTAAACCGGATAACGACAGCAATTTTAATCTACGGCCCGTTTGATATGACATAAACTTACTCATTCTCAGTTAATATCTTCTATATCTTTAAAAGCGTCCAAAAAAAACAGAAAACCTGCCATCATTCACATATTGACGAGTTTAATACCACCGTGAGAAACAGGAGTCATTTGTAGTCTGTTGTTACAGAGAAACAAGAAAGACTATCTTCTGAGGTAGGACTTCGAGTTGGATTTGGAGTTGGATTTTCGAGTTGGATTTCCGAGTACTGTCCCAGAATAAACCAAATTTTTAAAACATAATTTCAATGCTGTAGGCATTAATACATATGTGATATAATGTCGCCCTAACAAACAAATGGAAGCAAATCGCAAGCAAACAGAAGTGGAACTAACCGCGCACGAGAACCGGAGTGGAAGATACCGCAAGCAAACGGGGGTGAGGATAACCGTAAGCAATCCCGGCCAAAACTCCAACTCAAAAATCCAACTTGAAAGTCCAACCTGAAATCCATCTCGAAAATCCGGCTCGAAAATCCAACTCGAAAGTCCAGCTCAAAATCCTAACCCTGTAAATAGGCAACTTCCAGAGAAACAGTTTTGAAGGTTAGCTGGTACAGAAAGAGAAATTGACCAAAAAAGGTGTATTCTTGTGTTTCCAAAAACTACGTCACTGCAGTTTTGCACAAGTATCACATTCCTAAAATCTTACATCAAAGTCAATCAAAAGTAGACAAATGTATGATAAATGAGGTTAAGAGAACGGGAGAAAATAGAAACCAAAAGTAGTACTATATGGAAACGGACTATTTTACAATCGGAGCGCTTTTTTGATTTTTCCGAGGAGCGGCTTGCAATGGGAAATATATTTTAGATTTCCTAAGTCAGACATTCACATTAAAAACGTTAAAAGGAAATTAAAAAAAATCCGAATCTGAAATACACCGTACCAAGGATGCGAAGTTTAAAAATGACTGACTTCAGGTCCTTTGATCTTTCCGAAGCGTAGCTAGCCCGTGAAAACGTTCACTACAGAAATAACGGACTTTCTTAAAAGCTTAAAGGAAATTATGATCTCATCATGTGCTATACTTTCTTCAAGTAACTATGGGTTAAGTGTGCAGTATTGAGTGCGATTAAATCGAATATAGGTAAAAGCTTGTACTTACCGAGAGAAAGTAACATTAGTGTTTAATGCTCAAAGGAAAGTCTCAGGTTGGTTTTAATGAGTGGCGAATTGAAGTTTTTCTTTGCGGCAGATGTTAAAACTGCCATTAAAGTATTAATGTCGTACAGTTTGTCAACGTTTACTTTAAGAACAGAATGCTTTTATCAATTCAGTCCACAAACTTCAGATGTTACCGATTAAGACAAAATCAATGCAAAATGACCGATTTGTCATTTCCGATGGGAAAGATAATGTCCTGCATTCTTTTTGCCCCTTGAAATTTTTAACAACAAACGTGGTAAAACTCTTAATTTAGACATCTTATTTTCCTTTTGCGGAAAGCACAAGAAAAATCTTAATTCAAAAATAATGGAAATATACTTTTCTTTCCGGTAACGCTACTTTGATGTGATTTATACGCAGTTGTTAGTCAAATACTATATGTAAAGTCGAAATTAAATAATCAAAACATGAGAAAATAATAATAAAAAACACTTAAAATAGGAAGACTTGCCTTTACTCTGACATTTGTGTACAGAATTGTCGGCTTTGAAAGATACAAACAAAATATAGTTTTTGTAACTGAAAATGGAAAATAAACTTTCTGAGCCATTAATTCTTTTTTGACAAGTTATCGAAACAAAGAAAAATGCAAAGTGGTGTCGCTAATTTAATCGAAACTTACCTTTATAGAAACTCCAGCGGCCGAGTAAGTGTATGTTTAGTACCATTATCATTCACGTTGTCATGCAGGCACCTACTAGTAGTATTTCGGTTTTAAATCCAAAAGCGCTGTGTTTGAGCTGACTTCCATCTTAAAGCTAATATGATGAAAGCGGTTCATTTGAATACTAATGAACATCGAACGGATAAATAATTTTTGTATTTTTTGACTCAAAATATCATGATTTCAAAACCACACGCTTGTTCAACGGGCGTTGTTGGTGAACGTTCAAAATTGCAATTGTTTGTGTTATCACAAACATCAGGGCAAATCTTATCTTTGTGGAAATAAAGACAAGGAATTAATTCACTTCAAGTCTTTAACCCACTCAAATTTTAACTGATAATGCTCGTTTCCTATAAAATGTTACTAAAAACATTCAATTGAAAGTAATGTGCTTATATATTCTGTACAAGATAGTAGAAATAACTAAAAATTGAACCTCAGTAGAACTGAAGATAAGCGCTGGAAACATAATACTTACATGTACGGTTATATCCTTAATGTTTTCTTTTTCTCAATAGATCTAATGACTGGGTATTGCGCGGAATAGAAGAGTTGATGACGTAACGGGCAAAAACCTGTTTTGCTAGATAATACTTATTTTGTACGGGAGACAACCAATAAACACGCTGTAGAAGAAAATTAACGGATATTTGAAATTGATAACAGTGTTAATAAGTGACTTACGTATTCATGAAGTAAGTAAGGAAGTAAGTAAGTATAAGTAACCCCAAAAATATTTCGAACGATTCAAAGATAACCGAAGACGTCTATTTTTTTTATAAAGGTTGCTGTATATACTGGATATAATATCCAATCTTTAAATAATTAAAATTTCGGCAAATCCAAATCCTTTAAGGACTAGATTGTTATGGTAAAATCGTGTATATTTACTCTAACTTCATGCGATATATTAGTTTGTGCCAAACATGAAAGGTGCAAAACTTGTGTTTACACATCAAAAGCGTGATTAATATTTTCTGCTGCTTTATATCATTACCATTTCTGGACTGATTAAAGGCCATTGTTGATTGTTTACTTAAAATTCAAAATATGAATGGAAACGAAAATGAGTTCTTTTTCTGTTCATTACTTATTCAGAAACAGATGGTATTTTGGTCGAGATAGAACTTTAATGTCCCAAATCTTATTATCAAAAATGGCAGAAAGCGAAATTCAAACCATCGGAAAAAGCATGGAAACTTTGAGGGGGTATTCGGTCTTTGCGAGTTGCGGGTGATTTTTGAGCGTAACGGGTTAAGGTCGCAAGTCACAGGTAAATTTGCAGGACCAATTTTGCGAGTAAGTTGTAACTTAAAGCAACACAAGCTTTGACATAGACACTTTTCAGAAATGGCGTCGGCATTTAAATATTAATACTTATACATCCTGAGCCTCACATTCACGTAGAAACAACTTCTGTCTATAAAGATCCAAACGAGGCTAAGATGTACAAAGTATTGTTATTCAAAACTGGACGCCATTTATGCAAAGTGTCCAGTAGTATATAGCGTTTTCACCAAGATAACAAGATCATTTTGCTTGCATAAAAACATCAACAAACTCAGAGATTGTTGAGTTTAGGTGGAAAGGAATATAGTCCTTTTTTCATTACGAGCTTTAGCCTAAAAAACAATTCTACCCAGGAGGTCGTTTAATCTTGTACAAGACCTGTCATCGTATGCCAGGAACTGTGACATGAAACTGGACCGCAGACCTGTTTCTTTTGCCACTCTCTGAATTCACGGTTTTGAAAAAGGTCTCGTGTGGTCGTAATTAATTCAGTAACATATTCAGTGAATCTTCTTAAGGAGTGTTTTTCGCTTAACTGCCATTTTAATAGGCGTTTGCGAGACTTCAAAGCAATGCTTATTGTTCCTGAAAACTTTCCTGGCAACACTATTAAGTCTAAGCCGGCATTTTTGTATCTGCACTACGCGAGATTGGAAACACATCATTGGTTATGATATCCACAACAAAGCCGCGCGAGCAGAGGAAAATCGACACCAGTAATAGCTGGATCAGTATTAGTTTCGATACGCGGTAATAAGAGGAATACACGAAAGGCACGAAAAGTGTCGCTTTGAAGGATTCCATTGGAATTAATTTTATTTCTTGAGGAGTATCTGTACGCATCTTCGATGCATTTTCTATGTAATATAGTCCTGGCTATATTTTTATTGCAAGTATAGACGATTGCGCGTGGTATATTGCCGTAGGTTCTATAAGGCAATGTCATGTGACTTTCTAAGGTTACTGTAGACCTGCGTGGCCCACATTTTGCAAAAAAAAACAAATTTCTTCGCTCATTCTGAAGCTAAAATATTGATTAATGGTTTGGTGAAAAAATTAATTTAAAATTGTTAAATGATTGCGAGATATCGAAGAAAAACTTCTTTTGAGAAGAGTTAATCAATAGCTTAAGGACGTTCGCGCTAATTGTTTATGCGCATCCTTACTGCGCACGTAATTCCTGACGTACCGCTACGCCACGTCATGCATCGAGCGCGGGCGCTGAGGAAACTTTCCAACCACATATAGGGTGAGTAGCCGTTGCGATAACTTCGCTTGCAGTTTGCTCGCTTAAATGGTCGGTGACCCCTACTTTTTTCTTAACAGATCACTTTTGTTAACGATTATCTACGTTTTGTGAGAAAATGAAAAAAATCTATCGATTAAAAGGTTGATTTTTTTTGCCCCACGCACGTTCGAATTCCGGTTTTTGATCTTTTCGTTGTGCCGTACGACGGGTTCAAATGCCTCTTCCAGGGCTAAGTTTTGCATAAAAGATGGCAACACTTAAAATTATTTATGCAACAGACGCACTTCTTCAAAATATCACAAAGATCGTTTGCCTCCGTTTTCTCATCATCGATAATTTAAACTACAAACCTTGAAAGCCGTGCGAAATTACGTGCGCCAATTTTTCAAAATCAGGGTAGTTTTCTACAGACTTTATCTCTGAAACGAAGTCGGTGACCCCCACTTTTTTTTGCATTTCTGACACAAGTAACTCATTATCCGTCCTCAGTAAAAATTTTAGAAAAATCTATCGACTAGAAAATTTTCGCGCGAACGTCCTTAAGGTGTTGTAATCCTAACTAAGCATAGGGCGCCCTGCGGATTGTTCGCGGTAAACTTTATCTGGCGACTCGAATAACAAAGATATTTTATTTACATCGAAAGGCGGCTGTGCTGTTTCGCGCATGGGTTAGACCATTACGATCAGTAAATCTTTGAGCAAGAGTCCGTAAAATATTGATATAAGCTCAACGACAAGAGAGAAAATACCTTGGACGAAATATCGTAAAAAACCCGGTCCGAAGAAAAGACGAAGTCTCTCCCCATGGAAGCAACAAGAAAGAACTTGCCGCTAGCGACAAAGATTTGTGGTTCGACCAATCTCCAAAAGATGTTGACAGCGTTTTGTGTCCTTCAACTTCCAGGAAAAGCTTACCCGAGCGAGTTCATCGCCGGTACGATGTTTTCTTTGGGATCGCCGGTCGGCCGAGTTTTGCTGCTATTCTCGCCGTTGGTTTCCCGTCCTCTCCCCTTTCATTTGATGGTGCTTCGTTATCCTTTTGTTTTCCCCGTGTCATGATCCTTTCTGGTTGACTCAGCTTTCCCCATTATTAGCGCTAAAGTAGGCTCCATTTTTCGCGAGGAGTGCGGGCTCATTTCCCGAACAGCGGCTGGTAATCGAGCCTATTGATACTTTGGCTGAGCTCCCATTGGTCTTAGTTGAACTTTACCGTAAGCAGAATGAACTTACGGGCTTCACGCGAGCTTTTGATATGATTACCGACAGGATTTCGAAATACATACGAAGCGATAATGGTTTGCTCTAAACGTGGGATTTATTATTCTCAGTTATTTTGTGATGGATAACTACAACCTAAAATAAGGGAAGGGATTTAGTTTTGAGGATTGGAAAGGTCAGGCAACGACTAGCGTCAATACGGGATGTACTTGAGATAATTATACACGCTTGATGATATGAGACAGGGAGGGGCTACCCATACTTTAATGCTAATAAGGCATCAAGAGGGATATTGAACTATAAACTTGCTTTATTATCTTGCAATGGAAAGAAAAACAACGAAAGGGGTGAAAGCAAATAAATATTAATAACTACGTTATTATTATTATTATTATTATTATTATTATTATTATTATTATTATATTTATTATTGATTTCTTGACATCTTGCCAAATACAGGCATTATGAACTGCACTCCACTTCCATCCTTGTAGTTAATCCTACACTTCTTCTATTTTTCCTTGCACAATCTTTTTATCCAATTAATTTGTACATTAGCTGGCATTTGGCAATACAATATGGAAATTAGGAAAGAGAACTTTCGATAATCAGCCAGTATATTGCTCCTTTAATCAGGTGATTTTACAGTAAAGCAATAATTTGGCGAATCTTCAAAAATATTTGGTGTATTTATATTCTTATCTCTAAAATTATCCTAGTTAATTGTTAAACCTCCTTAATTACCAAAAGTGCAAATGGGTATTTTTGTTGCATATAATCGCTTTAACCAAATGTTATTGCAGAGAACTACTACATTGAAAACTGAAACACTTCTAAGTCAATACAGCAACGTATATTCTTATAGTATGGTGACAAAATTATCAGTATAGTGGTACATCGCGCCAGATATGTAACAAGCATCAAGTATATACGTTATGTGGGAATGTGTCACCGCTGAATTTAGTCTATTTTATAAAGTTTTCAAAAAATCGAAGAAATTTCGTCAATGGATCTAAATGACAAAACTATGGCTTCGTTACAAACAAATATGTATTCTAGGCGTTATAATTAAAAAATATAATTACAAACTGTTCAGCCTAACCCCGTAACCCTATCGCGATCTGTTTTTATCTGCCATTTGTACCTTCTTTTGCATTTGCTGTGCTACTAAAATATTCCTTCACATTTTTTTTTATTTTACTTAATTTGGTGGCCATTTTCTTATGTCTACATGTGTTTAAAATCCGTTACACAGTTCCTTTAAATGGTCTATGAAAAACACGTATTCCTAGAATGTCGATAAGTAGTGCGATTATTACAGTTACAACTAGGCGCAGTCATCAAAGTATATCAATAAATCGCAACAATCTCCACTGGGTCTCAGACATCCGTAACCCTTCTCTTTCCTAGCTCAATGGCGTCAAACTCTTCCCTGGTGTCTTGACAAAATATTTTCTTGAAAATGTGCCTAAGGCTGCGTCTGTAGTTTGTGCTTGGTATAGCGTAGATGAAAGGATTCATGGAACAGTTTAGAAGTGTCAAGTGCTGCACACTTGTCTTGAAGCGCTGGAAGATTCGAAGTCCTGCAACACTGCTGTTGGCGGTTCCGCTGAATTGTAGAATAAGCGCTACTCCGTAAGGGACAAAGGCTACGAAAAATACGGCTGTGAGCATCATGAGAAGTATGACCAATCTCTTCTTTTCTGCCATCTCTTCTTGGGAGTTTACTCCTTGACATCGTCGGCTACAAATCGTATTTCCAAAATACAACCCAGAAAGAATCCGAGAATAGCAGAAAGAGATGCCAAGAAAAGGGATCAAAGTCAATACGGACATGAGACAGCAAACGTACACTTTCATCTCATTGAAATTGTCACCAGCGGAACAGAGGCTCCTCGAGTTAGGACCATAGTCCACAAACACGAAGATCGGTGTAACCATTGGTATGGCGACCAACCAGATGCCAACTATGACGTAGGCAATCCTTTCATTGGTGATCCTCCTTGATATTATCAGTGGTTTCACCATGGCGTGGTACCTTTCAACAGCTAGCAGTGTCAGCGTCAGTGTGGTTACTAAAAGTGTTACAATGGTAATGTTGTTGGTGTAGACGAACTTACAAAGAAAGCTACCAAGCGCACCGGCTGGAAAGGGACCTTTGATCGGAATGAGGTGCATTGCCGTGAACAGCAGTGTGGTGATGTCTGCACCCGCCACGTTGACCAGCAGATAGTTTGTGGTTGTTCTCATACGACGAAAAATTATGATAACAGCAACGATGAATGAGTTTCCGACAAGCCCCACCACTATGATGACCCAAACGAAGACCATACGCAGCAATCTGTCTGTCTGGCTTCCAGATGAATTGACATTATTAGCTACGGAGCTGTTGTTGAAAGAGGCTGACATAACCCCCTGTCTGTTTCGCATCCAAAAATTGTCTACTTCTAATTGCAAAAGGAGAAAAAAGAAGGCGTAAAAAGCCATCAAAAATAAGTATTTGCACCGTTCCCAAATATCTCAGATTGTCCTCTCCTGGGCTTTTTTAATAAAGTTGTTATAGATCACATGAGCGATTTGGAAAATGATTTGAGATGATTTGAAATCATTTTCGAGTTGGATTTCTAGTCTGATTTGCGAGTACTGTTGGAGAATAAACCAAATTTTAAAAGTACATATGCTGTAGGCATAATTATATCTGTGATATAATGCCGTCCACACAAACAAATGGAAGCTAATCGCAAGCAAACAGAAGTGGAACTAACCGGGGCTAACCGGAAATAAGCCCGGCCAAAAATCCAACTCGAAAATCCGACTCGAACATCCAAATCGAAAATTCCACTCGAAATCCAACTCGCAAATCCAACTCGAAAGCCCAACTCTGAGTCCAACTTAATCAAAATCCAACTCGAAATCCAAACTCGGTTAATAGGCAACCTCAAGAGAAACAGTTTTCAAGGGTGGCCGGTACAGGAAGAGGTCCTCGCCGTCATTGAAATCGAAAAAAAATATAACCGTAAAAGTTGTATTCTTGTGTTTCCAAAAACTACGCCAATGCAACTTTGCAGAAGTATCACATTCCTAAAATCTTAGATTAAAGTCAATCAAAAGTAGACAAATGTATGTTAAAAGAGGATAAGAGAACGGAGGAAAATAGAAACCAAAAGTAGTTAATATATGGAAACGGACTATTTTACAATCGGAGCGCTTTTTTGACCAATGATTTTTCTGAGAAGCGGCTTGCAATATAAATATTGTTTAGATTTTTTAAGTCAAACATGCACATTTAAAACGTTAAAAGTGAATTAAAAAACAAAAAAATAACCGAATCTGAAATACACGTCACCGTACCTAGGATGCGCAGTTTAAAAATGACTGACTTCAGGTCCTTTAATCCTTCCGAAGCGTAGCTAGCCCGTGAAAATGTTCACTACAGGAATAACTGACTTTCTTAAAAACATTAGGGATATTGTGATCTCACCACGTACTATACTTTCGTCAAGTAACTATGGGTTAAGTGTGCAGTATTTAGTGCGAATAAATCGAATTTAGGTAAAAGCTTGTACTTACCGAGAGAAAGTAGCATTAGTGTTGTATGCTTTAAGGAAAGTCTGAGGTTGGTTTTAATGCGTGGCGAATTGAGGTTTTTCTTTGCGGCAGATGTTAACACTTCCATTAGAGTATTAATGTCACACAGTTTGTCAAAGGTTCCGCCAACGTTTACCTTAAGAACATAGTGCTTTTATCAATTCAGTCCAAAAACTTCAAATGTTACTGATTAAGACAAAATCAATGCAAAATGACCGATTTGTCATTTCCGATGGGAAAGATAATGTCCTGCATTATTTTGCCATTTGAAATTTTTAACAACAAACGTCGTAAAAACCTTTAATTTAGACATCTTATTTTCCTTTTGCGGAAAACACAAGAAAAACCTTGATGTGAATTATTCTTTGCTGTTAATGAAATATTTTATGTGAAGCCAAAATTAAATAATCAAGACATGCGACCAAAAGGAAACTCACGGAAAATAAGAGAAATTGCTCTGAAAATGGAAAATAAACTAACTGTGCCATTAGTTCTTTATGGACAAGTTATCGAAACAAATGAAAATGCAAAGTGGTTTCGCTAAATTTATCGAAATTTATATTTATATTTATTTTTATATTTTACATCTTTAGTACCATTTCTCCTTTAAATAAGTTTTCTTGCAGGCGCCAAGTACTTCGGATTTAAATTTAAAAGCGCTGTGTTTGGGATGGCTTTATGCATTTGGTTCATGTGAATACTAATGAACATCGAACGAAAAATAATTTTGACATATTTTGACCCGTCGAAAACGTCATTATTTCAAAAGCACACGCTTGTCCATCGGGCGAAGTTTTAGAAAAACGAACCCGTTTTCTTGGTGAACGATCAAAATTGCAAATTTTACTACAAATATCATAAAAAATCTTATCTTCGTGGAAATGATGACAAGATTTATTATTTCAACTTTAAGTCTTTAACCCACTTCCGATTTTCAAAGCTCAATATTTTGACCGTTAAAAGCTTGTTTCCTGTAAAATGTTACTAAAAGCACTAAAAGTGCCGGCGAGGATCCTTTGTAGACCTCGCTTCCAAGCAACGTCCGCTATTTTTCCTGGATGGGCGTTGATGACTGACTTGTATGCACATGAATGGAGTAGCTATAACTTAGTACCCCAAAAAGATTTCGAATGATGCACAGATTTCTTTAAAAAATACAGTGAAAAATAATTTCAAATGTTTCTGTATTGGACTGAATGTCCAATCTTCAAATAATTAAAATTTAGGCGAATCCAGATCCTTTGATGACTGGTTTACCGGATCATGTATATTTAAAGGCGCTTTGTCGCGGATTTTCACAGATTTTCGAACAGCCAAAATTTATATTTTTGTTGTAGGAAAAAAATAGTCCCTTAAAGCATTGAAAATATTAACAAGATCTTTGGCTTCGGATGGGTTGGATGGAAATGGATTATAACTTGAAAAACTGTTTCCGCGCGTCTTCAAAAAAAACGATGTATCTTTCTTTAGATGTTGAAAGATAATGTTTAATGGCTAAAATGCCTACCACGAATTTTACAATAGTTTAGGACAAAAACCTACAAAATCCCCGTGACGTAGATCCTTTAATCTTCATGCGATATATTAGTTTGTTTGGATGTCCCAAACGTGAAAGGAGCAAAACCTTTATTTACACGTCAAAAGCGTGTTTTATATTTTCTGTTTCTTTATATGATTACCATTTCTAGGCTGATTAAAGGCCATTGTTGATTGCTTTTGCATATTTACTTAAAATTCAAAATATGAATGGCAATGAGAATGAGGTGTTTTTCTGTTCATTACTAATTCAGAAACAGCTGGTATGTTGGTCGAGATGGAACTCTTCAATCTTAATGTCCCCAATCTTAATATCAAAATGACAGAAAGTGAAATTCAAACCATCGGAGAAAAGAGGAAAATTTGAGTGGGTATATATTCGGTCTTTGCGAGTTGCGGGTGATTCACAGGAAAATTTCCAGAGCCAATTTGGCGAGTAGATTGTGACTTTTATCTTCTGTCAATCCAACACAAGCCTTTGGTATTAGCATTACCTTGAAGAGTAAATAAAATAACTACAGTGTAAAGACCTTCAAGTGGCCACGCTACCTTAAAGACTTAAGGAGGCTCACAATGGTTTCCAGCACTTTCCAGTTCTTAAAATGTGATGGGTCAGTACTACAAATCTTTATCAGTTGCTGCTACAATAATGATATCAAGCAAATTTCCTATCATTGCTAAACAAGTTGTGGTCATTTTCATGACGTCATTGGTTACCATAGCAACAGTTTAGCCTGTTAAAAACACCCTTAATTTTGCCTTTAAGTGCTCATAACTCAAAAACGAGCACGGTGACCCCCATTTTTTATTATTGAATAACAATTAGCATCTTGAGATGCAATTTTTTACAAAGTTAAAAAAAATTCTGTCTAGCAGTTTCAGAGCCACCTTAAATTTTCGGAAATTTAAGGTGGCTCTGAAACTGCTAGATAGAAATTTTTTTAGCTTCGTAAAAAGTTGCATCTTAATATGCTCATTATTATTCAATAATAAAAAATGGAGCTGTGGAGCTCGTTATATTGGTGAAACCAATAGGCATTTTCACACACGTGTTAATGAACATCTTTTCCGGGACAAAAATTCCCATGTTTTTAAACATCTTAATTGTTCTAGGCATTGTCGAGATAGTTGTGATGCCTCTAGTTTTAAGATTATTGATTCTGCTAAGACTTTCTCACAACTTAAAATCAAGGAGAGTTTTCATATTGAACGGTTAAATCCAGAACTCAACAAACGTTGAGCATGTCAATTTATCGTTACACTTTTAATGTATCAATTTCAGCTTAGTGGTTATGTCACTATTGTTCTTTTCTATTTTTATTGGTTAGTTTAAATAAGTTTGCATTTTACGTTAATTTGAATTTATAAAGGCTCATTGTATAGGCTGTTACATATATAATAACGATCATTCTGTAAACCTTATATATTCATTATGGCTCATGATGATGTTTGAAACATCGAAACATGTTCCAAAAACTAAAAAGCGTTGTTGTGTTTTTAAAAATATTATTCAATAATAAAAAATGGGGGTCACCGTGCTCGTTTTTGAGTTATAAGCACTTAAAGGCAAAATTAAGGGTGTTTTTAAGAGGCTAAACTGTTGCTATGGTAACCAATGACGTCATGAAAATGACTTCAACTTGTTTAGCAATGATAGGAAATTTGCTTGATATCATTATTGTAGCAGCAACTGATAAAGATTTGTAGTACTGATCCAACAAAGTTTAACAACTGGAAAGTGCTGGAAACCATTGTGAGCCTCCTTAAGGTCGGGTAGGAAAATATTCAGTCGAATATTCGACTGAAGTTCGACAGCTGTTTTAAAACGCCGCATTTTACATGTGTCGAATCTAATTCATAAATTGTGGTAAAATATATTTTACGCGTAATTCCACAGTTTTATACTACCCGACTTACGGACAGAAAATTGGTAGGAAGTTGAAAAACAATATGGCGGCTATTGATACTGGTATGTGAGGTTCGTGCTTCACTTCAACAAAGTATACATGTTGCACATGCAAAAGTTCTGTTTGTATGAGATGCTCTGTTTTTGAGGAAGCCGTTCATTGTCGTTTGTAGCCGTTCTTTGCGGAACAACAACGTGAAATGACCAAATTCCGCGTATTGTGGACAAGCTAAACCACGACGGATAATTTTTGATTTTTATATTTGGAATTGAACGCTCTCTTTACATATTCAGCTGGAGCTAGTTCTGAAATCGAAAGATACACCGAATACATCTGGATTATTGCAAAATTTTCAAGTTAAATAGAAATTTATTTTTCATTAGGCGTTGTCCTCGGCGTCGCCGTCGTCATTGCTCGAGCTCCCTGATATTGGCGAGAAACTGAGCGGTGGGCGGAGTCTGGGAATAGCTCATGCTACGTTTAAAACCAAACGCCGAATTTTTTCAATTCGAGTCGACTAAAATTGGTATTGTATTCGGCGCATGTAAAATGCGACGCGTAAACCGGGCCTTAAATAAATGAAGTGTAAATAATAACTCAGTCGGTAACGTTGTGTTTAACATTTTATTTCTAGGATAGCCGGATGCTTTACACTGAGATTCCTTTATTGATTTCTTTTTAATTCACCCCCATTGCTTTCCTTTAAGTTCCTCAGGCTCAACTGCAAAACAAGGTTACAACAGTTTCCTTATCAATTTTATCAGACCTTTGACAAAAAGTTGCACCTCCGTTTGGCCAGCGCACAATCGCAATTCGTTGTCTTTGTGATGGCTTATAAATTTTCTACATAATTATATGTAAAAGTTAAATTGTATAACGTCGTTCGTAAGTAGAACAAGAAGAAAGCCGGCCAGATAATGGAGACTGTGTCGTTTATCAAATATTCCCTGAATATAACGGAGGCGAAAAACATGATCTTTAAACTGTTACCACGGTAGCTGTGTCGTAAAGACTTAAACAAGAAGTGAATCCTTAAGTCTAAGCATGTAAACTTTGTCAGTATAAAGTCGTACAAAATTTGCTAGTCATCAAACTTCGAGAGGGAAGAAATCCGTGTCTGGGAAAATATGCCAGTGTCTGTAACATTTTTAAGACACAAGCTCTGGAATAAAGTTATTAAAGTTCAACAAACATGCACTAACAGCTTTATAAATGTTTTTTTCAATACCTGTTTAGCAGAAGTTGCAAGTGGCTCTGCAGTGCTCCCTCATATAGCTCTCAATTTCATTGCATCTATGTTTGAAATTAGCGCAGTCGTTTCTCTTGTCGGCACACGGGGCTAAACAAGATGTATTTGCAAAAAACAAAAAAGACAACGTACTTAGTTTTCCACTAGGGGAGACAGTTAATACAGTTTTAATTAAAATGAGTCGATGTCCAGCGGTAGCAATGGAATTAATCGAATAAATGCGAGTGCGGCCATAAAAATAATTACTGAAAAGACCTGCACCGGTAACGCAAAGTTCGCGGGTTAGAATCCCGCTCATAGCCTGATTTTTTCAGGTCTTTTCAGTAGCTGTATGGCCGCACTCGCATTTATTCCTGAATTTTTCAGGTCATTTCAGTAGCTGTATGGCCGCACTCGCATTTATTCCACAGTTTTAATTATTTTTAATTCTCTTTTTTATACATCTATATCTATCTATATCATGGGGGGTCTTGCAAAGGGAGGCATGCTCCCATGACTGCAAGACATAAAATAATAATGGGTTGGGGGGGGGGGGGGGGGGGGAGTAAAAGACCTTAAAAACAATAAAATATGTACATAATTTAAAAAAGATTACTAAGAATTACTAAAAAATGTTAATTATGATTAAAAAATTAGAACCTAATTAAAATGTCAATCATTCCAATCTAAGCGCATTTTTAGTATCTATTAATTTGTGTCCCCAAATTATTATGGGATTTTCTCTGGCTTAGTTGTATCAATACGTTAACAAAGTTTTATATATCTATAAATCTAACCAAAACAACAAGCAAAACAAAACAAAAATTACCTCCAGCTCCAGAACCTATAATTAAAATAAAAAATGCATATTATAATTTAGAACTCTAATTGATAGGAAATTTTTAAACTATAACACATACTTTACTCAATTCTAACAAGTATACATTCTATACAGCTATTCCGAGAAAGATTGGTGAAAAAAGGCACACAAGTGCACCCGACCAGACCGAAAGGTAGTATGGGTTAGTGGCCGATCCAGAGGAGACCCTCCCTCTCTTATTTTCTTCAGAAACGGCGCATTTTCTTTGAACTGCCGGAACCATCTTCGCAGAATTAGATATTCATAGCCAAGCCTTGAAAAGCATTCCCCCCTTCACTTAGCTGAAGGTCTGGATCCCCCACTGTGGGAAGAAATAAAGAGCTACTGCACGTGCTGAATGTGAATACTAATGAGAAATAGTGACAAGATAAGACATGTGAACCAAGATACATTTAGCCACGCTGAATTTTTAACGAATTTTCCTAACTCAAAGACAAATTCTTCACGTGCAAAAATACAAATTTGTTCATTTTCTCTACGCCAATCTTCAAAATTCTAGTGAATACCCAGACCACCTTTCGGTCTTGTCGCGTGCACTTTGGTGCCTTTTACCGGAAACCTTTCTCGCAATAGCTGTATAAGCAAGCATCACAGGGTACTTAGATTTGGAAAGGATACAATGGTAGCCTATACGGGCCAAATACTAGATTTACGGATTACAAAGTTATATATATGCTCCTTTTGACCCGTTTTAGCTTGATAAAACATTGATGTTATAAATTGAATATATAAAAACTATAAGCGTTAAATCATGCATGTAGATATGATAGCGTTGACACTGTTTTAATCTTTTTTAATTATTTTTTTACTGTGCTGTTTATAAAGAGCGCCACCATGATTGACTTTTTCTACGAAGTTTGTCTGGCAAAATGGGTTTGTATTCAGTGGCGGATCCAGACCTTCACCTCAGGTGGGAGGGGGGTGGGCTTGACTATGAATGTTGAATTCTGCAAAGATAATTCCGGCAGATCAAAGAAAGTGGGAGGGAGGCGGCCTCCCCTGTATCCACCACTGGTAATATATAGATTTAGGCAGGCCTAAAAGCGGAGCTCCCATTTATTAATTTTATTACCAAATAGGTAGCCACACTATATTTCTAAGCTTATACAGTGACCCATATAGGTACAAAATAAATTTTAATCGCTTATGGTTAAAAACCTCTCATGGTTTTGTTGACGAAAGCGACGTCAATATATTTCGTGGTTGTGTCGAGCGCTAAGCTACGGAAAGAGTGAAGAATGATCTGTTTGCTATATGCGTCTACCGCCAAACAAACGAAATAAATTTTTACATTATTTTGCATTTAACGAGTCAATAACCTTTGTGTTGATTCCCACAGCATTTAACCCTTTAACCGGCAAATTTATTTGTGTTTTTCAAGAGTTTTTCTGAGCATAGGCAGTCTCTACAATTTCGTGATCGCATATAAGAAGTTTAATTGAAACTATGCGCTGTTTAGTAACACCGAGGGCTCAAATTTTCATTGTGACGTCAGCATTCGGCCGTTGCTTGCTCGATAAGCCGAGCAGTTCGGCTCAAATCTGGTAAGTTTTCGGTTTATAAGTGTTTTTAGAGCCATTTTCCACTGCAGAGGCCCCCAGGCTTGCATCATGAAGCTTGAATGGTGGGTAGAGGCAAACTTCTGAAAGAAAGCAGGAGTGAGAAATGATTTGACGTCGGTGATTGGAACGCCAAAACTATATGTATGGAAACATGGTTGTTCATGAGTGAAGTTGTCTCTCTGGCCGTTCTGTGGCTGGATTCCAAGACCCACCAAGGCAATTTGGACGAGATTTGACTTCTAAAGAATGCAATCGGTGCAATATTTTGCCGGTAGAATTGGCTGGCTCGACACATAAAAAAAACACGTGAAATGGAGGTAGGTTGTGTTGCATGCCGCTGAAGTGTCTAATCTCCCAAGCATTCCTTTCGGTCAGGTATAGGAGAATCTGGGGGTTGGCAAGCATAGCTCTAATCGAATGGTAATTGTTCAGTCCGTTGAAGGTTTGATGGCAAATTTTCTTACTGAACCAAAAGTAAAAGGCTTGACGTCTGCTGTAAATGCAACATTTTAGATTTAGAATTGTTTTTTTATTAAAAAATTTGAAGGCAAAGATGTGTGTTTTTTGTTGTTTTCGAATGAAGTAGAAAATGAGCATGTTTGGGTTTCCTGCAGAACAAATAGCCATATGAAACGAAAAGCCAGAGCTGTAGCCAGTTAATTGGCTTTAAACGCTTCAAAATTTATCACTTTGTCGTAACAAGAGATTATTACTATCATATCTCCAGATCTGTGAAAGCTGCAGATTTTCAAAACATTGCTGGTGCTTTTCGTACAAATATGTACGATTGTCGGTTAAAGGGTTAATTTTGATAAAAAGTTTGCGAAAGTGAAACTGAATGAAACTGAAATGTGTAGGGTGGTTGCCTGACTAGGCACAATATTGTGAGAATTAATTTTGTCTCTTTTTTATTAAAAAATCTCATTTTCTTGAATGGTACACAAGCAGTATTCGGTTTTGGAGAAAAGCAGCAGCGAAGCGAGGCGTTTGAAAAGATAAATCGAGTCTGTAAACTGACTTACCCTCGATTAGGACGGAATCAATCAGGAAATTGAGTAATATTAATTTTTGTTGGACAAAAATCGAGTACCAGAATAATTTAAATCCTATTGCGTTATTTTCTACCCTTTCTAAAAGCTAAAGATGTAAGTAGTTATCCATGTTAACGCCCAAAAACATTCTTATCAGAGCCTGAGAA
The DNA here is from genome assembly GCA_963693305.1 of Meandrina meandrites. Classification (NCBI taxonomy): domain Eukaryota; kingdom Metazoa; phylum Cnidaria; class Anthozoa; order Scleractinia; family Meandrinidae; genus Meandrina; species Meandrina meandrites. The sequence continues at coordinate 31,849,478 of OY855906.1, forward strand.
ATGAATTCCAAAGTTCACAAGCTAATGGCTAAATCTCACGTGCAGCTATTTTGTAAAATTGTATTCGAAGCGATTCAGTGGAATACAGTGAAACTTCGAAATTTGTTTCAATGTTTGTTATTATGAGAAATGATTTCTCTTGATAAAATTTTGAAACAGTAACACAAATAATTTTGGTACATAATTTTGTCCTGGCGGATTCCGTCTTAATTGATTTTCGAACAACCCGGCCTTGATTTATAACTGTTATAGACTGCTCATTGTGAAACTCTTTACCCGTTTCAATCCAAGCACTAGAAATCATTTTACTTCTTTAGCCTTACTCTTCTTTAAAAAAAGGCTCGTTGTGGACATTTCGCGGTGGATCAATCACCAGGTTAAAAAGTTTCTGTATTCTTGTCACATGTACTTTCTTTGGACAATGAATTGATGTTGTGGGGAAAACTAGACTGAGAATATTGAAAAGGTTGGATTGTAAACATAACATTGCATGAGAATCATATGACAGGCGCCAATAAGCTTATTGTCTTTATTGAAATGTTTGAGCACAACTTACCATAGAGAGATTGAATTCCAGCAATGTCGTCGCTATGGAGCTTCAGATCCGGTTTGTATCCCAGATAAGCCGGGTACATAACGGCATCCTGCACATTGGAATGCCTTAGACCAAGATTGTGTCCGATCTCATGAACAGCGACATACAAAAAGTTGGTGCCTTCGTGGGAGAGATCAGTGAAAGTTTCATCTTCGTCAAAATGAAGTCGACCGTCAGATGGTGCGAATGCATGAGCCAGGACACCACCTTCTCCATCGAAAGGGTAACCACACGTGTTTTCTGCTGAAGTGCCTTCGTGAGTTCCAGGGCCAAAGCTGGGGATAAATTGAAATCGAATAGAAAAGGGTTACCACACTTATTGTCTTCTGATTAGACGACATGTCTTTAGTTCATATTGATTTCACTTATAAAGGTCAAATTGTTAATTAACAATACATAATTTTGGCCGCAATAGTTTAATCGCAAACTTAAAAGTAAGGCTTCGTGTTGTCCTGAATATACTTAATGTTTTTAAGCTTGACTTCACCTCATTTTCAAATCGGCCTGGTTCGGATCCCCAATGCGCGAGAAAGTCAGGGGCGAGACCTCGCTCCAGTACTGAAGGGCACGTTCAATAACTCGCCCTTGCGTTCCCTCCGGCAGATCTTGACCATACTCCAGATAGTATGTCAGGTGTGTCTTGGACCATTTGGAGCCGAACGTGCTATATCGCCGTTTGCGAGACTTAAATGTTCCGTCATCGACATCCGGGACGCCACAACGTGGTTTCCTCATCATGTTTAAGGTGGCTCTGTCAACTTTTCCTGTGACTGGTAAATTCATGAAATGCTGGAAATTTCGGACGGCGGTTTTAAAGTCGTGGTTTCCGGATCGTGTTGGAGAAATGTAGTGGTATGTTTGAAGATATTTCTATGAGAAAGGAAGAACTTGGTCAGTGTTTGCAGAATCTAGGAGGCCAGTGGAAGGGATGGAAAGACGCGGAATAGATATAGGTTTCGCTATTTTTAGTGATTATGATGCATAGAAACAGAACGGTTTTCTATACCGATCTCGGCTGACGAGGGCAGCAGTACGCGACCCGCAGAATGCCTCATGTTTATTTGGACTGTCCCAGCGATTTGAATTTTTTTTCTCGTCTGTTTAGTCTGGCTTAACAGCTATGATAACCACGCTCTCTCAATTTGAGCTTATTGAGGGACCTTGGTCCTTCATTCATGATGACAAGTTATGAGAAATTGAAGCGTGCTATAGTTTAGTGGAATTTATCGTCTACTTCAGTCCAATTATAAAGACTATAAGTTGCAGGTAGGTAAAACATGTATTTTTAACTCCGTGTTTTATAAGATGGAAAAGCCTCAAGGGCCGTAATCAGCTTTGATTAATCTTAAGACATATTTGAAAGTCAGTATACAGTGGCCAATAGTCATTTTGTAAAAAATTGGAGTTAATACTTACATATGCTTCGTCCTCATCACTTGCAAACACTGCAGCATACACCACAAATAACAACAGGATCCTAGGGAACATCATGATTGCTATTACTTCTTCTTGAACAGCGTAGTAGCAACTCAGAAACGATTTGAGTTCAACTATAAACCCTGGTGCTCCCTTGCCTCGTTATATATAGTACACAGGAGACCTGTTCGTGATGAAAGATTATTATACAATAGAACACATTAAACATGCCAGTTTACTGGAAAAAATATGAATAAAAGTTATGAAAGTGCCGACGGTAATCCTAACAAAATGTGTAAACAGTCGGTTGAAAATTGTAGAAATAAGAAACGTGCACTGCACATGTGTTTATTTAACCTGGTATTACCAATACTTGAGCGTGTGTACTGTTTGTAATGTGTCTGAGTGGATAGGGATCAGGAGTATCGGGTGGAAATTATAGAGTTTTTTACACAAAGGATTTCCACTTCTCTTTAGCTTGGATCGGACTTACTCTACCATGTCATTTGATTCAGGAAACGTAAAATTTCAATTTTCCCTTGAAATAACGACAAGTATGTCTTGCCAATTAACTATAATGTTTAGATAGCCCGATGCAAGCACTTTAACCAATCACCGCTCTGGTATATTTGATGATTTATATCATTTTAACAATGCTCGTCGAACCTCGAGATCACCTGTAACCTGAGCACATTTCTCACCCAGCCTGGGACAACACTGACCTGTCTTCGCTTTCTGGATACTTCCCCCCTTATGATAGACAGATTCGACCCAATGCCCGGAAAATTCCGTCCTGATGGCGTATTCTACCACGACACCACGTAAGCACCTGTAGAGCTGTTTCATAACTATAAGATTGAATGTCTCAAGCATGGGGTGAATTGGGCGCCCGAAAAAAGGACGACTTTCGCGCCCAGGTTATTTGTTTATATCGACTCTCAAGGCTGAGCAGGTGTTTCTTCAAATACGCGCTATTGAAAATGTAAGTTATTCATTCCTTTTGAAAGTAGGAATTTTGTCAACCGTCTAAGCCAGTCGATCATTCAAAAGAGACATTGAAAGATATCTCGTTATAGATTGTTGTTAGCATGGTCAAAAGGTGGGCAAATTTTAAATTAAAGTAACTTGCTCAGTGAAAATTTTGTTTTCCCTTTCTTAAGCGTTTTAACAATTATCCAAACCTGATAATTGTTAAGGATGCATTGAAAGACATCTCATTAGATTGATGATAGCGAAATATAAAGGTGGGCAAACTTAAAGCACATTTTTTTCCGTTGAAAATCTGAATCTGTTTTCTTTAAAATTGAGAAAGTAATCTAACCAAACCTGGCCATTTTATAGACGGTTTGAAAGACATCTCGTTAGATTGCTTTTTTAAGATGCAAAGGTGAACAAATTTAAAACTAATTTGTTTACTGAAAATCTAAATTTGTCATCCATTGTAAGACATCTCGTTAGATTGCTGCTAACTTTGCTCAATTCTGTTTTTCTTTTCCTCTCCCTTCTTTTGAAGTTTATATTTTATTTCTGACTAAAACCCCCTGTCCTTTGGGACCGTACATAGCTGTTACATAATTAAAGTGCATCCCCCCCTCCCCACTGCCCGGAATGCACACATGATCTTTAAAAATCATAGTGAAATTGAAGGAGGCAGGAACACCCGTTTAAAATTTTGTTTATTTTATGATATTTAAATTATTGGTTTTGATATGTTCTTTAAGATAATCATGTACCATTTTATTGTAATCGCCGCAGCAGTAACAAATGTTTTAATTCGTTTTAACTTGTTTTAACCCATTTTACTGAACGTGATACATTGCTAAGATCAATCCAGTTTGTAATCTTTGTATGGTTTCTCTTTAATCAGGGATCTTTCTTTCATTGCGTCGTCTTCAGCGTTCCGGAGTTCTCTCTTTTCCCAGCCTCCGCAACCCAAAGATCTTGCTGCTGTACAGATCTCCCTTGTCGTGCGCACCCTCTAGAAAACATGAAAACCACAAGTACAAGATCGCTACATTTCATTTGGGTAACCATAATGCTCGCGAAAATTTGGGATGCCTGAAGGGTCGGAGCAAAACCCCGCAATTATATCTGGGAGGGGTACCAATGGGCAGAATAATCAACTGTTGGTCTTTCATACATCTACGAACTTACACTGCCGATTGACAGTGACACCGCTCGAGATATTTCGATAAAACATGGGCTTGATGTATATTTTAGTTTATAAAAGTTAATTTCGTTTTATTGCGACACCAGACAAAATGGTTTACTTCGTCGACCAATCAAAACACTAGTTTGCTTTGAGCTGTAGAGTAACACGGTACATTTGATAGTCTTTTTTTTAAATATGGTTTATACGGTTTTAAATTTCTGATAGTTACGTGTCATCCTTTTTAATTCGACTCGATAGCTTTTCGTGTTTTGTTATCTTGTCTTGGGTAATTATAAAACCAAGTAATCTAGGACAGCTAATCAGTCACTGCGAGTAAATGTTCATATAGTGACATCCTTACCTCAAATTCCTTTTTGCTATCTTGGGTGATAAAACAAGTTGTTTGGTCCACCAAAAGGAAGGCCATGAGCAAAATGCCAGCTAAAGCGACAACTGCTTTTGTCTTTGACATCTGTCTTTGTGGATGCTTCGTAATAGCAGTTCTAGCTGGATTGCCTAGGAGAATATTCTGTTGTTTTGCTTGAAGAACCTGTAATTCCTTTTATATACATTTTTACAATACCAACTGCTGATAATTATATATTAATAAAAATTATTGAGAAATTCAATTAGTCTTGACCAAAATCTTCTTAGTAAATTTAATTTTAGCTGAGTGATTAACAGGTGTCTGATAACTAAACTGACTTTTGTTCAGAATAACAAACTGCATGCTCACATCGCTCAATGTCATCCTTTTCTTTTCAAGTTTGTCATAGCCTTAACAGCTGGTTTCTTGCGATATTTACCTCAATGGCTAATACGCCTTATCATTTTTAAGAGAAAGCCACATTGAACTGTTTTTATAACGCGGCATTAATTAAGAAGCCAATTATATTTACTGAGACCTCGTGGGATACATTTGGGGTTTACCTCAGTGTAAAAGCCTGTGATATTTCCCTTTGTTTTGTGGCCATTGGTTTTTATGCTCTATATTGTTTAGAGACATTTTGCTTTCTTGGGTGTTTTATGTTCCACGTCTTTAGCAGCAATTTTTAAAGTGTTTTTACGCCAATTTCCCATTCAAGACGGCGTCAAGCAGTTTTTTTGTAAAAAAAAACAACAACTAAAGTATGAAGTAGAACTTAAATAGGATTTCATTAGTGGTTAAAGTATTTAATAATCAAACGATATCTGGGTCAATTTGTGAAAAACCAACACTTACCTTATTACAGAGGCAATGATATTATTACAGAAAATTTTTTGGCATCAAATTTTTAAACCAAGAAAGTTGAAGTCACGAAAAAGTAATTACTATGAGCACAAATTAAAGGCGTTCCTTTAATTGTGATGGTTTAACGAACATTTAACCTAGCTGTTTTATGAAAGCTTATTGTCGAATAAAGGAAAAGCGTACAACAGTAAAAACACGAATAGAAAAAGATGACTTTCTTCTCACTCGTTAATATCTATGTGTGTAATTATTGTTATTCTTATTTCTCTCTATGAGTGTTTTCCATTTTAACATTTGAGAAATTTACTTCTTTATTAATTAAACCCTGAACTTGACCTGGAAGAACAAAAAATACTCAATTGTCATCATTAAATTCATGTGCATATCAAACCTTTATATTAACCAAACTTTTATTACTCTGAATTAATTGGTAAGACTAATGATGATTTTTCTTTTCAATCGCTTTTAAGGCATCGCGCGGTCAACTGCTCTGAATAAGATTAATAAGCGTTATATTTATTTGTTCATCACACCGGCGCCATATACAAGGATGTTAAAAGTTTTGGTGAGCTCGTAGCCATTAGGAACAGCTTCGTCGCAAACAGGAACCGCCGTCGAGTGTTTGAACCAATTTTTTCAAACTTCAGCGCGCGAGTGTTTGTATATCCAGTAGAAATTCAGAGGTAATCAAAATTATCGAACGTGATTGGTTCTCAGCATCCCGATTTGAGAACTAATAGGACAGTTTGCGAATTATGCTTGTGATTGGACCGTGTAATAGGATAGTTAACGCGTCATGCCTCTGTAGATGCACCGGCGTCATTTGCGCACGCTGTCATGTAGACTATCGAGTTCATTTTTTCGTTCATTGCTGCTGTTATGTCTTTGCTCATGAAGACATTTAATCGATAGTTACTTTGTTACTTCATGTAGTTCAATTCTGTATGTAATAATACTCGTGATTAAACAAATCGGTTTTGTTAATCACCCGTATGATTACAGAGCGAATTGGATTCCATTATAAATATTCAAAAGGGATAGTCCTTTGTTTTTCAAAGAAAGAAAGGACAATAAACTCGTTGATTGCGATAATTGAAATGAATACATGTAATCTCATTCCTCACGTAATCAATACCTACCATTATAACTGACGCCGACTTTCCTTTGAAAGGGTATACTTTTTGAGCTGTTTTAGTCTGAAATAGATTGCGATTTTGACCATTTTGGTAACAAAAGGGTATTGTTTGTACACTCTGGCGTCTCTGGTCGGCAACTCTTAGAAGACTGAGACAATCTCCATCGTTATTCTTATGCTCCCCTTGAGAAGTGCGATTTACGAATGTTGGTAATTCGAGGCCCTTGTTTAAATTTCAGGCAAACCAAAGCAGTCCGAGTTGTTGGGCACAATCTGGTATGCAATAGAGTATCGATTTTGGGACATGATCAGGTCTGAAATATGGTAGGGAAAATAGCTTACTTTTGTTTTAAATTGGGTTGGAGAAACGGTGTGATTCGGATGCGTAAAAGATTAAGCGACTAGATGCCGAACATTCACAATATTATTCCTTACTCTAATTAACGCGCTTTGTTGGTCAACGTTTTTCAAAATACAGTCCACACGCTGAGAGCTTGAAAGAATTTTAGTCCAGCTCGTTAAACCAACAAAAAAGGAAGAAAACGTTGTATCGTTACATCCAATTTTTATTAGCATCACTACGTAGAACTAAAATAATGTTGTTCTGGCCGTTTCTTCTGTTTTTCTTTCAGTTTTATCCTGCAATAAAAATGACAGTTTCTAGCAACGATTCCATTATAGGGAAGAAGGAAAAAATATAAAGTATAAACAATCGAGAAAATTGAATGGAAACTACTTCAAACGAGTTTAAAGCACAATAGAAAGTTATATTTCTCTTAGAAATTTCATGACTTATTAAATGTTGTATAAACTTTCAGCTTTCCTTCGTTTCTGAAATTAAACGGAAAATTACCACCTATCTGCATGCCTCTCATTAGCCGTACTGAGTTCAGATCGAGACCACTTTTCTATATACTATGAAATATGCAAATAACGGTTTCGTTTCTGCAAGGTCTTTTTTCCTAGGAAGAAAGACTTTTATCCTGATTTCTCGTTAGGGGCTAAGAGCTAGAGCGGCCTCACCCACCAAAATTTAACAATGGATGTTACAAAATGGCAGGGCAGTCTTGACGTAGATCCGAGCGTTGTGATTGGTTCTTTCTTGGTCGGGATTTTGCCATACGGACTGGTGTACTTTTTGTTTTGTAAAGACGGCAAATTTAAAATTTGCAGATAAAAAAAATGCCATACTAACCTAGCTTGCCGTTTTGGGGAATATTAGCAGTCGATTGTACTGCCACAACCTCGGGCTAATATTCCCCAGTACGACCCTCGCACTCAGTTAGTAAGAGGTTATTATTGTTGTTTTCAACCTCACTTTGGAGAATCTTTCTTAGTGGCAAAGTAATCTAAGCCTCAAAATTTCGATGGGTCAGATTGCTCTGGTTTTGAGCCCCTTTCTTATTAAGGCCCACTTACCATACAAGGATCGAATACCATTGATGTCATCCTGATGCAGTGTAGGCGCCCCTATCTTTGCTGTTGGCCACATGACAGTTCCCTTGACGTTAGAGTGCTCCAGGCCTAACGCATGACCGATCTCATGCACAGCTACATAAAGCAGTGATCGGGATTTCTTTTCCCAAAACCACCACCCAGATGTAGAACCAGTTTCAGTGTAACGTTCTTCGTCGTCAAAATGAATTCGTCCGTCAGTAGGAAAGTAGGCATGGGCTAAGACTTTGCCTTCTCCATCGAACGCATACGGGCACTGTCTTTCACCAGCCACACCAGCATGGGTCCTTCTACCAAAGCTGAAAAATAATTTTGACATTTTTTACATCAAACAAGATGAGTGTATATAATCGGTGACCATATCATTGCCAAGATGGATCACCAAGGCGTAAATTTCCCAACTATAGATAGAATGAAAAGAGAAGAGGTCACATTTCTGAGATTGCTAAAGGTCAGCTAAGCTACTTTATTTTTTGAAATCAATATTGTAAATTAAAATATGTATAACCTGATTCGAAAATCTGCTTGGCTAAGGTCATCAGTCTTAGGAAACTGCAGCCGTGGCGCCACGTCACTCCAGTATTTAAAAGCCCGGGCGATAATTCTAGCTTGGTCAGCATGCGACATATCATCTCCATAGGTCATATAATACTTTAGACTGGTCTTGTACCATTTACCCAATGTCGCGTATCGCTTTTGGCGTCATCCACCGATCCCGACATCCGGGACTCCACAGCGTGGTTTCTTCATTTCGTGTAAAGTGTCCTCGTCCAGTTCCCCCGTCACTGGGAGACCGAAAAACTTCTGAAAGTTCCTGATGGCTGTAGTAGTGTTATGGTTTCCTGATCTAGTCGGTGATATGTAACGGTACTGTCTTAGGTAATTCTGTATAGTGGAAGGTAAACATATTAAGAATTTTAGAACGATCTCTGGCTAAAAATATTTAAAAGTACGAGCTTTCGGCTGCTAGATCTATAGTCTTCGACGGGTAACAGTGAATAACGAAATATGAATATAAATGTGTAAGAATAAAAGACAACGGACTATGTAAATTAATTATGAATGTGTGTAAAAAGAATGTTGTATTGCCCAGGGAGTGGGCAGGAATTGTTGACTGCATTTGGTGTCACCATGGAGCGTTTTTCTTATTTTGAAATAACCTTTGTTAATTACGGAGGCGTTGTTGAATTCAATGGATTGGTCATGGGACCATGCATGGTTCGCAATTCTGGAGGCTTGTTGGAATGTTCTTAAACTTAGTTGAACCTTTGGCCGCGTTTTAACAGAATGGAAGCATTGTTATAAAATCCAGTAGACCGAAATCTTACGCAATGTTAGTTTCCTAATCATCAAACTGAATCGTAGCTTTTGCGAGGTTGTGGGAAAGAAATGTTAGAAGGAAAAGATGGTAGAAAAAGAAGAGATCACTTTAAAATGGATAGCAAGAAAAAAAAAATAACTTAGGAACTGAAGACTTCACGCTACCTTCTATCTTAGAAATATGTTCATTTGAGATTGCAAATACAGCAGAAACGAAAAACGCTAGCTTTTCACGTGCCAGTCCGCATGTTGACCTTATTAAAGTAGGTGGACATTCACGTATCAAACAGAAATTAGAGAGACTAGAGACATTTAGCTTCAGGTTTTTGACAGATAAACGTCAAACCGCAAACGTCAGAAGTCACGTGACCAGGCCCTGCGGTCACGTTTGAGGTTTTCAACTCACGTTTTCAACGCCAAGAGGTAGGTTTTCACGTTCACGATTTCCCTCAAGGTTTCTTTGCTTTTATTTTCAGTTACCTCACGTATTGACGCTATAAATCTGTAAAGTAGTTATTTGTCCAAATAAAGAGATGAAATTTAAGTCGAAAGAGTGCATGTTGAGCAATTTGTCTTCTCTCGAAAAACAAGCCTTTGCGTAGGTGGCAAATCCAATATGGGGGCGATCAATATCTTGCCTGTTTTTATTCTTTGATTCTCATAAAGTGTTTACAATCAATTTTTCTCTAGCGTTTTAGACACCATGGCTTTTAGATGACCTACCATATTTCATGATGTAGCCCTCGCAACTGAGGTTGCCAGAGACAGGCGAGAAAAGCCCTGTGAGTGGGACAAGATTGCTAATTGACGTCTAGCTAAACCGTTCGAGGTCTTCATACCTCAAACGCCAAACGCCTGACCTCAAACTGCCGTTTGCAGTTTCCCGTTCACGTGAAAAACCTGTAGCTAAATGTCTCTTTTAACTGACGATATACTGCAAACGGCAAACGCGAACTTGCCCTTCAATAATTATGTTCCCTTTTTATCGAATTCTTGAATAAATCATTCAGAAAAATAGGAAAAACACACATCCACAACAAACACAAACCTACTGATTTTCGCGTACAAACTCTTAACGGCAGACAGCAGAAAAGCGGAATTTTTTGCCGTTCGCGAAAATATAAAAATTGCCTCCTGGAAATTTGGAATCAAAATTATTTTAATGAATCATGCAAACGATGTTTCATTGTTAAGCACGTTCAAACTGTTTTTCTTGTGGCGAGTTTAAGCATGGAGATATCGTTAAGATTGCGTTGACCCCCACCCCCCTCCCCCCCCAAAAAAGATGAATAACTGGGACCCCTTCCAAAATAGATTTTTTTGGCCGTTAGAATAATACGCTGAAATACTGGTGTTTTACCTTGCGAAGTAAACGGAATTTAAGCGCTTCCGGCGTCGGTAGGTATTTCACTTCATACGAGTTTTTAATCGCAGTTTCAAAATAAGTGAACGCGGCCCCTGATAGCTGAATTTTCATTACAAAAACTAAAGAGCGATAAGAGAGATAAATGAACAAATTTTCTTCTGTTCAACAGAGCGCCATTAGAAATTATTCTGCTCAATTAAATTTTGTACACCCCTTAACAGCTCACACGAAAATGAACTTAACTTTATAATCGTCTCATTTGTGCATTTACCATAGCAAATTGTGATTCATCTTCTTCCTCGTCCACATTATCACAAAAAGCTCTGCCTGAAAAAAGTAACGAGAATACCACCAAGACGACAAACATGGTCGACCTTTTTTCGTGCTTCAGCAAAATGAACTGCGTCTTACATAAAATGAAATATCTTTTCTTGGTGGGTTGGTGTGAAATTTAACCTATTGATTTACTTAATTAAACATGAGTTTAGCTGTCTTTACTCAGCATCAGAGGAATTATAGCTGATGATGTGTTTCTGAAGCTAACATGACAGCAAGACAATTTCTTTGTTTGGTGTCGTTTCACCCTCACAAATCCTAGTGAAATTTTCTTCAGGAAAATTAGTATTTTTGACATATCTTAGAAGGTGGCTTTGAGTGAACAACTGTTTTTGTTATTACGAGCCAACAAAAAATGTAAAAAAAAAACTGACTAATATGCTATAAAATCCCGGGTTTTAGCACTGGTTTTATTTATCTTCGCTTGATGCCTTTTGAGTGGGTTTATAGATGGGGTCCTGAATAATGAAGGTCATGTATTGTGGGTGGGATTGGAGGTAGGGGAGGTTTTAACAAAAAAAAAGTGCAATAAAATCGAAGATCATAGTACAAATCTTTACAGGTTAAACTCAACGTTAAAGTATCGACATATTTTCTTTTTATATGTCTTAAAGTTAAAAAGGCCGAGATAAAAGGAAACAAAATATTTAAATTGTAACCATCTTTTTGCATTTAAATTTTAGCCTTTGTGCCAGTTAGGAAGCAAAAAAATGACATGTAAAATCTTTTTATATTAAGTACGTCATTGTGAGTATTATAAAAAGTGCTAGAGCGACCAAAAAGATTTTATTTCAAATAATTAATCTCGGAAATATTTAAGGCAAATTAAAACGTCCGAAAATTTTTCCAAGCTTTCTACAATTGTAGTTAACATGGAAACTGATGTAAAATATCTTTAGAAAACACCTGAATTTTTTTGTTCGTGGTATTATGTCCAAAAGGAGAAGGCATGTCCGAAAGTTTCGAAAATAAACTATAAAGTTAAAATTTTGGCTTTTGCCTTTTAAGAGACGCAATAACAGACCTGTACGTATTTATGCAACTAATTTTTTTTCAATATCGTAAACAGTGGAAACGTTTATTAAAAAATTCGGATTTATTAGAAATTGTGTAACCAGGGAATAAATCGGCCGAACAAGAATGATTCTTTACGTTCTATACTAAACAACAGAACAGTTTGATTGGAAGTATAAAGTATATTCAAAAAGCAACAATGGTTCAATTTATGTTTTATCGAAGTATTTGTTCAGATTTGTTCGAGTAAAAGGGCAAGGTACATTTAAAATATGATTTAGCCCTTGTTCACATTCAGCTTGGACCCAATGTCACCACCGGCTGACATGTACAATTTGAATGCATCTGCTTGTTTGCAAATTAAAATAATAAGGCTATGACATTTTAGGAAGGTTATTTACCCTCAAGACGTCTAAATTGAGGTTCGTTTAGTTTAAGCCCAAAATAGACGTTCATATCTGAAAATGAGCGTATACCAGTCCCTGGGTCTTCCAAGTGATAAAAGTGTTTAAAGCGATCTTGTATGTTTGCAACAAACAGCAGTAAAAAATCGCATGCCTTGTCTGAATTAAAGCCAAGATTAGTCAAAGACGCACAGCAAATTTGTATGTTTCCATTTGATGTTGACTGTTTGCTCAGGTTGGTTCGAGACAAAGAAGGGACGTTATGAAACTGATTCTTATTGTCAGTTGCAGGATCATGTAACTGAAACATACACAATACCGTGCGTGCAAAGGTAGGTAGTTACACTTATAATGATTCCTGCGGGTGGTTAATTTACAATTATCAAAATAATTTTAAAATTAATCTTTTTTTTATTTTCAGAATCGTACCACGCATCATTTTTGGATCTCAATAGTTACAATACCAAACGTACTCGTTCCATCATTCTAAATCAAGTCAGTGTTGAGGATAAAAAAGCGATTATTCCTGTTGCGATTATTGTTTTATTTTATACTGTTATTATCATTATTATTATTTTTTTGAGGTATAATGTAGGGTTAAGGTTTTTTGTTTTTTTAAGCAGCAATTTTTTTCTTTCCGTTTTGGGGTAGACATATATAATTAGTCATAACTTAAAAAAAAGAAAAAGACAGAGTCACTTTTAAAATTGAAGACCAGTTTATTAATACGTCTCGGATGTCGAACATCAGTCCTCAGTTACAAAGAAGTAAAAAGAGCAGTTAATAGAGAGGTTAAGCATGACGTTTGTTTTTCCCGCGAACGGCAAAATTCCATTTCTGCCGTCTGCTGTTTGGCGTTTGTACGTCGAAATGAGTAGGTTTGTGTTCGTCGTGAATGTGTGATTTTTTTCCCTATTTTTCGGAGGGGTTTATTTAAGAATTCGATAGAAAGGTAACAAAATGAAAAGCAAGTTCGCGTTTGCCGTATAACGTCACCCTAAATCTCTCTATTATATAAGCTTATATATAAAATGTTTAAAAAATAAAATATGAATACTTATAACAGAAGTCCGTAACTAGAAGTCTACATCTCTGGTAATAGGCCTTGAGGTATGTCTTTCGCGTGTAGGCTATTTTTAGAACAGCTTTCCGGCGAACAAGTAGCCAATCACAATCAAGTATTTTTCAATTCGCGCCTTTGATTGGTTGGACAAAATTTTGAAGAAAAGCAGAACTGCAGAGGACCAGCGAACGGCATCACGAAATTACTGTTTGTTGGTCATCATAATTTCCGTTTTGTGAGGATTAAATCGTCCGGACAAGAATCATATGGCCATCTTTCATCGTTGATGATAGCATCGAAGTTGTAAAAATTCGGAGCATCCAAATAAGCGAGAGGACCTCGGTGTTTTGGCGTTAGAATAGGAAATGGCAGCAGGCATGAGAGACTAATTCCGAGTCAAATTCAAAATGCGAAGACGCTAAAGATTAATGGTACTCTCAAGATGAAGACAGGCATTAAGAGAGCAAGTACATTTTGGTACAGGTTCGTTGCTATTTTGAAAAACAAAACCGTCGTCCCTGAAGAGCTCAAAATCGAGCGCGGAATGAACAGAATGAAGTTTGATTCGTTTGAGAACAACATTCAGAGAAAACGACAAGTTTGGCGAGTTTCGAATGCTTTTGGAATTATAAGGACGGCATGACAACAAAAGACTGACTAAGGTTATGTACTTGTTTTAATATGAATAGAAATACGAGTTTAATTAATCGAACAGTGATGATTTCATTCACAGCCGTCAAAAGTTTAATTCAAGTTACATGCTTCTCGGGCAGTTATCGTGTTGTGTATGTTGTTCAGTATTTTAACACGAGGATATGCTGTACAACTGATAAAGACACAATTTTCTACTAAAAGTTTGGGGTACTTCTGTTCATAATTCTCTCGTAAATTTTAAAAAGTCGACCTGCTTATTTTGCGAGTTTGTCTTCGGAGACCCGGCGACGGGTTGCTTTTTCACTCGCTTTCAAATGCCACTGAACAGACATTTGAAAACACTATTTACGATACTGCTTCTGTGGAAATGGGAGAATTAAAGAGATTGGCTTCGTCGAATGTTTTGATGTGATTTGATTTATTTCACTTGCAACTTTCAAAAATATTCGGCCGCAACTTAGAACTCCAATGGTGTCAAATAGTGGGTCACGTCATTTTCTCGCGAGCACATCAGTTTCTAAAAATAACCTACACGCGAAAGACATAGCACGCGCGCCAATACCAGATGTAGACTTCTAGTTATGGACTTCTGCTTATACGTATGAAATGTCATACTAACAAAAGTGACAAAAAAGATTAATACCCAAATGTATTATCAACAACAAGGGAACAATAGCGAAGGAGAAACAGTAAATGTAGCTGCGTGGTTCACTGTGTGAGTGGCATCCTTGATCTTCACTATAGGTGTGAAAGTCGATTCAGGGCCTTTCAATACGGCGAAACATTGTCCCTGGAGGGGAGGAGGGGGGGGGGGGGGTAACATCCCTCGTTTTGAACAACCCCGGGCGGGATATGTTTCCTTATAAATAGCTGTGTAGGCAGGATGACTCTGTCAGGAGGATCACTCTTTGAAGGTCAACAAGCTAACTCTTCTCTATGTAGAAACTTCGGACATTCATAGCATGCGTGAGACCTGGAGGGCTTAATGTTTGGCTCGGTTTTCGGGGATAAATGTTCACATATAATCACAGCTTAGTAAAAGAGGGCTCGGTGGAGAGAGTTACCTACCTACTGGGACCGTTGTGTGACGTATTTTCCATATCCTCACTGTAGTGATGATGTCATTTCGCGCCGTTGCACGGCTGCCAAACGTTGTTAAAAAGCGGTCGAAAGATGGCGAGTGATAGAGAAGTTTAGTTTACGGAAGCCGACATAAAATCGTTCACTTAGGAGCAGGAAAATACAAGCATGAAGAAAAAAACTTCAAATGACTTAAACAATTCAATGACTGTTTCTTAAAAGTAGACCAAAAGCTATAAGAAATTTCGGCCGCCGAGCTGTGAGAGTTTACGTATTCTGGTGCTTTCGATTCATTTCTGTCGGTTTTCTCTTTAGTAATAAATAAGAACATTATTGACGTTGGCTCAAAGACATGCATTTCATGTTCTCGTGCTAAAAACAATATCTCACTCGTTTGTTGCATAAATTCATATCTTCTCGCCACCGTGTTATATCCTCTCTGTATGCAATTTTGTTGACCAAGGAAGGACAAGAGTATGTTTTGTTAGCGCTTCTGGTATCAAAGCCAGTGCAAGTACAGGTACAAACAATGAGAGATTGTAGCACAATGTGGGTAGAGTCCTCATCACTAAAACCGAACTAAAATAAAGTGATTTCACCTAAATGTTTGGACAAAAAAATGTTTCCTTCGTTACGTCTAACTTGAAAAGAGTCAACAGAAGACCAGTCAAGTCTTGTGCCAGTGCGTATATGTGCTTTGACAAAAACTTGTACAATCCTCGCTTATATATTAAATAAACGAAGTTGACCATTATTCCACTATATATATTGTTATTATCCATTAGACTGAGATTACTCCAACGGATTCCTCTTAACTAATGATTGTGACATGAATTCCCACTTTTTCCATATTGTTTGAATAAAACTGGTAACATAAAATTTGAGTTAGACTAGCCGTAGTTTAATGTGACCCTTCTCCCACACAATCTTAATTAATCTTTAAGTTCAGCAACAAAGCATTCCACCCAATTCCTATTAAAAAAATAAGACATTTCTTTCCCCTTCCTTAATTCCATGTATTTAGTAATTTCACTTCAAAAAGCAAACCTAACGGCTTTCTTGTGTTTATTCCAACTGGACTGAGTAGGAAAGGGCATTAAACGACAGAATAAAATAGAAAAGACGTATCACCATATTATTCCTGTATCATCGTACTCAAATTGGGAATTAGCCCTTCTCAAACCTTGTGTTCTGCCCTGATCGTCAAGGTACTGACGTTATCGATATCTCTGATTTTTGGCCGAATTTGAGTACAATAAATACCAATAAATCGTACCTTTTTTGGTATGCTCTGGAGGCATGCCATTCAAGTATATCTCAGCCATAGTTCATACTTTTGCAAAACGCAATCGAGCCAGGATACGCACAAAGAGAACTAGCCAAAGCCTACTTAAAAGGTACGGTCAGGTATAATTATTATTTTCTTATCCTTTAGAGCTGTAGAACCCTCTTGAAACGTCTGAGTTTTTAATCTTTAACCGAAGGTGAACCTGTATTCAAATGAACAATAAAAAAGAAACATTTTAAAATGACTGAATTGTAGTATTTAAGAAGTAAATGAGCGTCTTACATAAAGAATGCGTCACAATGCCAATCTCAGACAGCAATACTTCACCGCCGAAAAAGGAAGCAGCGTCTCAGTGAGGTTCGGTTCGCAGCATTAAGATTCCAAACAAAGGACTTACCATTAAACGAAAAAATAAGCGGAGTTATGTCTCTTATTGTTTTTTTCTTTTATTTTTCGCGAGGGGAAGAAGCGAAACCTAGCAACAATCAATACGTCGGTATGTTTTATTTTGGTGCTTGACTGTCAGGCGCCATTCCCTCGGGTTGAAACTAAGCGCTATATTACTGCATCCTAAGGAAGAAGAGGATATTGCTGTAATTTTCTATAATGGTTGTTATTGTCATTATTGCTGAGAAGGTTGCGTTTGTTGTACATGTGCGGCTTTCAAAGCGGTAACGCAGCAACTGGGGCGGGAAAATGTATAGAAAAGGAAAGAAGGCAGTTGACGGTCCATCTATTAACTTGTACCCCTTCCCCCTTACCATCAAAATTATCCACGCAAATTCTAGCAAATTAGTTGGTGTGTAGCGAGTTTAAAGTTTGGTTGTTTGATTGGTGTTGGCAGATATTTGTGGGACATTTCAGGGAGCGAAAATAGAAAAAAATTCTTAAAATGGTTATTAAATGGTATTTTTTTGCCATGCTTGTTTTGACGCATTCCAAAAATTCGCTAGTTGGGTATACTTCTGTAAACTCAACAGGATTGATTTTCAAAGTGCTGTCAAATGTTTTCCGTAAGTTCTTACCACGCCGTACATTAATTACTATACTGTAACTGTACTACAGGAAAAGAAATAACAAGCCGGATTGGAAAGTCATCCACCCTTACCATACAGTGAGTTAATCCCGTCAATATCATCCTGGTCCAGTACTGGTTTGCCATTCTTTGCTAACGGCCACATGACCGAATCCTTAACGTCGGAGTGCTTCAGACCTAAAGCATGGCCAATTTCATGAACAGCTGTGTAGAGCAGTCCACGAGACTGCAAACTACTCCAAAACCATCCTTTGACGAACCCACCAAATTCTGTGTATAACTCGTCATCATCAAAATGGATGCGTCCTCCAGTTGGAAAATATGCATGCGCTATCACACCACCGGGCCCATCAAAAGCGTAAGGACATTGCGGTTCACCAGGAACCCCACTGTGCTTCCTTTTTCCAAAGCTGAAAAAAAAAAATCATGTTTTTTTCGCTTGATTATTGACCTGGACTGCGTCTTGGTCCATAAAAAACGTAAAAAAGTAATAATTTCGCTAACATCCAACCATGTTGACCTGAATGTTGGTCAAAACCCCAAAGATATTACCTACACTCTTACGATTTCGCTTGGCGTGCAACATCATAGTGAGATAGGGGAGGCCTTATTTAAAACTTGTTGTAGGAAATGATACATATTTCCCGGGTGCTAACAACGTCGTTAAAACTTTACGTAAAAGAATAGAGAATATAATGACAAATAAGTAAATACTACGCTTATCAGGTGAGTATGTAACGAGGGAAGTTTCGCACCCAAGTTTTACCGCTAAAATTCTGCTGTTGTCAGGGGCGACAGAGCTAGTTTCCATTGGAAACATCTCGTGTTAGTATATACCACACAAGTGAATAGTGCTTTCCGCGCGCGCTGATTGGTTAACTCGGAGGTGATTAGCAAGGTACTATTCACCTCCGAGCAAAGTAAGATGACTTCTACGAGTAACTTCGGTTAAAAATGCAGGTTTTGATCCATAAAAGAAGCCGCTGTACTTTAATGTGTTGTCAACTGTACCAGGTCAGAACAATACTAGGTTTAGCGATGTTTATTTAAAATGTTTTAAGCGTTTCCTTCAACAAAACGATTGATAAAATGTGGTACAAAATATCTTGTTTACCTTCGCCGCGCACACGTACGCAAGCTGAAAACGTTTAAATCTGAATTTTTTCCAAATATACACTGTCCAACTAAGAAAATTAAGTACATTTCTTACCAGTATCTCTATTTTAAAGCCAGTAAATCCCTGCAGTTGTTTTAGTCGTGCTATAAACGATTTTGGCAAGTTGTTTTCGGCTCGGCCATATAAAGTCACGCTGGAGACTAAAATATTTAGGTTTGCACCGAAGATCAACTTCAATTGCTGTGGTTTTTCAATCCTCTTCCGCTGACTCTCCTCCAGTCAACTAGCTTAGCAGCCTTATTAAACTTCAGTCAAATCCAGTCCGCGTATTCTTGACATTCACGGTCGTTTGCAGCATCTTGTCAACATATAAATTCAATGAACAGTTTTTGCGGCACGTTTCATGACTACACGGACGTTTCCCAGGCTATAGTGGCCGGCACAGGTTGTATTCACGAGTAAATTAAAGACTTGCGTTCTTCAGTAGTGAAAATAAAGTAAAGAATTCCTCTTGAAATCGTCCAAATCCATTCAACAAACGAAACACGTTGCAAATTCATTTCGGTCGATCGCCTGTGTAGTGCTGTCATGTGACTTTTCCCGCGCTGTCGTCTTTTCATGTGCGCATTGTTCAGTCCTTTGAATTGCTTTCTTTCACGGTAAAATAGTAATGTTTTGGTCCGCTAGTTATTCAACTTGTGTGGTATAGTATATTCAACTTGTGTGGTATATACTACTACTCGGTGAAAGTGGTGGATATTTACCTCCACTTCGGTGAATAATTGTTAACTATTGATGTCATCAGTCTGTTGACGCGCGAAATCTTCGTTCTTCTGACTCTCCTTTCGTGCGCAGGGGACTAATGACGTTAATAGCACGATATGTTTCCAATGGAAACTATTTCTGTCGCCCCTGACAAGAGCGGAGTTTTAACTGTAAAACTTAGGTGCGAAACTTCCCTCATTGCATACTCAACTGATAAGCGCAGTAAATAAGTAGCATAGCCTGACCTTATTCTAATGTCCGTTTTGTTGTAATTGTAAGTTCTCTTAAACTTTAACACTGACACGTCACTCCAGTATTTAAAAGCGCGGGCGACAATTCTTGACTGATCTACTTTCTTCAAATCGTCCCCATAAGACAAATAATATGTAAGATTTGTTTTACTCCATTGACCAAGTGTTGCGTATCGTTTACGACGCATTCCATCGAAGCCCACATCCGGGTCACCACAGCGTGGTTTCTTCATCTCGTGCAAAGTGTCATCGTCCAGCATACCGGAAACAGATAGGCCAAAAAACCTCTGAAAGTTCTCTATTGCTTCTGTAGTGTTGTGCTTGCTAGAGTTGTCGGGTGACAGGTAGTGAAACTGTTGTAAATAGTGCTGTTAAAGGAAGTCAGCACGTTTGAGTTAAAGCTATTCATACTCTTGTTAATGACTACCTTCGTAATCGTAAAACTATTAATGTTGCTTTTACAAAGAAATGGTAAAAATCAAAGCCTGCACTCAAGCGTACGTAGCTGACTTATCAGTGTAGCGCTCTTTGAGTTTTGTATCCTGCGTAGCAAGCGTTCCCGTTCGAGCGAAGTGCTATGTTCGCGCGTGAGCGAAGTTTCTGGTCGCGCCAAAATTGGGGCGAGAGCAAAAAAGGAAGAGGAGGGAGAGGGGGGAGGAACATAACACTTCGCTCGCACGGGGACGCGTGCTTCGCAGGCTATGAATTGTGCAATTACTAATTTTGAATGACATCCAATATACATGCAAGATCGCAACGGGTAGCTATCATTTTCATCGCAATGTTTTCCCGATAGACTGTGGAAAAATCTAAAAAATTCCAGAATCATACCCGCAATAATTTATCGATACAGGTTGTACCGGCAATAACTCAAAATATTTTTCTTCCTACTTGTTCAAAATAAGAACTTTAAATTGAGCGGTGCAAAAAAACTGG
This sequence comes from Meandrina meandrites, assembly GCA_963693305.1. Classification (NCBI taxonomy): domain Eukaryota; kingdom Metazoa; phylum Cnidaria; class Anthozoa; order Scleractinia; family Meandrinidae; genus Meandrina; species Meandrina meandrites. Next base: position 31,870,092 of record OY855906.1, read on the forward strand.
CTTGAAGTAGCGTTTGTGGCGTCCTGATTTAAAAACATCAGGCGTTCGTTTACAAGTTGCAATTTGATCATAAATATTATAATATTGTGCAATCATAAACCATACTATCGAAGAGAGTTTTGCGTGTATGTTTTCGGGCATAAACGTTGAATGTGTAACGAAGGAGTGTTTGTTAGCCTCGTCGTTTATCGCTGAAAAGTCTTTAAATAAATTCTGGTAACTGATTCAAGTTTATCTGCATAAACTGAGTGTAATTAATTACACTGCGAGATTGGATTGATTACGATGAGACGCTTTTTCTAAGCATAATAACGTAGCACTTTTCAATATGGTTGCTCAGATAAATTTTTTTTGTAAGCGATAGCCAACAACAAATCACCTATAATGAAGCCGATTAATTAACTAAACGTCATACGTTTCTTTTGTTTTAGTTTTAAGACAAAATGCCTTACATTTTTTAAAACTGATTTGTTGACGGTGTGTTGAAATTGCAAAGAGAAATTAGATTTTGGTCAGTCATGTTAACCGAAAAAGTCACTCATAAATAATTAACATTAGCCCTCCTAAATGGACTAATCTGTCAACATACCAAAGCATATTCTGTGTCGTCATCATCATCAACCTCACATACAGCGCCATTCAAAAAAAGCATCGAGACAAACACCAAGAAGAGTAACATGGCCGACGTTTGCCGTTTATCAGTAAAATTTCTTGAATGATACACGTTTAAGTATGCAGTCTAATTTTTGATATTGTTTATATTTGCAGTCTCGGCTTATCTAGCAAAACAAGAATCACTGACCAAATATAGACTTAACAAGGAAAGAATATAGCATCGATGGTATTGCTCGTTTAGTAGAGTCGCTGTTGGACTTTGACATTTGCACGTGCGAACTGGATTCTTGTATTTAGGCTAAATTATTGTGTTACAGAAACTTAAAGGGTACCTTTCTGGAATAAGAGGATACAAGGTAGTAGATGGGCATGTGTCGTCTGTAGCTTTGTTAAAGTTAGGCTTTCAATCACAATATTGGTTTTAAGATTTTAGCGATAATGACCGATCATTCTTTGATGGCTTATCGCATACGGGGCAAATTACTGAACGCTGATTGGTTGAGACAGAGGGCATTTTTTCTTAATCACGAGGGCACTTTTTGGTAATCAAGAGGGCATGATTACTTGATCCTGATTGGCTGAGCACGCGTCGTCTGCACTGAGTTGGTTTCCCGCTTGAAATGAGTTTGAAAAAGGTTCATAAAAGCAATGCTTCTGAGTTTGAAATAAATGCGGTTATTTCATCAAATGTAAAAGAAAATCGGTAGGCAGAAATGAGTGGTGCCTTGGTTGAATAGAAAGAGGACTTTTCATTCCAAATTCGTTTGTCCCAGCCCGAAAAAAACTTCTGGAAGGGTGGCGCTGCACGAAGAATAGAAATTCATAGCGGCTGAGACTACTGAAAGAAAATATTTCTTCGTTTTGCTTTGCTTCGCCTTATTAGAAACAGAACTTTAATGTGATGTCTTCTCTCTCGACTCAGGCAATTTTGTGAAAACTTTGAAAACGCGCGTGAAATTAATCCTTGATTGCCCTCGCGCCCATGCGATTACATATACTAATACATTGGTATACACAAATCTTAAGTTGGAACTGCTAGGATGACTTGAATTATAAAATCAAAACACAAATGTATCCGAAAACAACAGAAATTCATTGTATCCATTGTCAGAGAGAAGACATCACATTAAAGTTCATACACAAGTGAGTGCGCAGAGTGACACATTTTAGATATTGGTATATTAGTACAAGCAGTTTTGTGATACACCTCTGATATGTCGGTGAATATATGAAGAGCGCATTTCAGTGAAATCCCAGTGTCTCGAATCCTCGATTTCTCGAGCTTCCTGATAACTCGAACCGGAAGTCGCTTCCCTTAGATCTGCTTAACTCAAATCAACCCCAATTCTCAACCTCACCGATTTCTGGAACCAATTTCCGGCTCATAGCCAGACTTTTCTAATGACCGTCGAGGTAGTTGCGAAGCGCCGAAGCTAGCAGGTCAAATATGTTTTAAGTGACACTAGAAAAAAAAACACTTCTTTCATATTACCTTCTTACAGGAGCATGAAAAAAAAAAAATGACTGAGGCAAGTGCTCAGGTTTGCCTGTTATCAGCAACGGCCCTAAAATTTCGATTCGAGAAAGAAGCTCGAGAAAGAGAGACTCCACTTCTTCTTTTAATAGCCATATGTGACGAAATCCCAGAACTCCTCTGCAAAGCCGGGGTACATTTTTTACCGGTTTTGCCCGATTCAAGATACTCTGGATGAATTTAAAGTCTTCAATGTTCATTCGGTTTCGAGTATACCTTTATAAATATTGGATCACTGATTTATTATCAACAAAAGTTCATTTAAATTAAAAAAAAAAATCCTTACTTTGGGACAGAGGGTGGGGGAAGTATGGGACAGGGTGGAAAGAACAGAACAGAAAGAAACGCCCCTCCAAAATTTCGTAGCATTAAAATCTGTTATTCCCGAGAAACTTGTGAAACAAGTAGATAACTAGCACGAAGATATATATAGATATATATAACCGACACTTCAGCTTAACGCCATTAATATAATGGCACTATATTTTATGTTTGCTTGCCATTCCTCTTTCTGCTTAATGATAGCGTTTAATTATACTTTTGAGTAGAATACCAGTGGAATGCGAAAAGTTTGGAAGCGGATATTTTTCTTTTATTTCTTCATTTCCATTTCACTTTTACAATAATAACAAAGGTATCATTGCCCGTTATTGGCTGTGCATCAATATGCCATCAATGTAGACGGCCACACGTCCACCACCAACCTATGCAAAAAGAACAACAAACAATGGAAAATGTAAAGATGTAAATATAAATTTTTTTTATAGTGGTCATGCACTTAACTTCGAGATAGCTAGTTTGCACGCATGCCACTGAAGCAGAGGAAACAAATATTTTAAATCCAGCCAGTGGCAGGATGGATGGGTTGAACCCGGGACCTCCAGGTTACAAGACTGGCGCCCTAAGCAACTCGGCCACGCTGCCTCCTTAAAAAAAAAAATATTAACAGAAAACACCTGGCGAGTTTGTTAATTGTTCACTTTTATACCGCACCTTTCCTTAGTACCTTTTATTGAAGCACACGAAAGAAATTTAAAGCGGAAAGTAGAAATGTGAATTAAGCAGCATCGGCAGTAACAACAACAGCAGATACAATAGCAGCAACACAGCGGTGAATTATTATGAGCAAACCAAACATTAATAACGAAAAAACAGGAATGTTATGCTATCACCAGTTACGTTTTCTGTGAGAATACACACATGTCATATCTTACTTTTGGTGGCCTAGTGAAACAGATATATTATTTGAGCAATGTCCTGTTGAGACAGCTTCGGGACCCCTCGTTTGGGTTCAGGCCACATAACCGAATCCTTGTGAGTAGAATGGTGCAAGCCCAGGGCGTGGCCGATTTCATGTACGGCGTTGTAAAGAAGCCCTTGGGATCTGTTCCAGAAGCTTCCTTTTTCTGTGAAATACTCGTCATCGTCAAAATGAATTCGTCCATCTCTTGGGGGGAACGCGTGCGCTACCGTGCCTCCTTTACCGTCGAAGACAGTGGCGCATAGTGCTTCATATGGCGTTCCAGAATGCCTCGTTTTGCCAAAACTAATAGGAAAACAAGAAAATGACAATTAAGAGTAGGGAAACAAACAAAAAACAACATTAGAATCAGTGTCCAGTGATGTTTTGCCCAGCGAAAGTGCGTGCCGAAGTTATGTGTTTCTTCATCCTATTCGGACCGAATATGTCGAATCCGCTACCACGGACCTTATAACGTTTACATTCATTTATTTATGCAAATGTTTCTAGATCTTTTGACATACCTTAGTTTCAAGTCAGCATCACGCGTCGACTTCGTCTTTATAAACCTCAATTTCGGTGCTGCGTTGCTCCAGTGCTGAAAGGCTCTAGCAGTGATTCTTATCTGATCGGATTCTGGCATATCCTCTCCTTTGTACAGAAAATATTTCAATGTAGACTGGCGCCATGGTTTATAAACTGAGTACCGTTTCACTCTTCCCGTAATATTATCTACATCAGGGACACCACAGCGAGGTTTCTGCATTTGGTTCAAGGTTTCTTCGTCTAGATCGCCGGTTGGAGGCAAACCAAAGAATTTCTGGAACGTTTTGATCGCTGTCTTCATGTTATGGTTACCAGATCGGGTTGTTGATAAGTAATTGTATTTTTGAAGATATTTCTACAAAGAAAATAATAATAATAATAATAGTAGTAATAAAACTAGAGTAGAATAGCCCACGGTCTGAACGACGGGCAGTGCTATCTACAATTCCAGTTAAGATACATGTACCACTTATTATGTCGTGTGAGTAATCAGGTCACGACGTTTTATTTTGAAGTGTTCAAAGCCTATATATCGTTACATAACGTTAAATGGCCGGTCTGGGCTTCGAAGTCGTGATTACAGCAGAAAAAAAGCATTAAATGGAAGTTAGTCTTAGGGTGTAGAAGCATGCCGCATTTTTCCATTTAAGTTCGTGTGTGAAACGTTTACAAACTAGCAGAGTAAAAAACGTCAGTAATGAAGTTGGCCTTCCGATCTAAGCTAACCTTACCAAAGCAAAATTACTGTCATAATAATAATAATACCAATCTTTTATTAGGAAACTCCATCACTAGAAGTGGTTTACATGAAGGTCCTAACACTAGATATGTATTATACAATAATACAAATAAAAATCGATAAATTAGAGCTAAAAACCGAATCAATATTTACAATAAAATTAGATACACTACAAGAATTAAAATACTTAATTATAAAAAGCAGAAAAAAGACACTTCTTAAAAATTGGCAAACTTGCTGAGTTTCTTACAGTTTTCTCTAACTCATTAAAGTCTTTGAAACAGTGGTACCGCGAACCACAATTGTATTTAATTTTTTTTCTTGTTCCTCTTCAGAAACTGCGGAGCGAGAGGCAATTAATAACATGAACAGAATTGGGAAAACCATTTTGACCCACCATTGGAATCTGGGAGATGATAATTAACTTGAACTTCGAGTACCATCCCCTTTTATGCCCCGCTAATGTACTACATTCAGCTTTTCAAACAGACTTGGCGGAATACTTGCATTAAATATGATAGGCTGAACTTGAAAATTAAAATTTAAGTAGTTCCATCGAATGAAATACTTCAAAATTTGTGTTAACTATAATGTTGATGTTAGATTTAAAACATTAATTTTGTTGGTATGAAACAATTTGTTCAGTTGTCGGTAAAGACAAATTTCATAAAACTGATCTTAACCATTTTTAAATTTTATTTCTCCGTCTACATCTTAGTTTTGGTTTCGATTGGGAAGATATATCAAACACTCGAGAAAGAATTTCGTCAAAAATACTCCGCTTCTCGCCCCATTTTCAACTCTCTTCTAGCTGTTTGGATATCCCAATGAACACTGTCTCTCGTGTTTGATATATTACATGACATTTTCAGGGACAATCCTATCACCATTTTTTGTCAAATTTTAGGTGGTATTAAGACTGATCTTTACCATATCATAAAACTTTTACTTCAACATTTTGCCACGGATAAGGTTTTCAAATCTCTTTTTTATTGCTGTACTATATGGCCTGGGGTGTGATCATTAACACTTTCCAAAGCGTTTGCTTTAGAAATGAATTTAACAAACGCTTTCTCCTTTGATGGTATTTATTATTTGTTCAGTTTTCCAGAAGGTTGATTGATCGGATTTTTTTAAATTAAATTTAATGGCGTTATTGGATTCGAACTATCACATCATAAAAACGATCATACAAAACTCTTCAACAAATAATAGGTTCTCAAGCAATAGACCTTTTTCGCTTGGGCGTTTGTTGCCCCGTTACAGACCATGTGATGATACTCTTGCGAATTCTTGCTTTCAAATTCTCAAATAGTCGCGTGTATATGAATGAATAAATTTTATGTGGATAAAAGAAAAATTCTCTAGAGAATATCACGTGGTCTGCAATGGGAAAACAAACCGCCCAAGCGAAAAAAGGTCTATTCTGGTGAAATGGACGTTTTATCGTTTTCTGGAGATGAGCATGAATTTTATGGTTTTCGTTTTTGTTATTGTTAATGTAAATATTAGATTTATAGTTTAGCTTAAAATCCCAGACAATTTGTTTAGTAGTCCTCAAGATCAATATATTGATGCATAGATGTAAATAGAGGGTGGCTGGGGGTGTTATAGCTAATACCACAAATTGTGGCAATGGAGATCGATCTTTTTGAATTTTCTTGGTTTTTCTATAAAAAAAAAAAAAAAAAAAAAAAAACATCTCCTGTCACAATATCCTGTTCTGTTTTGTATTTCTTACTGATATATTTTCTTTTTGCATTAATTTAAGTACGATGCAGATCGCAACGGGCCGGTCTTGTCACACTTTAGCAAAAGAGTAGCGCCGGAAGGCGGAAAAACGAAGAATTAAATTTCTCTATCCTAAAAGTGTTTAATACATAGAGTCTGAAAAAACGGCATCACTAATTTTTATTTTGATTTGGCTTTAGTCAAGAGGTTTTTCATTAAATAGCGCGAAATGATTGGGCGCGATCCATTCAACCAAAAATTTCGGTTTGAGTTTCTGAAATTTTCCCGTGCCGAAAGGACCGGTATTTTCCACTTGACTGAACCGGTCACGTCAAAATGGCGGGTTTGCCGTACGAGTTGTTTGTTACTCAAGTACGATTTCAAGTAAACAGACATTTTTAATCTTGCGAAGCAACAAGGAGATGATAATTACCTGTTAACTTGTTTCTGAGAAGAGGTAAATTTACCCGTAGTTACATCTATGACTATTTTGAACTCAATCTTTCGAGATATTTGTGTACGCCCGCTGTACGATTTATTTTCATCAGTTACGATACGATTACGTGACATTGCACTTGGCAAGATCAAGAAACTTCTCTTCCAAGAATTGTACGAAACGTGTCGTCGCGTCGCTGACATTGAAATGTGTCATGAGGATTATTTTATATCGCGTAAAACGAAGAAACATACGTATGGCTGGTGAAAACACCTGCCGCCGCCATCTTTTAGGTCTTGAAGAGGACGAAACGGAGTGATAATGCCCAATGGAACAGGAAATTCCCGGAATTTCCAAATTTCCGGAAAAAAGGACAACCTCTGGAGGCTGTCCGAAATTTCCGGAATTTCCGGAAATTTTGGTCCAATGGATCGCGCCCATTATATCTCATAGAACGCCAACTGTATGATGCTTTTTTCGCAATACATATGTATTTTGCCTTATGAAAAATCTGGGCCGGGTTGTTCGAAAACCGATTAACGCTAACCCAGGATTAAAACCTAATCGAGAGTTCGATTTCTCTTTTATAGAAGTGTTTTATTGTTTATGTTTTGTGAACTTTGAGATTAGTTGATGTCAAAACTGAAAGAAAAAAATGTACAAACAGAAAACCCTAACTGAAAAAAAAAACTGAAATCGAAATTCACACTTATCCTGGATTAGCTTAAACGTGCTTTGAACAACCCGACCTTGATGTTCGGGGAACGAAGCGAGGGAAACTGGGAGCAAAAGACAGTACGCTCTCTAATTTGCTCAAAGTAATCTTGTAGCGAGAATACGCAATTTTTTATCAATGGTTTCCTGGTATGGGAAATCACACTTCAAAGACGTGGATAAAGATAAAGTAATTTATATGTACTAGCACCTTAGTAGCGAGATGGAAACTGACGTTTGCAGTATAAACTTTCAAGATGTAAAATTATTTATTATTATAAGTTGACCTTTCGAACATGTCTCCAGCGATCTTTGACGCAATCCATTTATCTTGAATAAAAGAAAACTGAAAAGTATTTTTGGTTAAATACTGTATCTGAAACTTGTCTAGTGATATTTAGCAGAAGAACTTTTTCGACCTGTTGGGATGATTATATTTGCAGAAGAACATATCTGCAAAATTACTCGTACAGAGAAGGAACCTTTGAAGGGGAGAGGGTGATTGCTTTCCAATACGGTAACTTGCTTATACAGATCCCCTTGCTCAGATACAATGCTTGCTCCAACAAAAAATAATCAAACAACTCTTTCATTGCACTGTAAGCGTTTTTATTGACATTCAATTCAATTCCATTCAATTTCAGTTCCATTTGGAAACGCGCTTTATTCTTCGACTTGGCTATCACCAAAACCACTATCGACCTAAAACAAAAAAGCGAGAATTAATATGGCCCATTTTTAACACAACCTTAGTTGGAATACTTGCACTGTAAAGTATTTAATAGCGACGTCCAAACCTTTACCCATAATTTCGACAAAAAGGCAACTCTTCGCTCCATATACCGTCAATAAAAACGACTTTTCTTACATAATGTAGGGATACTTCATCTATTTGAAACCTTCCACTTGAATAACCCCCTAGAGTACTTAGCTAAATCGGTGGGTCTGTTCAAGTAAATTAATACTAACTAGCAAATCGTTCACCCTTTTCTATATTCAAACTCTAATGTATCTCCAACCTGATAAAGGCATCCACGCATAGTCCAATTTGGGATGTATCCCTCCGCAGGGACAATTTCTTACACACTTCATTTTTCTGAACGTACACAATTCATAAACGGAATACAACATACCGTATAAAGACCTGATACCGGCAATGTCGTCTGCATGCAATGTTGACCTACCACGGCTAGCGGTCGGCCTCATTATTGCACCCTTTACGTTCGAGTGTTAAAGTCCCAAAGCATGGCCAATCTCGTGGACAGCAACATAAATCAAGCTTTGTTTTCCCCAGAAGGCTGAACCAGTCTCTGAAAATTTCTCATCCTCATCGAAGTGCGGTCGGCCATCTTCTGGATAGAAAGCGTGAGCCAGAACATTACCTTTGCCATCAAACGTTGAATAACACCGTCCTTCACCAGGGACACCAGCATGGCTCCCTTTCCCAAAACTTCAAAAAAGAAGTTGTTTTAAATTAAAAATGACGAATAAAATTGGGTCGAAGGGTCATCCGACTCCAACTCCCACCTTCCTTCCCCCACCCACTAAAAACACAAGATTAACAGTACAAATCTGATATTTAAGTCAGTATCAGAAACTGAGTATGTCCTAGAAAACTTCAGTTTTGCTGCCGCAGCACTCCACATTTTGAATGCCTGGGTAAAGATTCTGGACTGATCGCTGTGTGACAAATCCTCGCCATAAGACAAGTAGTACTTGAGACTTGTTTTGCTCCATCTACCCAAGGTCGAATATCGCTTCACGCGCATGCGCTCGCCATTGACACCAACATCCGGGACTCCACTTTGTGGTTTCGTCATCTCGTGAAGAGTCTCCTCGTCCAGCCGTCCAGTTACAGGTAAACCGAATAATTTCTGGAAGCGTTTTATTGCGGCTGACATGTCATGGTTTCCTGATCGGCTTTGTGAGATGTAGTTGTAGTCTGTAAGATATTTCTAAAGGAGCAAAGGAGAAAACAATTAAATTATAATGATATACGAATTTCAATAGACGTAGGTTTTTTTCTCGATGTGAAAATCTCGGGTGATTTTAAAGTTAGAGGAGGAGGATTGTGATCCAATATATTTACCTAAGGGAATAAACCAAAGATTTTGCGATTGAATCCGAAACAGCTTGATGTTTAACGTACTATTTAAAAATAGCTAGAGATGTACATCTTACATCTTGCCTGACATTACTTACCACAACCACATAAAACAGGATTATTTAGAAATTGTTTTTCGCTTTCAAAATCCGAGTTTCATTATTTCATATGTTACGAGTTCTTTTCTTTGGTGTGAATCACGCCTTACCAAGGCAAAGTCTTCATCGCTTTCTTCTTCCTCACAAAATGTCCCGCGGAAAACTAGCAAAGACACGAAAATCACAGGGAGAAACATGTTGATCCGCTTTGACTCCTACAATATAATCACTGATAAAATTGCAGGCATGAAGTCCCTTTATTTTGTAAAATATTTAGCAGCTGTTCTTTTGTTATAAGGGTTCATTCACATTCACACTTCACACTTGGAAGATTTCATATTAACGTGGCAATAGTTGCAAACCATAAGTGTGAACTACTTTCTTGAGGCGTAAAACTTGTCCAACAATGTTTACCAACAAAGAAGCAGTTGTCCTATGATTGGTTCGCGTTGCACACTTGAAACATTTTGTTGTTTTCTGTGATAACAATCGCAAAAAAAAAAAACAAGTGCGAAAAACTTGTTTGGACTGGGACAATTTCTTGTCAAAACGGGCCGGGTCAAAAGGGGCCGTTTTCCTGCCCGGAGGCAGGACAATAAATGGCAACCCGCATTCCCTTTTTCCTTGTGACTGTCGAAAACAATACATTGTTAATCTGCCATTGTACTGTGTTTTCCCTGAGAATTTTTGCGCAGCCTGAAGTTCCGAGAACAGATACATTGAGGTTTACATCACCGAATTTTTTTTTTGCGTCAGTGGAGAGAGGAGATCTTATTCAACCCTCTGATTGCGATCGTGTGGTGGTAGAAATGCGAGTTTTGTTAGACGTCTGTGCATTTAAGAAAATACAAATATGCACTAACATCGCATTGTGTGATAATTCTATAGCCAAGTTCACATCGAAATGACTGTTTAATTTTATTGAATTATTTTCAGATTTAACCCTCAAATTACTTTTTTTTAATATGAAAACACAGCGTGTTTCATTTGAAAGCCGATCGTTTACCTCACACCTTGCTTCGCAGTTGTACAATCAACGGCGGTGACCAAACATCTTTGTTTTACCATTGAATAAATTCACATCCACGGCGTACTTACAAGCTGAAGCAGAGTGTTTGAACAAAGAACAACTGAATAGCAAGCTTCTACATCGGTATGAAAATGGAATGAAGTAAATATGAGGTAGATAAGATGTTTCATACAATCATTTAAAGTGGCGATCACTGAAGGCTACCTTTCTTAAAGCGTTCTAAACGAGTGCTTCAAGTATCCATTACTTTACATAAAGCTACTTAGTATATTTTTTGAGCGAATTAATTGGACATAGCAGAAGCCGTTTAGAACACGTTTTATGCCTTTCAAGATTTATTTCATGTTAATGCATATGAAGAAATTATACGAAGAATCAAAGCAACACTTATGACCAATCCAAATGAATGTGACAATGCGACCAAACCCCCCGTGATAGACTACACGAAGAGGCTTCTCCTTAGGTCGGTTCTCTTAAGTCGAACATTTATTCCTTTCGTAGTGCCTTAAGCTTTAACTGTCTCTTCTGTCTAGCTAGTTCCTTTTTGGCCAACGCATTTACCAAAATGCAATAGCTATAAATTGCTATTAATTTCTGCGATTTTCAGTGCATTGTACTAAGGACACTTAGAAAGGAGAAAAGAAATATTTAAAGTAAATATTTATTTCAAAAGTCCAAATTTTCGAGGCCCCTGAGGTAGCTTTTCGAGGTCTGAAATATATATATATATTGTTGAAGTAATTATTTTTTTGAAAGGATTGCAAAACTAAATAACACTCATTATGCGTTATCTGTCCTTCACACAAAAACCGTAACTCCCCAGATAATTTCAGTGTCTCTAATGAATCATCGAGAAAAGACGATTGTGACGAATGGCAGTTGTTATCGCTATTTAGAGTGGAATAAAAAAGCTCCAATACATTCAATATAGTCTTAGGGTTGGACGTTAATTAAATTTCAATGGTTAGGGATAATTTTTAGTACGCTACATTTCTTCTTATTGGATTTTTCTAAATTCAAACAATATTTATTATTTCTCTTCCCTTTTTTTGCACCGATTTGCGCGGGAACGTATAATCTAGTTGTTGGCTCATTTGGCCAGCAGATAAAACTTTGGCTTGTTGGTTGTTGTCACTGATTTGGGCTACGTTTAAACGAGTGCTGTTCTGTTTGGAAGCAAATTGTCGGGACTTGGGATATATCCACCCCAACGATAAAGTCGAAAAAAAGAAAAGCTCGGCCAAAACAAGATATGTTAAAAGATACGGTATCATTTACCATTTAACGACCCGTCATCTTCTTTTGGTCCGAAAGTCAAATCTATTTAATTTTTTCCTGTTATGTAACGTAATACCATTATTTGCCGACACTGTTTGATCTGCCACAATACTGAAATGACACGAGTGAGACACGAGTGACAATGGAGTTGATGGGTTGAACACTGGATTCAGATGTACGAACTGCGCCATTCACAATTAGTAGAACACAAAACCTTGACCGTGTTTTCTACAAGAACAACTACAGCGCCGACTTTATTAGACGAAACAGTCACCGAACTTAACAATTGAAGCCGACATCTGTTACTTATATACAGCGACTACACCCTACATCAAGGGCATTTCTGAGACTATTGCGCGGATTTTACAACCCTACAATATCACTGTCGTTCACAAACCTATAACTACGTTACGAAATTTACTGACCAACGTTAAAGACGGAGACGAACCTAACAACAGACAGAGAGCGGTTTATTAGAGCAAGACACCATCGACTACTAACCACAAAATCGACTGAATACTTAACCTACAGACAAACTATTTTCAACGACTGATTCTAGAAAGCCGGTACACAAACTTAGAACGAACGCCTATCAACAGATGTCAACACATTACAAACGACTTATATTCACGACGAAAACAAAACCGACAAGCGGACCGCAAACAGAGTGAAACTGAAACACTACCAAACGGAACGAAACTGTCCAATTACAGTGTACGAACTAGACAAGAGTCTTACAGCCAATAACTTCACGGCAAAACTGATCAATCAGCTTTAACGGATCAGACTTGGTAGCATCATCGAAGGATAATAAACGTTTTACTTGAGTATGGAGATGACTTCCGCTCAGGTTAATTAAACGTCTGTCACAAGAAAAAAAAAAAAAAACAAACGAAAAATAGAAAGACACGTTTCATTCTCCTTAACACTTGTTACACCACTTCAATTGAGCTGAGCACTTGTGATAAGAAATTGCCGGAAAACGAGCTAAAAGACATAGATCGTACCTACATGATTATAAAAGGCCTCTAAATTAAAAGAAAAAAATAGAGCAGATCGATCGAGCAGGGATACAGGGAGAGGGGTGAGAGAGGCCTTAGCCCTCCCTTCCACTATACAAAAAGAAAGAAAAGTTACTAAAACATTTCATCTGTATGTGAACGCCTTTCCAGAAGCTGAAGATAAAATTTTGTTTTTGATCTAGTTTGAAAAGGTCAAATGTAAAATCAATTACGCAAACTTTGACTATAACGGTTAATCAGGCAACGAGTGCATCTTGTGAATTAATGATCGTTTTCCATTGGCCGAAGACTCAACAGTGATGCCGGTGCAGAGAGATTCAGACACCTGACAATCTTAAACATTCATTAAAAAAAGAACAGAAAAGTTTGTCTTGTGTTCATTCGCTAACGAATTTCCCGATCGATAACAGAAAGAGAAATTTTGGGCCTCCTTAAAGAATCTGATTTAAACTAAAAGTTCAGTCGTTCCTTTTACATTCTGATTCACACACCGTTTATGCACCGTTAAATCTTTGGAATCCTGGGTTCTTTGAAGGTCTTTGAAGGCCAATGGCTTTATTGCAGAATTTGATTGTAAATGGAAGGCCGGATTCTAAATATTTAGTATTCTTGTTCTGTAAGCGCTGAACGTTTGTTCATAAACACATAGTTTGTTGAATTCAAGTGCATTTTCCGTTATTCGAGAATAATAGGCCTTTTCCGGGTAATGTCTTGCCTCTTTGCCAAAATGAGTTTTCGTGCGAAACCATTCATATAAAAATAAGTTTCACCTCCAAGTCCATTTTCATGCAAATCAAACTTATTTTTTTATTTTGCCTGGTTTCACACGAGGACTAGTTTTGAAAATGGGGCAAAGGACAACTCGGAAATGGCCTGTTAAAATCCAAGTTTCCCCGGGAGAGCATTCCCCCGGAATCCCCTAGCTGGCTCAGGCTTTCGCGTTGCGCGTTGGGATATATATGCTTTCATATACTTAGCTTACGGAGCGGCCTTACTTTATCGAGGGACTGTGCGCGTTTAATTTTCTGTTTATAACCAGTAAACCATTAGGACACCGTGTCTCCTGCAATCGTTGAGTGGATTTTACCTTCACATATAAATTTCTACTGAGTTTTTCCTTCCAGGGTTATTTAACATTACGAAAGGATTTCAAGTCCGGGCTAAGTTTATTCAAATGCATGAAATTTGCTAACATTATGTACCTCAAGTAGTAAATTGGTTTTGAATCGTTTTATTTTGTTTCTTTTCAAAGTGATGGTATGATGAGGAAACACGTAATCTGAAAACTCACTTGGACACGATTCTCTCTGCACTTTTGTTTCCTCGACGACAGCGTTTCGAAAGAGGAATTCATAGAAAAAAAAAGTAAACTGGATGATAAAGGGTGATTAAAACCTCAAATATTGTCGGGTGCATGTATATTTGATGAAAAGCAGGGTACAAGTGATAAAATAATGAGCGTGCAGCGTGTAGTAAAGAGATCATTTTAACAAACATTAGCTGAATACACTTATTTCAAAGCGACTGAGAGAAGGCAAATTGTGAAGACTGACATTCAATATCGAGTTATTTTATTTTATTTTACTAATATAGAATTATAAATAATTCATCAGGCAGCCGTTTTGAAACTTTTGACTATCAGAGTAACAAGCGATTTTCTGAAATAGTGTTGGTGCCGGTGGACATCTACCAATAAAAGCACATTGAAAATCGTGCTGACGTTAAGATTGCGTGAGGACGAAACACAAATGTTAAATAGGAAGTAAATATGCGCTGAAATGGGAAGTAAATAAGGAATATTCAATTGCCAAACACGGTGGGGTGTTTATTGGACTAAAAACAAGGTGAAAGGCAAAAAAAAAAAAAAAAAACACGACAACATGGTACAAGCAAGGTGAATACACTAAAGTCAAAACAGCTGTGAGAGTGAAAAGAATTTCATACAATTGAATGCAAACAGAATTGTAGTCATATATACCTCGCAGAACACCTGACACAAAAGACTTATTTGAATAGCTGTAATAGGAAATTGCCTTGTATTGGGTTCTTTTTCGCTAAACAGTGAGCACGTGCACTGTACTTGTTTAGCTGGTCGGTAACTAGAATATGATACCAGCATTTAGATGAGTTATTTGATAGGACAGCTCGTGGACAAGTTATCGAAAATATTACTATAAAATAAGTAAGCCAGTTTACAGATAGCCTCCCACGCAGTCGTTTTTAGGGGAGATCGGATTGCACTCGCTCCCCACAAACAAATGTGGGGAGCGAGTGCAATCCGATCTCCCCTAAAAACGACTGCGTGGGAGGCTAGTTTACAGAATGCTCACTTCCAATTGGAATTTTCTGCATGAGCATCATGATCATGTTGGCTGCTGTTCTTCTACTGCCGTTCCTCATTGGTGTTGTGGTTTGCGAAGATGGCTCAACTATGGCATTGGTACGTATGGGATTTAAAAAATTTATAAATAGGTAAGGTAAGGTCTTTACCTTACCTATTTATAAATTTAAAAATAAACTCGTTTCAAGCTAGACGGAACAATTGTTTCCAACAACAAGATGCCTTTTTTATATAAGCACAGTTAGCTTAGATCAATGATCGACTGTACTTAATAAAAATTAAATTTAAATCCCATAAGTACCAATGCCATAGTTGAGTCATCTTCGCAAACCACAACACCAATGAGGAACGTATATAAATGTGTATAAATATTGATAAAATCATTACTACGATCGTTATTTGGATAAAATCTAACAAGATATATATATATATACTATTAGAACGCATAATGAACGCATAATGAATTTAATGGCGTTAATTTAACCATCAGGTCTTACTTTTAATCAATTCGTTGCTTCTACCTCCAAGAGTTAGAGCCTTACAAATTTAATTTAGGCAAAGCTGGATAGAAAACCGAGATCAAAATTTTCGCAATCCACTTCCATGATGACTGATCTGTTGTACTGAAAGACGCGGATTGAGATTTTAAAACGCAAACCTTATTCGGCAAGGAAACAGTTTACTGAGATGTCGTTGCAGGAGTTTTGTTATGATATTATTTGACAGATCATTCCACTTAATTAAGCCTGTAAAATTTAATCGAGTAATTGTTTTGTTATCCGTCGTTGCATAGAAATGTCTGTATAGCCCATATATGGGAGTAGTCCCCCCCCCCCCCCGGGGCTTTACTGTTCTTAAAATTGATTTCTTTTCTATTACGTTTACTGCTGTAGTTAGTTCACAGTCCTGTATGGTTCTTCTGATCGCTCTATCAAGCGTAACAGATTCGGTGCACTCGCACGATGATATTAAACGTTGACGTTATCTGTTAATAAACGACACGCAATGCACATAGAAGAGATGACGTTTTTTTATGAACTTGCAACGAACGAGCAAATTCTTAGCTGTCCAACAGGCAATATAAATGAAACAGAAATAAGGCCCCTTTCAGCTGGCGACAGTACCTATCCACTAACGAACTGGCTAGTGAAACCCTACCCGGACAGAGGACGACTGACTCAGGAGCAGAGAAAGTTTAACTTAAAGTTCGGTGCGCTACGATCTGTAGTGGAACGAGCATTTGGCATGTTGAAAACTCGTTGGAGAATTGCGTTGAAAGAGGTTGAACAAAAAACGTGCACCCTAAAAAAGACTGTGATTGCTACGTGCGTTTTGCACAACATTTGTATTGAAAGGTATATGGCACGGATAACAACGATTCAATAACAGAAAATAAACGATTAGATAAAGACAATTATTTTGATGCTAAATCTTTAAAAATGTCTTTGAAGCCAGCAAGTTAAGTATGGTGTTTGCTTCTTCCATTTGCCTGCTCTGGGCGTCACCGAACATTTCAGCCGATCGTTGCGTTGTCCTGTTCCATACTCTTTTCACACATTTCAATAACAGAACTCTGCCAGTCTGGAGTCGTACTTTCTCGCCTTTCTTTTCTCAAGCGGTTCTGATTCATCGAGAGAAACATTTACACTCGGCTCTGAGGAAAAGATAGACCTTATTTGATTGCCATTTTAGACGGATCGATGCTGTCGCGGTGTCCCATCACCTCAACAAAGATGTCGAAATAGGGGAAGCCTTCTTTAATTTTCTGAATTCCAGCTTCTCCAGTCGAGCGAGTCGCTGCTTTAACCTCTTGAACTCATACTCTAGATTCTGCTGCCGTTTCTTCACCTGCTGTAGCATTCTCTGGCTTTCTGGACACGTTTCTTTATACAAAGAGTAGATATCGTTTCAGAGTTTGTTTTTTCTCTTTGTTTTCTCTTTTTCTCTTGGTGAAACTCCCCACAGCTTATTGAATTTGGAGGCCAATGCTTCACGAAGTTTGTGCGTTTCCTTCTCAGCTCAGTTCAGTCAGCAGACTTAACGCGAGGCTTTTTCGTTTTTGTGTTTGCCGTAGCAAGTACTTCGATATCACTTACAACTGAAGATTGAGGCGATGGCGTGCTTCTTGCCAGTAGAATTGGTGATTGCATGCGAAGTGGATCATGTACAGGCTGTGGATCTGCTGGCAGGCTTCGCAGTTCAGCTGCACGATAAAATGTGACGCTTGTCGATGGAAATGGCCAATATTGACCGCCATTCAGTCGCTGATCTGGATTTGCTACTCTTGCAAACCGCCGATTTAAGTAGGAACAAAATGCGTGGTTTGTGATTGTGTGAATTGTCCTTTTACAAAAAAGAAATGCGCGTGTCGTACAAGTCTTGCGTGTTCTGATATCTTTCTAAAAACGCATTTGATTGACATTCAATTTCCGGAAATTGTTTTGATAGTGTGTAAGTTCACTGATGAGGATAGGTTGAACTCGACTTGGAAGTTCACTTCGGTTCTTTTGAACACGATATGTTGCCACGGCTACAAAGTACGCTACTTTTTTAGCGGAGCTCCCGCGGGCGCCGAAGGCGCCCACGGGCGGAGCTCCATACCCATAGAAAATGGGAAATCCATCAAGCCAAGAAAATTTGGTAGTCGCCCGCGTCCGTACGTACGTCCGTACGTACGTACGCACGGATTAGGCCTGGGACGAGTTTATCTTTGTCCTTGATTTGGAGTCGCTTCTTATGCAAAAAGTAACACAAAAACATTTTTTGGTTTGTTGAGAGTTAACTTAAATGTCATAGAAACTTGTAAGAACACTTAATTACTTCAGCGTTTTTTTTTTCTCATGTTTTCTCATGATCTGGACATTTCATTTCAACTTAAACGAAGCGGTTGTATGAAAAGGCGGCAAATAGTTGGTACGTTGTTCACTTTTTAACCTGAATGAAAGAAGCGAAGAAAGATCAAAGCATGCTGGAAAACATAGTTCTTCGTGAATATTTCTCGCTCTATTTACTCATCTACATCATGAAAACTCATGCCAAATGATTTAGGGCAACCTCTTAACGGGAAGATCCGAAATAATTGCCGACTTGAACATGATATACATCGGACAACACCGAGAGTTGAAGCACTGCGGCTAACCAAGGCTGAAAAATTAATTGAGCTGACATTGAGCTAAGATAAAAGTGAGCTCAGAGCCGGTGAAGTTCACTAAGTGATGGATAAAAAATCACTGATTGCTTCCGGCAATTCTACTTTTCAATAAATCCTGGATCTAGAACCTGCAAAACCTCATTAAAATTACCCTCTCGATTTGCTATTTACACGCAAAACGAAAAATACGATACTTTTTTGTCGATTTCACTCGTGTTTATAAAATCTCTTTCTCAAGTTATTGTTGTATTTCACTTGTGGCGAAAAAGTCGAAACGAGAAATTTCTCGAGTTTTTTCAGCTTTTCGCCGTTTTCATCAAAATAGAAATATGTCGACTTTTTCATTTTCCTGGGATCCTCTGTCCGGCCTCCTTGATTGACTGCTGTCAAAAATGGTGCGAAATAAAATGCTCGCTCGGCTTGGACATTTTCTGTCATTTGTCTACTCTGCATTTGAATTTGACGCCTTGTTACATTATGCCGTATTTTGAAAGTACTGTCGACGTAATAAAGAGACAAGTAAAAGCAAGCAGAACATACACAGATACTACACAGAGATCAGCAATTTATTTAAGCAAGTTTGTAAGTCGTGGCGTAGTCTTCTGCTGGTATAATCATCTCCCCTTCTTCTTCAAATCAAATGCAAATCCTTTGTTTTACATAAAGTTTGAAAATTATAGCTAGGTTTCCCACCGTTAATGACCTAAGCCTCGTCACTTTTCCGTTCATCTTAATCGTAACACAGTTCGCCATCCTCACAGCTACAAAAGACAAGACCGGCTGAATGCGACGATTCTGATCTGAGTTGTACGCCATTTTTGACAGCTGTCAATCAAGTAGGCCGAACAGAAAAAGCGGAAAAAAGTCGACATTTTTCTATTTTGATTAAAACGGCGAAAAGCTGAAAAAACTCGAGAAATAATGACTTGAAAAAATTAACTTAAGCAATATCCGAGAGAAATCCTAAAAATACTACAAATTATCTGAAAAAATGGCACTTATTTTAGGTTTTATAAAGGCGAGTGAAATCGACAAAAAAGGTATCGTATTTTTCGTTTTTGCGTGTAAATCACAAATCAGGAAGGTGATTTTTATGGAGTTTTGCAGTTTCTAGTTCCTGGTTTTATTGAAAAGTAGAATTGCCGGAAGCGATCACTGATTATAAAAGACTGTTAACAGCTACACCGAAAGGAAAGGAGAGATCAATCTTCGCTGATAATTCAAAACATGCCGCTGGTGTTGGAGTAAGCCGTACAACGAGTGGCGTTTTCGTTTCTGATATATATTGTGCTGGTTTGAAATTTTTGCCCTGCAGAATTTACAAGCCTTCCCCAAACTTGAGGTAACAAACGTAAATGTATATATACAGTAAGCATAAGTTTGATTTTATTGTGAGAATCTGTTTATACTATACTTTATTTATGAACAAATTTGAAGTAGTGTCGGTTTTCAGATCTTCCCGTATAATTCAATTAATGCTGCTCACAAACCTGTTCATGTTTGTGCATTTCCTACAGACATTGTTTATTAAATATTTCGTTTAGGTTAATTGTTTTGTGCTTTAGTTAGTGGAGTTAACTGTGATGTTCATGATTGACCATGATTGGATTTTGATAACAATAAGCTCATCAAATTATTTAGTTTCACGGATCAAAATCACGTTTTCGCTTTATAAATTACAAACTACACGTACAGAAAAATCCTGCGAAACAAAACCGAGTAAAACTACTCAGCGATACTGCACACCAATATATATATATTTAAGCGATCTATTATCCAACCGCTCGTTTTTTACACTCGCTTGCATTTGTTTTGTTTCTCTTATCAGCGAGTGTGTTGAAATCGTAAACCAATATTTCGCCGACTTCGTTGCGAGTTACCTGTGCTTGCCTGAGCAAGTTCAGACTTAACCTTCCGCATATTTGCTCACCAGAAATGAAGAAAATTGAATCAGTTGTCTGCATAAAATTCTATAAGGTTTTTAGCATGGCGTGCGGTAAAACAGAATTAGTTAATAGAGACCTTACGCAACAGGACGGTTCGACGTGGACGGCGACCTCAGATCGCGCGAGGACTGGGCTGAGCACGCGAGCAATGATGTTGCCGTCCTAAACGTAAACAAACCTTACGCAACACAACACGACATGGAGACGACTTGAAGCTAAAATGGCTACATTTAGGGAAGCAAGAGAAGCACTTTTTCTCGCTAATGACCTGAATTTGATTGATGACGAAGAACTACTGTTGCTTTACGATGTGAACACTTCGAAGAACCTCGAAATCCCGTACTGGAAATACGACAAATTTGATCTTGACAGTCTTTCCGACGACGAGTGCAAAAGCGAATTTCGCTTTTTGAAACATGACATATACGCTTTAGTCGATGTGTTTAATCTTCCGGACAAAATCACTTGCCCAAATCGTTTTTCCGTGTACAGCGATGAAGCACTGTGTATGCTTTTACGTCGATTTGCGTATCCGTGTAGATACGAAGACCTTGTACCGCGTTTCGGAAGACCTGTTCCCCAGTTGAGCATGGTGGTGGCAGAAGCGATGGATTTGCTTTATGTGCAGTTTGGACATTTACTGTCTCTTCTGAACCAACCGTGGCTGTCTCAAGCTCAACTAGCTCAATTCTCTGAAGCAGTCCACAGGAAAGGAGCGGCCCTTGACAACTGTTGGGGATTCATAGATGGGACGGTTCGACCAGTCTGTAGGCCTGGCGAAAATCAAAGAGTACTTTACAATGGGCACAAAAGAGTCCACGCAATAAAGTTTCAGAGTGTTGTTGCGCCCAATGGACTTATTGCGAACCTTTTTGGTCCCGTCGAGGGAAGAAGACACGACAGTGGGATGTTGGCGATGTCTGGCCTTCTACCGATGTTAGAAAACCACTGTGTTTCCCCAACTGGCCAACCACTCTGTGTGTATGGGGATCCTGCATACCCACTGAGAGTCCACCTTCAGGGACCATTAAAAGGCAATGCCTTAACACCGCAGCAGCAACAATATAATTTGTCCATGAGTAAAGTAAGAACAGCTGTGGAGTGGGTATTTGGAGACATTTTGCAATACTTTACTTTTTTAGAAATTAAAAGGGATCTCAAAGTTGGACTCAGTGCCGTAGGCAAAATGTATATTATTTGTGCCTTATTAAGAAATGCCCACTCATGTCTTTATGGGTCAAATACTTCCTCGTTCTTTGGTGTCGAACCGCCTTCATCACAGGGTTACTTTATTTAAGATATTATTTTTAATCAATCAGTACCTGGGGACTCCCATATGAAATTGATTGGAATGCTTGTCATCTCACTTGCATGTACAGTAGGGTGCAAGTCTTGGATGTTGTCTCAATTGGTGATAAACCACAAATATTTTCAGCTATTTTTTAGGATTGCAAACAAAGATCAAGTTAAGTTCAAGCAACATCTGGATTTGTCTTCTTTAAGGGCATGGTTTATTACAGACAAGCACCCTTATTCCTTTCATATGGGGGTTACCCAGGAGAGTTACCCCCTGGTCATCAGTAAAAACGAAAGTCTGTATGCGAGCCTAGTGGCCCATCAGGCTGGAGCTGATCTCGGTTTCTGTAGCATGAAGGGACTAGGAGTATTTCTACTCCCCCCTGGATGGGATGCTAGTCCATCGCAGGGTTACCCCCAAGCAGTAAATTCGCCAGTACCCATTTATACACCTGGGTGGAGAGAGGCTCTACGAGAGTAAAGTATCTTGCCCAAGAACACAACGCAGTGCCCCAGCCAGGGCTTCAATCCGGACTGCCCAATCCGGAGTCCAGCACACTAACCATTAGGCCACTGCGCCTCCCACCCTGGCCATTAGTTAAGCTTAATACATGTTAGTTTGAAGAATTTTTAAGCCATGCTGATTGTAGGCTTTACAAAATGAAGCATCCATGCTATTTGTTTTGAGGAAGTTTATGGGCTGGGGGCACAACTGAGTTATGTCAAAAACTTAAATGTTCTCAGGTTTTCCTGTAATTTAATTGCAAAACATTGGTGTTTCATTTTCTTTGCTGTCAGATTTGTGGGTTAATTCTTTTCAAGAAATAACAAATGTAACAAACTGGAATTTCAAATCGTTTATTTTCTTATTTCATTGTTTGAGGAAAAGTTGTACAAGGTTGCTGCTGTGGGAGTTAAGTTTTTGCCCCCCCCCCCCCCCCCCCCCTTCTTCCCCCTTCTGATAATGTTCATATGAAGTAATGGTATAATTAATTGCAGAGTGTTCTTAGAACCATAGTTGATTATGAAGTGGCTTTGCTGTTTCGTTAAATGCTGCGATGTTACAGTGAAATGAGCATCAAAAAAGTTTGATATTCAACGTGTCTTAAATTTCAGTGTGGCAAGACTATGGTTTGCCAGATCGAGAGTACCCCAGACACTCAGCCCCTTCCCCTGTACGTAGAGAAGGTTTTAAATTGAACCTAAATTCTTACTTAAAGGGTATTTAATTCCCTTAGTTTTTTTTTAACTTTTCCCCTATTGGAAAAGTTTAATTGACAACATGATGAAGGTTTTTATAAGGAAATATATATTTTATTGTATAAATATGTGTTAAATAATGATCACAATGTTCAGAAG
Organism: Meandrina meandrites; assembly: GCA_963693305.1. Classification (NCBI taxonomy): domain Eukaryota; kingdom Metazoa; phylum Cnidaria; class Anthozoa; order Scleractinia; family Meandrinidae; genus Meandrina; species Meandrina meandrites. The sequence goes on from OY855906.1 coordinate 31,893,272, forward strand.
CCTTTTATGTGTATGAATGGCTAAAAATTATGAAGGTGAACTTGTTCTTAAAGAATATTTGAAGTTTAAAGAAAACACCAGTCTAATGTCTAAATCCGTAAAAAAAAATTGTTACAATAGAGGATGAAGACACATTCAAAGCATTGTACAATATTACTTTGGTTCAATCAAATCGTAAAACAATTGCATGATATGAACCAATAAAAATGTGTACCCAAAACAAACCTTATCCATGTCTTAAATTATACACTTATTTATTAATTTTTTCAATAAGTGTCATGAGAAGTTGATTTTGAAGCTGCTGCTGCTGCTGCTGCTGTTGTAATTGCATTTGCTGCTGCTGCTGTTGTTGCTGTTGCTGTAGTTGTTGTTGCATGAACTGAACTTCTGCCATTCTCTTCTTAAATTTCTTGGCCAACAGGGCATACCTGTCTCTCACAGCTCTTTTGTGTCCAAGTCGATTTCCAAATGCTTCAGTGGCATTCAACCTTTCTGTGATATCTTCCCATATCTTTCCTCTCTCCCTTGTTGAAGCCTTGTACTGGTAAGGTTCGGACACAACTATTTCTTGCAATAGAAGTAGATCGCATTCTGTTTTCCACTCCATCTTTCTGTTCTAGGTTATGAAGAAACAAACATGTTGAAATTCTTGGTTTTTAATTATATAAAATGAAGATAAGAGGTTGATTACTTCACATGCAACGGTCTTTGTGATCAGAATTTCTTTTGTGAAAGTCACACTGCATTATTTTTGAAGAGGATTGAAGTACAGTATGTTGGCCTTATAATTCCGGACACTTTTTGCAATAACCACAATATCTTACCTCAACAGAGCACTAACAGGGGTATAGCAAGCGGGGTCCTGGGGTGCCCATGACCCCCTTTTGTGAGATATTTTTTTTCAGTAAACAACAAACAAACCTTATAATCCAGGTGGCGAAAAGTGCGAATCCGAAGAATCAACATGCCATAAATTTTTTCTAGTGCTAGGTAGTTATATACTCCATTTTCAGGAGTGAACATCTGCAGTGGACTAATTGTAAGTACCCTGGGCGTGACATAGTGTGACCCCAAATCCTAGCATTACGCCCCTGATTAACGACCTGAAATTTACTCACAATGTAGCTTTCACTGCTGGTAAGTAAGTCATGAAGTTCTATCGCCTAAACCTGCTTGGTTTCTTAGTAATTAAGGAAAAAGTTGGCCAAATTCTGTGCCCTAATATTTCTGACGATCGATTCGCTTCGAGATAAATACTCCCTTTTTCTTGGAATTATTCTTTTCGATCATTGCAAAATACGTCTAATAAAGTCAAATGAAAAAAGATTCACTTAAAAAGTTACCTATTTTCCGAAGCTTAAAGCATTTTCTTTCGATTTTAGCGAAGAAGTCATCAGTGTAATTCGACGTGCGATACGAATCACATTAGAAAACTTTTACATACCTCGACAAAAACTTGAATCTTTCTGTCTAAACTGAGCCCAACTCAGCCACGAAACGAAATAATGAAAGCAGACTAATCAACAAGTCTTCGAAACGTATCGTTCAGATTTCTTTTTATCTTTACTACGAAATACAGTATCGTAAGAGTGGAAGTGTCCGTAAATAGGGCAACATACTGTACAAATGTAATTTATATTTCAAAGTTGGTTTGCAACAAATAAAAATATACCCCGCACTTACACTGCTGAAAACAACTCTCAAAGGCGGAAAAAGATTAGTTTACACCGGAATTGTAATTCGGACGATAAAGATGAAACAGAAACTGCCATAAAACTGTAAAATTACAGAGAAATAACTTAGAAAGAAGGAGAATTAAATTTTCACAAATAAGCCAGTCTGAGCGCTTCGTCATGCGTTTACAAGTAGGCTTCATTTTCGTTTTAAAAAAAGTAATTTCCATATATACAAAGGCTGGTAACTAAAAAGGTAGACTGTTTCTATCGTTCAATCCAAAAAATTAAAGGTTAAGATGAAAATAAATGGATAAAAATACTCACGTTTTCCTCAACAGAACTTCAAACTCCTTGTTTTCACGTCGTGAACGCTAAGAGGACGGCAGTGACAAACCGGAAATAGCGTCAAATAGCTTACGAAGCAAGCAGTCACGCACGTCACAAAATGAAATTTTGCCGTCCTCTCCTTGAGCCGTCCTGTTGCGTAAGGTCTCTAATCATGCAACCAGACGGCAACGAAAAGAACACGGTTCAAAACTGTCAAAACAACATTGTAAGCTTATTCTAAGTTAGCGTGCACCACTTTCCAAATCACAAACTGCCACAATTCTTACACAAAATCTGCTTTAAAATGACTTACAAAGCCGGCACCATCAATTTGCAGAGTTTGTTTTCCGCCGTGAGTTTTGTTTGCCGTAGCGTGAGTTCATTTTGTTTACTGTGTTTAGCAGCGAGTTTACTTAGTTCGTTTTGCTGTATTTTTGTTTTTGCCTTGAGTTATTTTTTTTAATGCCCTAACTGTTTTGCAGTAAATCAAAGCAAGACCAAGGTCCTTCTTACATTGATTAAGCCATAAAGGATTATTAACATAGTGTACAGTATAAACGTTGTATAAAGTTTTACTGAGATTTGTTGTTGCGCCTACGTGCGTACGTGAGGAACCCAATAAAGTGCACTCGTCAATTTTAATTTTAGAACCTGTCATAGCAAAAATTTAGAAGGATTAACCTCGAAATATATTGACATCGCCTTCGTCAACAAAACCATGAGAGGTTTTTACATGTAAGATATTAAGTTTAACCATGAGCGATTAAAAACTAATTTATTTTGAGCCCTTATGGGCCACTGTATATGCTTAGAAATAGTGTGGCTACTTATTTGATAACACTGTAATTTTAATTTAAAAATTGGGAAAAAATAATAAATGGGAGCTCCGCTTTTAGGCCTGCCTAAATCTATATATTAAAAGTTGAAATTAGACCCGTTCACATCTGAAGTAATATATCGGCAAGCATATTTAAGGTCTACTGACTAAGCTAGAGTACTAGCTATAGTATACCTAATGGTAAAAATACTGCCGAAAGGGAGGACGATGTAAATATCAGTTGTTCGATCTGTAAGCATTGTTCTTATCCTTGTGTACACAACTTTTTTTTAATTTCGCTGTGAAACAGATTGTATCGGGGTTAAAGAGGGATTGTAATCTAAGCAATTAGTTGGCGGTTCGGCGTTGAATGTCAAAGTTTATCTCGCACATATAGCACACGTCGTTTGAACAAAAAGTTTGACTCGTTTGAATCGTTAGTCGATTGAATACTCAACCATTTTAAAGTTATGACCAGTTATCAAACAGCGTAGCTCTGTGTAAAAGTTAAAGTCAGTGTTTGAAAGCGAAATTTGGTAACGATTTTGTGCGAGTTAAACACTACCAAGAGAAAATGAGGATTTTCTCTTGACACTACTACATTGTTTATTGCGTACGTTCGCGCGGAATCACGTGTCAAGCAAGATCGAACACAAAGACTATATATTTGTTTCTGAAAGCCCCACTTCGTCCTTGTGGTAGTATTCTCCCAAGAACAGGAAACTTTACAGTTAACGCATGCGCAGAAGATAAGTCTAGGTTACAGCGTTGAAGTCTCCAGGACGTCACATGTCTTTCTCTGCGTACGATTGTTGTAGACTTCGTGGTGCCAAGTTAAAACCACAGTTAATTAAATTAGACTTTATGGCGTCGCAGTGCTTTGTGTGAAATGATTCTTTATTCTTCATAAAACAAATATTTCAGCTGTGTTGCACTTTGAAACCCCTTTCGAAAGTTATGTTTTTCTATTTGATCCATCTATTACTTTTCGAGAAACGACTTTCGTGACAGTTGAATTGAAACATCGCACATCGTGTGAAAACTCAGTCAAGCGGAAAAACGAGACAACCTATTAGGGATTGCGCTGATTGGCCACAAGTTTGACAGCTCAGACAACCGGAAGCGGCTTGGGATTTCGAGGCATTCAGAAGCGTGTGTAGGAATGGAATTTTAACCAGCTATAGTTTGAATTCACGGGAATTTTAGTTCTCAACAATAATTCAATAGTTAAAATAACGAGTAATACCAAAATAGTGGAAAAAGTATGTTTGAAAGGAAAACAAAAGTATAATTTGACATACTTTGAAGTGAAAAGCAAAAGCATCGGGTTACAGTGTTTTGCAGAAAAAACAAATATCATGTTGCAAACGGAAAAGGTTGTGTTACGGTAGTAAAAGCATTAGTATCACGTCTGGCGTTTTAACGTCAAAGTGAAATAAGATAGACAAACAAACTACATAAATCACCATACTCTTAACCCTATCCAGCCCGGGGGGGGGGGGGGGGGGGGGGGGGGCGGAAAGTGCCCGCGCTGACTTTGAACGTTTATAACTTTTTCAAGATTCAACCAAACACAGCCAAACTTTACGAGTTTTTCTAAAATTTATCTGGGAATAAATTGGTAGGTTACCATGGCAACGTCATTTTGGCAGACATATTTTTCCAAATTTGTAATTTTTGTGTTTCCATTAATAAAAATTAACTTTAATTTAACTATTTTCACCTCTTTTAGGTTTTTTTTTTGCACTGTTTTATAGATTTTGAGTATTTTTCAGTAATTTTGGGCGGTTTTCTGATGTTTTGGAAAAATTTTGAAATCCAAGATGGCGGATCCAAGATGGCGGCTGTTTTGACATCATGATGTAATTGTCACGTAATGTGACGTCATCACCGCACGTGACGTATATTTAACAATTATTCGCCGAAGGCGAAGTGATTATTGTTGAATAATCCCCGAGACGAAGTCGAGGGGATTATTCAACAAAAATTAAATGAGAGAAATTTTCATTCAGCAAATGCCACCATGTTCACTGGCCTGGATGGCAAACGTGGCATGGCTTAGTAGCCAAGCCTTGAGATGCTATATTCACCGCCTAGCGCGGTGAATATAGAGTCATAGTGCGAGCTTCTCGACCAATCAGAATTGAATTCACCTGTGGAAATTATACTAAAAAAAGATAGATTTTTGGACATACTATATATCCTGTAAGTTTTATTGCGATTGCTTAAATATTCTGGAAGTTACGGAGGGGGGGGGGGGGGGGAATCCGCCCCCCCCCCTCCCCCCCCCCCCCCCCCGGTCTGAAAAGATCCAAAAAAGCCCGGTATGAATAGGGTTAATTAATCAGCCACTTCGCATTCTGCGCTGTCCTTTGAGTCTCTGAGTTTCTGATTCTTGCCCGTTGTAGTCAACTTGTATTTTTCTGTGCTTTTTAAATCGCTGGGTTGGTTTAAGTAATATTTCATTCCATTTTTCATTTCCCTTTAAGGCATAGATAAAATGTCTTTAAAATATCTCCGCATAGTTCTATACTACATTTAATACAGGATTATTTCATTGTATTTCTTGATAGTTTGCAGTGACTTGTGGTCATGGCTTAACTGCGAAGCTTTTAAGGCATTAGGCTTCTGCACGCAACAGCCCGATACCCTCAAGGTCTATTGTAAGAAGACTTGCTTCAATTGTAAGTTGTTAGTACAAATAAAAATCAGTAATATTGAACCAAACTAACCGGGCGAATGCTGAAAAAGTTTAGGAGTTGGAGAGACATAATTAGAAAAGATTCTAAATATTCCGATCATTCTCCTAACCACGAAGATATATTTGCATATGACATACTAAGATCAAATAACCATCATCCAAAGAGAATGAAATGAAAACTACCTGCCTTAGTCTAATATGTAACTGTTAAAGCAGATTTGTTTTTTAACGAAAGTAGAAAGTAGAATGAAACATGTTTTGATGTCTGAACTAAACTTAATTAAGTTATGTTTTCTTTTTGGTTTCAGGTGACGTGTGAAGAATTAACACAGGCTGTGGGAGTATCTGAACTTACTTGGGGTTTCTTGTTGTAGAAGTGTATTAGAAATGAACAATTAAGAGAATAAAGGGAAGATAAATCATTTGGTGGTTTTGTTTTCTTCTTTTCAGTTCCTTTGTGGGTTTCCATCTATCATTACATTTAACTTCGGATTAATGCTCCCAGCCCATAAAAACAAAAGAAGACAACAAGTTCAATGGGAGAAAAAGGGTAGAGGATGAAGTGGTCGAGTTACCAATAGGAATCATGCAGGGTAGCACAGGTCAGTTGGTTGGTAACCAGAGGTTGTAGTTCCTTTCATGAGGCCCTAGTTTCCAGGCTACAGAAAGGACCTAATCCTCTCACTGGGGTCTTAATCCCCAGGCCCCCTGGGAACAGTCACAACAACATAATCGTCCTGGTACCCAGGCTACTGGGGCCCTAATCCCCAGGCCTTCTGAGAACAATCACAACAACAACAGCGGGGAATGCGAATAAGAATAAGAATAGCGACACATTTGTTGCGCGATGGTTCTCTTGCTAAAAGCTGCAAGCAAACGGTCACATAGCGCAAAATTTTTATGCCATACCAGATGGCAAAAGAATGTGTTTGCTATATAGCAGGGCGGATTTTGTATCATGTAACAGATTTTTGTAAAATAACCAATTACCAGTCATATGTACCACGAATAACAACAATTAATAAATATTGCTACAATTGTTCGGTGGCTCATTTGGAAATCAATTGTGGGAGTGCATCTCATGGGAGCTCCTGTAGGAATGAACATATATACTCTATGATGTTAAAAAACAATCCGTCACCATACAGAAAATATATGAAACAAGAATACCGAGTAATTCTTGGCTTTCATGTTACGTCACAAAATTCTGAAATCAAAATTCACTATCTAGCTAGGCCTGTCATTGCGAAAACGTACATAGGAAAAAATATTGATCAAACAACCAGATGGACACGCGCACGGCTAATACATGCAGGTCATGAAATATGTCACAGGAAAGTAAAGGGAGCATTGTCAAAATAAAAGCGGTTTCTTTCAGATGAAAAAGCAAATAAAATAAAGTGTCATTTAATAGACACTAACGGAAATTCTAAAGATTCCTCTGATTCCTGATGTTTTATCAAATAACGATCGAAGTATTGAGAATTTTATTATCCTTTATAACTTCAGAAAAACACTTTCTAGTTTCAAACAATTGTTTTTAACAACAAGAGGCGTTTATAAGCAAATAAAGCTTTAATTTAAACTAAAATTTAAATCCCAAACCTACCAATGCCATAGTTGAGCCATCTCCACAAACCGCAACCCCAATGAAAAAAATATAATGCAATTTTACTGTCACGCCAGTAAAATATAGTTAATGGAACGTGACGCTCGTAATCAGTAAGCCTTTCATTGCGGCGTTGTTTTCAATTAAGCTATTGTGCAGGCAAGCTCCCAAGGCCAAGCAGACTCTGAGATACATTGTATTCTAGCTCAAACATTATGGCTTTGTTACCTCTAGCAGATTATAACGATCGATAGCATTGGCCAAGATTATTAAAGCACTATTCATGGCTAAGAGTATACACGTGTAATGCTAAGCTGTCCGGTAGTACAGCTCTTTCTACTGGCTTTCCCAGCAGACAAGCGTCTAGCTATAAAAGCTCAAACAAACTGTTCAGAGTTCACTTTGGTGTTCTCTTGTACAGTTCAGTTAGCACTTGCTATCCTATTGTTATTATTGTCTACTAGTATGTAAACGTGAAAATACCTGTTTCATGGGTTTTTCGTAACATCCATACCCCTGTGAACATACTTTTTAATTAATCTTTGAGCATCTCGCATGTGCAAGAGATGGAGGCATCAATTTTTCTCCGCTTGCACGTTACCCCTGCCATTTGTTAGACTGGTCACGATTGACATTTCTAATTGCTCAGATGCATATTCTCTTTAGTTCGCTAGTAGTCTTAGCAATGACTCCACTCGCAGCATCCATGCATGCCTTGCCGTAGCTATGTTTGTCAGTGCTGTTTCCTGTAGGTTGGCATCAATTTGCCTAAGATTGTTCGCGTAGGTTACCTGTGGTACCGCACACTACTACGTTTAGGTGGTAAGTCGGTTCACTAAAGAAGTTATGGGAATGAATTATGGAAATGACTTAGGGAAATGACTTATGCAAATGAGTTATACAAGCGAGTTATGCAGATGACTCGCAACATTGTATCCCAGACATGCACCCTTTGGGTGCCCTGTTTTTTCTGCTGCTTTTGTAGTTTCTCCATGGTATTATGTTTGGCTTCGATTGACTAAACAGAATATTTTGTCTTTCACATCAACTCACGTGGGTTGGCTGCAATAGGATTTTCCATTCATTGGTCTTGGGTGGTCATTGAATACTGTATGTGGTTTAAGCACAATGGAATATAGCTTATGTACAGTTACTGATCTCATTTTAAAATTTATTTGCCATCTCCCACCCAGGAAATCATCACCCTTTCTCATTCATTGTTTCGTTTTTTCTCTGTTTTTGCATGGTCGAGCTGATTTGGAGATGCTTGTCTATCCTGCTATCAGTTGTTGGATTACCTTGCCTTGGTGGAGCTCAATCAGTGGCACAGCTCAGGACACTTGCACGTCCGAACAATATTGTGGACTTGACACATAATCATAAATACAGCTTAAATTAATTCGGTATTTGATTGGCCCCATCTCCAGGGGTAGTGCGCTCAGCCTTCGATGAGGAGAGTACGTTCCCTATATTTTTCCCACAGGGTTTTCTAGGGTTTTCGTACCGGGCAGCAGCACGTCAGTCATTACCGAACTTACCTAAGCTGGAAGCTAACTAACTTGAACCCCATTTTCAGTTATTTTCCTTTCTCCCAGTGCAAATTGTCTTTTGATTTATGCGACATAACATTCAAACAAAGTTTAAAGAAAAAAAATTCATTGCACATTTTAGCCTAAAACAGGCGTTATGTAAATGCCCACAGGAATCCCACTCTTGCCTTAACAGTTGCAAAATCAGTTTTCCGGTTCTTTCGGTACCATATGGAGTTTTGTATTTCACACTCAAATCATTAGCAATTCACTATTTCGTGTTTTTCATTAATCCATATTCCTTTTATTACGCTTCTACAACCATTGCCTAGTACAGGGAATCCCACTATACCATAGATGGGTATCCATATTTTGAACTTGTTTCCTGTAACAGCTACTATTGTTACTAGCGTTGTTACTAACGTTGTCGTGCTCTTTCCAGCCCAACTGCATGGATATATGCAGGGTTGATAAAGCTGTCTAGTTGTCCATGTGCCTTTCACCCCCTAATGGATTTGTACAATTTTTCCCTGTCTAGATCCATAGATAAGCATAGCTATACATATCTATATCTATTTGTTTATGATATATATTTTGTATTTTTTGCTTCGGTGGATACATGCCTTGCATGTATCAGTGGCGGTTAAAGTGCCTATAACCCCAAAAAATTTTTTTCGCCTAATCAAATCTCTGTATGGAATTGGGAAAAATGTCGCAAAAATTTTTAAATTCGGTTAAAACCCGAATTTTTTACGAATTTTTAAAGTTGGCGCTGTTAACAGCACGACCGAGCATTCGGGAGAATGGGACTAGTGACGTCATTCCAGGCCATTGCCAGCGTCGCTCCAGTAACTCTCACGTTGTTTTGTGTGTGGGATAGAGTACTGAGGGTTAGTTTTTCGTCAAAAGAACTTTTATTTGACTCAACAAAAGTTCGAATATTCAAACGCACTTATAATGTCGTCCAGCGATTCTAGCTATGACTCTAGCTCGGACTCTGAGGCCGCAGAGGTAGAGGTCGAGTACGACTTAGAAGTCGAGGGTTCATCAAACAACAACAACAACACAACATGAATTCTTGACCTTCGCACAGCATGCACAGTTTAGTTAAATAAATTGAATTGCCTCCGAGTTTTAAAAAGGTATAAGATTTATTGACTTATCAGTATTTACTGTAAATTCTACAACGAAAGTCTGTACTTGCGTATGAATAATTTGCAGTCAACTATTCGTTTGCGGGAGCGGCCGGTACGCCGACTTTATTCGCTATTCATCACATTCATACGATCGATAATCTTCTTAAATTTTCTGCTCGAGGTTAGGATTCAACTGAAAATATCTTGTCCTGCTTTTAAACCCTTAAGCTTAACACTTGTGCTAACTAAAGTAAAGCCCGAAGACGCCGCATCTTTGCGGTAAGAATCAGTGAAGAACTTGTTTTCCTTCGCTGCTAGTAATGTAAACAAAGTGTCGCGGAATGAGTCGATTGTTAATTTGCATCGTGTGTACATGCAGGGGAGCGAATAAGTCTGAATAAAATCAGCAGCGCTCACTAGAATCGCTTAATGCTTCAAATAAATAGTGGTAATATTTTGGATCGGGAATAGAAGATAATTACATGTACCTTGAATTCTACGAAAACTGTGGAGTCCATACGCAGAAAATTGAAGTTTGTGTGCGAAGATCGAAAGTCTGATTTTCATTTTCGCTGCTAGCACTCGCCGATCAAACCAAGATAGGTGACCAAGAAATCTTAAACTCTGATGTGCTTCGATTACATTGCCGAGAACTTGATGGTCTCCCGGTTTTTTTCGCATTTTGGAGCTCCGACCCGAGTCACGACCTACATGCAACGCAGATCATATCGCGAGCGATATCACGTTCGACTGATGTACTGGGTTGACGTCACGAATTTTATTGGACCCAGACCCTTTTGACCAGATCTTCGCCTCGGTCGTGTTTCTGATTATTGCGATTTTTTTCGACTTTGACTATTCACAGAAACTCGAGGATTCAACCAAAATCAAAAATTTTTTCGGCATTCTGCTCAGAGAAATGTAAATATTCTTTTCCTTGAAAAAATTTTTTTGGGGTTATAGGCACTTTAAGTCTAATGGTAGCGACTTCCCCCAAGCTTTTGGCATTGTTTCTGCCCCATTTCATTGTGCCCCTGCCAATAGTCTTGTCCGATCCGGCGCTGGCTTCCCTAGTGCCGGGGAGATAGGTGAGGCTTCAAAGGTCACACGCTTAGTTTGACCCTCATTTGACCTGCCAATACTCTTATCCGTTTCCAGCGCGGGGTAGTGCTGGTGATAAGTGAGGCTTTAAAAGGTCATCGTATTTGAGGTCACGTGTTCAAATTTGACCTGCCAATACTCTTGTCCGTTTCCAGTGCGGGTGATAAGTAAGGTTCTATAAGGTCATAGTATTCCATGTGGACCTGCCGATACCCTTATCCAATCCAGCGTGTGGTGCTGGGGATAAGTGAGGCCGTTAAAAGGTCACGCAACTCAAAGTCGCTTCTCATGCCAACCGCAGGGATGTGTCCCCCCACATTACGCCAATCATGTGTGTTTTTTCTCTTTGTTCAATTATATGGGCTAGGATAACAGTTGGTTTTAATGGCACGTCAAAACGAGCTGTCGTGAAACATTATAATCACGGAACAGGGACAGAGTCCTTGTATCATCCCGCCTTCACTAATGACCCCCGCTACCAATACTCTTGTCCGATCCAGCACGTGCTGTCTTGCAGTCAGCTCGTAGTGCTGGGGAGATAAGTGAGGTTCTTGTGTCACGCAACTTATTAAAGTCCTAGGTCGCTGGTCCTCGGATTGCTACCAGCTTTATATTAGAACTCCTGAATCTACATTAGAGTCGGTCGCCCCCAGGATGGCTAACATTCATTAAAACTGTCATTTTAATATATTTTCAGTTGGAAATGTTATTCACTTAGCCGTCTCGTGTTTCATCCCCGTTACTGATGTATTTCCCATGCGACGGTATCTTGTTTTCTCGTCTCCCTCCCCTTTAAGGCTGAAATGTTTGTATCATATCTTGTATCGGCCATAAGCAACAGTTTAATTAAACGATTATAAAACATCTGTAGCTTTATGTTGTACGGTTCTGTCGTAGTTAAAATGACTCTTTTGAAACTGTCATTTTTTACCACCCACAATTCTAGTTGAATTAACTTGTTCAAATAGTTAAATCGGCTTGTGACAATTGTTGTAAAAACCATTTCAGTTTGGAACGTGTAAGTAATCAGTCATCAGTTGGAACAATAAAGTTTGTTTATTGAACATAATTGTCTTGTCATGTGTAGAATCTTGTTGTCGGTCACATGGTGAGCTATAACTCACTTTAATCGATTAGAAACAGGAAACAGACTGAATGACATAATTATGATTTCAAAAGTGGAAAGGGAATATTTTTTTGTGAACAATGACTAAAGATTTCAGTCGCTCATACTAGCCAGAATAGTTAGAGATATTGCGACTGATCTCCATGGTTAAAACGACTATTATATAAGGTTACTATTTCCATTTGTTGACAATTTCGACTGTTAAGAATGGTTAAAATGACTGTTGCTATTAGTTACGATCATTTTAAATAGTTATTTTAACTAGTCATTTTTTACAGTGTACCTTACCTTATCGAGGGACTGTGCTCGTTTTCTGTTTATAAATTAGTTTATATATAGTACTATTGGAGGCTTTAGCTCTATCCAGAGACCAGTTAACGATTAGGACGCCGTGTTTCCTACAATCGTTGAGTGGAATTTACATTCACATATACATTTCTACTGAGTTTTTCTTCCTATGGTTATTTAACATTACGAAAGCCTTTGCAAGTCCGGGCTAAGTTTCTTCAAATTTCTGTAGCATGAAATTAACTAACATGATCTAATTCAAGTAAAAATAAATTCGTTTTAAATCGTTGTATTTTGTTGTTTTCAAAGTGGTTGTGAGATGCCAGAAAACACGTAATCTGAAAACTCACTTGAACACGATTTTCTCTGCATTTTTTTCTCGAGGACAACGTTTCGAAAGAGAAATGCGTAGAAAAGAATAAGTAAACTGGAAGATAAAGGGTAAATAAAGCCTCAGATAAAATGTAAACAAGAAATGCTCTAATGTCGGGCGTAATGTAATTTTTATTTGATGAAAAGCAAGGTGGAAGATATAAAACAATGCACGCGCAGCGTGCAGTGAAAAGATCATTCTAACAAACATTAGCTAAATGCTTATATAGAACTATAAATCATTCACCAGGCAGCAGCTCTTTAACTTTTGACCATTAGGCTAACAGGCGATTTTCTGAAATAGTGTAGGTGCCGGTGGACATCTGCCAATAAAAAACAGCATTGAAAATCGTACTGGCGTTAAGACTGTGAGGACAAACCACAAATGTTAAATAGCAGGTAAATTTGCGCTTAAATGGGAAGTAAATAAAGAATATTCAACTGTCAAAAACAATGGGGTGTTTATTGGACTAAAAACAAGGTGAAAGGCATAAAATAACACAGGAACATTATACAAGAACGGGTGAATACACTGAGGTCAAAACAGCTGTTATAATGTGACAAAAACTGTTTAAAGAGTGAAAAGAATTTCATACAATTGAATGCAAACAGAATTGTAGTCATATAAACCTCGCAGAAAACCTGACACAAAAGACTTATTTGAGTAGCTGTAATAGGAAATTGCCTTGTGTTGGGTTCTTTTTCGCTAAACAGTGAGCACGTGCACTGTACTTGTTTAGCTGGTCGGTAACTAGAATATGATACCAGCATTTAGATGAATTATAAAATATTAAAGTATCTATTTACAAAATACAACGAATATAATTGATGGCATTTGATCTTTGGTAGGACAGCTCGTGGACAAGTTATCGAAAATATTACTATAAAATAAGTAAGCCAGTTTACAGAATGCTCACTTCCAACTCGAATTTTCTCCACGAACGTCATGTTCATGTTGGCTGCTGTTCTTCTGCTTCCGTTCCTCATTGGGGTTGCGGTTTGCGAAGATGACTCAACTATGGCATTGGTAGGTTTGGGATTTAAATTTAAGTTTAAATTAAAGCTTTATTTGCTTATAAACGCCTCTTGTTGTTAAAAACAATTGTTTGAAACTAGAAAGTGTTTTTCTGAAGTTTATAAAGAATAATAAATTCTCAATACTTCGATCGTTATTTGAATAAAATCTAACAAGATATATAAAATGTAACAGAACGTATGTAAGAATAATAAATTTAATAAAATTAATTTAAACGAAGATCAAAATTTTCGTAATCCACTTCCATGATGATCAGTTATACTGAAAGACGCGGCTTGATCTTTACAAAAAGAAAACTTAATACAAGGAAACAATTTACAGCGCCGTCGTTGAATGAGTTTTCTTATAATATTATTTAAAAGATAATCGCAGTTGAATACGCAAATAAAGCATTTGCGAAAAGAAAGTCCGAAAAGATTTAATCGAGTAATTGTTTTGTTAACCATCGTTGAATAGCAACCTTGCATAGAAACAGTAACTTGCATTCAGTTGTGAGAAAAATCAGTTTAGTATGATGCTTTAGTATGACGGATACTTTATTCGTTGTTGAAACTCTTAACATTGACTCGGTTTCTTAACCTTTTCACTTTACAGTATTCTATTAATAATTATATTACCACTTTCTCTTCTACCTCCATGAACGTTTTCTTATTTTACGCATTAACATTGATTTCCATTTTGTGTGATCGACAGGCAAATGCGATTCTGCTCGACATTTGGTGACACTGTATATCCAGCATTATCTGTAGCCTACAGAAAAATAGAAATTAGGAATTTAATGTAAAATAATATTAATTAATAACTTATTTCTCCAACTCCGACATAAGCTCAACTTTACTAAATATCCACGGTAATTCTTCTTTCAGAATTTTCTCCGTCATTACGAATACATATCATCCTCAAGAAGTGGCAATCACGACGTGCCCACGGCCATCAGAAGGTTCCAAGAGTTTTTTGGTCTCCCTGTAAGCGGCGAACTCGATGACTCAACTATCAGACTCATGAAGAAGCCTCGATGTGGCATGAGTGATCCAAATGGAGACGAGCGTGAGCGACGATATGCTACTCTGGGCAAATGGAGGAAGACCCACCTGACTTATTTTGTCCAACCTGGCGAAGACCTACCACATGTGAGTACAATTTGTAATGAAAGCGTCTCTAAGATGTCGTGATGGTGCAAACGTATCTGAGGGGTAATTTATTTTACTATCTTTCGTTTGATTTATGGAATACAGGATCTACAAAGAAATATATTTGGTCAAGCACTACAATTCTGGGCTGACGTATCTGGGATGACTTTCAGCAAAGCCAGCAGCGCCAGTGAGGCCGACATCAAAATAAGGTAGTTTGTGTTTTCTGTATTATATAAAGTATATGTAAAAATATCAAGTAGCTTGTTTTTTCATTAGTAATTCTATGAAATAATCGACCTCCTAAGTTTACCTCAATGCATTGTACCTTCCCTGCTAAAATAAAAACAAGAATCTAGATGCAAAGCCACTCTTGGATAAGCCATATTTGTGTTCGTTTTTTTTAATGAGTACATGCATGTTTTCTTAATAATAAGCTTTGGGAGGTACAGTCTCCGTGGTACCAGTGTGGAAAGCACTTGCCATTTGTACAACGCTCCAGTTTGCACCAGACGCGAATGTCAAAAGTAATTATATGGAGCTATCAGTCATTAGCATAATTATTATCACACTATAACAGAAAGTTAAGAAATAAAACATTTTTATTAGCTTTGGGAGGTACAATCACGGTGGTACCAGTGTGGAAAGCACTTGTCCTTACCCGTTCAACGGACCTGGAGGAGTTCTGGCGCATGCGTATTTCCCTCAGGATGGGCGAGCTCATTTCGACGAAGACGAACTCTACACGCATGGCACTTCTAGTGGTACTAATCTTTTATGGGTGGCGGTACACGAGTTTGGACATTCTCTTGGCCTACAGCATACGAACATCCAAGGGGCAATCATGTATCCTTACTATACAGGCTACGTGCCGGACTTGAAGCTTCATTCTGATGACATTGCTGGGATTCAATCTTTGTATGGTAAGAAAACCTTGACTTGACGATGGTATACAATTTACAGTCAAAAGAAAAGACGTACATTGACCTCTGATTAAGTTCATGTCTTTCCACATAGGAAGTTATAGTATCAGTTGCTATCACGTGCCATTCCCAAATTGAAACTGTTTTATTCTTTAGATAGATAGATAACTTTATTTCAACTCGGGTTGATTGGGCTGATTAGGCCTCTAGCAAGATTATGCTAATTTACCAAGAAACATAACAGTGAACGAGAGAAAATAGAAATTAAAACATTACAAAATATATAGAGGATATTACACGGTGGCGAGAAGATATGAATTTTATGTTCGAGTGCCACAAATGATATGTCGTTTTTGTCACGAGAACATAAAACTCACATCTTTGAGCCAATGTGTAATGTTCTTTTTATTATATGGAGACCAGATGTAATTGAAATTGCCAATTTTTATTTTATTGTTTTCGAAGAATCGAGCAAGTTTTACATATCACCACCGTTCGTCTTCACAGAAAATACGAAGCACACGTGTCCCTGATATAGAAAAATGACTTACTGAATTCCAATCAAACAAAATACATGAAATATTTGTCAACTAAATATCGTAACACGTAAGAACTGAAAACATCACTGACTTTTGACTTTAATGCGATGCGGCAATGTCTTAACGGCCGATGGTTTTCAACTGCTTTTGTTTTCTTCTTTACAACATCTTGCACTTTGTGAAATTCCTTGCGAAGAATTCTCTCTAAAAGCCTTCAAATCGTCAAGGTTTCCATTACCATGTTCTCGTCCTTGAGTTTTTCGGAAAACTCATTCTTTTTCGTCGATTAATTACACAAATTATCTCCTTGTCGATGCTTGCTCACAACAAACCTGAACGACACAAAAAACCAAGTTCATTCAACAAAGTAGAAAAGGCGCTAATCGTGACGTCAATGAGCGATATGACACTCGCAAGCGTGTCATACGGAAAATACGCCACTCAGGTCCCGTATGGAGTGGCGTATGGAATCTACGAGTGGTTTAGTTCCCAGTAAAACACTCTCCTCCATATAATAAATATAAATATTAACTAAATCTAGTTCACATTTGTTAATTTACAATAGATCTAACCGCATTCTTAAAATTATTAAGTGAACTAATATTAATAGAACTTAGTGTATCCGGAAGTCAATTCCAAGCTTTTGAAGCAGTTAAGGCCACGTTTGGGATGTCAAGCTTCTTTAACAATAACAAAAGGCGTTTTACTCGTGGGACCTCCCAAAATAATTTGTAGTGCCGCCTGGTGCTCATTCTGTAGAATAAAGGTAAGGGGGCGGAGGTGTCCGTTTGATGGGTTCGAGAGTAAATGTGTTAACAGCTGTGTGGTACAATAGCTTGTAAGGCGTGTACTATTGTTTCGAAATATAGCTTAACGTATGCGTCAGTCAAGAGACAAATACATGCATCTACGTTTCAGCTCCGGCCTCCACAGAAAGCATTTGAATACAACAATCCTCGTCGTAAAAGTTAACAAAAAGTAGTAGCACGAAAATATTCTTAATATAACCTCAAAAAGGTTCAGTTTTACTGCCAGTTGTATTAAAAGAGGGTAATGCGGTGTAGTAGAAGTTTATTCGAGAATTAAACAATTGTTATTTACAAACAGGTTCTAACAGTGGTGGCGGTGGTGGAGTCCAAACGCCAGCCCCTACGGACTCCGGTGAGTCTACTACTGCTACATTTATATACAGGTGGAAAAGTATCGTATGGCCTTGTGATTTGTTTTTGAGATAAGCAATACAAAGGACGGGCAATTCAATTCTCTCCATTTTTCTTGTGCGGTTATCACATAAAAGGGCGGGGGTCTAAATTGGGGTGCTAGAATCCCAGTTAACAGTAAATTTTTGGCGTTTCTCGCTATCAATCAAAATTTCAGCCCATTTCTCAGCTATTAGTAAACGTTTTGCAGATCACAGATCTCAGCTATCATCTAAACATTTATAATTTGTTAGACCTAAAGCTCTTTAAACTAAAAAACAAAAATAAGTGAAGTGTGTGATTTTCCGGTCTTATTTTTAATTTGTTTCTTTAACAGTTTCTATAACAGTAGAATAAAGAGTATTCCTGGAATAACTGCCACGCGCGCTCATTTCGTATTCGTAATTGTGTAAACAAAACTGCTCGTCTGCTTCCCCATTGATCAGTCGTAGAGTAGCTTATAATGCCAACGACAATTCTTCAATTCACAGCACGGTACAGCAGCAAAACTTCGATGCAAAAATATTGCAGAACCTTGAAATTCGCGTAGAAGGAATTTCACACAAAACGACTGTATAATTTTCGAGAAATTTTCGGAAACGCAACTTTGGAGGTTGGGACAGGTTTAATTTAGAGCGTTTTACAATGTTTACAGAATTAGCGGATACTTTTTAACGGTTCGCACGATCGACAATCGGCTAAGCACTCTGACTCAGCAAGCATTGGAGAGGCTTCTCACAGAAATTTGGGTTCCTGGCTTGTTTCGTCTTCCAGTATCAAGTATAGAAACTTTTAGTAGAATGTTAGAGTTAGACTTAGATGACCTTAATATTTCCGCTCTTCTGCTCCAACGATTTTTCTAAAACTTGGCTATAGTGTGTATTGAGTCAATTTAAGCTGACTCCACAAATTTAGCAAAAAAAAACTATCAGCATTTTTTTTTTACTGGATACGATTTTCTTAAAAAAAGTTGGTTCCAGTTCAATTCCAATATAAAAAAAGATAATTTTCTTCAGTAAAATCGAATTTCATATTATTATTATAATCGAATGATAGGTAAACATTTTCCCAAAGTTTCACAGCCATCGCGTCAAAGCCTACAAAGTTATAACCCAGAGTTTGTCATGGACAAGTGCGTCCGCAACAACTACGAGTCACCTTATACAACTTGTTTAAACATCCCTTCGTTGTTTTGGAGTTATACGTCACACATGTAAAGTCTTAGTGGTTAGATTTTGCTCATATTTAATTTATTAACTCCTGACAATATAGGAAACTGCATCTCTGGTTAAACGTCAGATACGTTTTTTTCGTTATCTGATTCTTAGCCGTTGGAGTCAACTTATTTCTTGATTTGTGTTTTCACGTGTTTCCTCAATGTCTGAGCTGGTTTAAAGCAGTATTTGATTCCACTTATCATTTCCTTTAAATGTAAAATTTCTTGAAAATAGTTTCTCACAGCCCTAAACTCAATTTAATACGGAAATGTTTTTTTTTCTTTAATTTCTTGTTAATTAATATAGGAAACTGCAAGGACAGAATGACCAGCTCGTGTGAGCCTTATAAGAACGCAGGTTACTGCCAGACATATCCCGATAACATGAAATACTGGTGTGCGAAGACATGCTCATTCTGGTAAGTAAGCTGTACAAAAACAGAAAAAAAAAAAACCTATCAAGCCAGGAAGTTTGCTGCGAAAGATGAGATTTTTTAAGGCAAAATACAATAACAGAAAAGATGTTTTTCTTTAACGCGAGGCACGAACATTCATGTTCATCTCTCATGCTATCAATTTCCATCGCGACCTTAATAGAAATGATGCTCGCTGCTTAGTGTAGGGGTGTAGAAGTGTATTTCATTTGTAACAAAACTAAGTAACATTAATCACTTTCATTTTTTATTGCAGCTGAGGTGTGAAAAAAAGGAAGACAAAGTATTTGGGAATCGATCTTTTATTACCCGCGGTTTACTTAGAAATACATTAAAAATGTACAAGAATAAAGGGAAGATAAACCATTTGCTTTTTGCTTTGTGTTTCCATCTATAATTAATTTTAAATCCAGGACGTACATTTTAATTCTTACCCAAATTCGTTCGGGAGAAACCTTACCCTGTCGTATAATTATTAAAGCACAGTAAAAAACAAATATACATTGAGTAGAAAGCTTAGACCACACCGTTTTTATCGATTATGGAGTACTTATGACGCCATTAGATCCACCGTTGTGGATCTGCATCTAAGAAATGGAAGTTAATACTAAGGCAGGCAAAAAATAATGACCAACGGAATGTAAGAGTCTACGAATAAAGCAATGTTGAGGGTCTCGATGTTGTTAACCGTCGGCCGTCAAACGGCCTAGCATTTTACCGTCAATCGTCAAAAAGGGTAATTTTTGCCGTTCAAAGTCCAAAACGTAGTTATTACTAGCCCATAAAACGGTTTCAAGGCCTTTCAAGTCTCATTATTTCGGCTGCTTATCTCGGACTTGTGGTTCTCAGAGAATCGTTTTAACTAGTAAACCAGTTTCCATGCTTCTAAATATACTCACTTAAGGGTCTTTCCATCTGAAAACATTTCCGGTTTTAAAATATTAATACTTTATTTATGATTTACTTGATAAACGTGATTATTAATTTCATTTGAATCATTACTGAAAGACCAAAACAACTTCCAGAACACACAAGTAAATATTAAAATAATAATAATAATAATAAGAAATTTCCTTTGATTACCGTAAACCGTGGAAAGCCCTAAAATTAACTGTCAAAGCAACGCCCCATTGAGACCCTCAATGTTGCTAAAATGCGCAAAATGTAGAAATACGTCAAAATAGTCGATAGTTGGCCAAACCTGCAAGTAACTTCGGTTACCAGAGCCATGTCCGCGAGAGAAGAATGAACAGTTATTAAAAGCTTGAGCTTCATAAGGTAAATTCCCTTAGCTTTTCGAAATTGAAAAATAAACTCGAAAAATCTATGAGAGAATAGCAATATATTTGCTGCGTTCTGGACCTTTTGCAGAGAGCTGTAGCGAAAGGTCACATAGTGCAAAATACGCCGTATCAGATTGCAAAAGAACGTATTTGCTATATAGCAACGTGGATTTTGTATCAAGTACAGTCCGACCTCTATTAAGTGGCCACCCTCGGTGCTTTGAAAAGTGGCCGCTTAATAGCAGTTGGCCGCTTAATAGAGGTACAATATATTGGAAAGGAATGGCGGTAAACATGATTTTATTGAATCTATATAGTAAGTGAACATATATGAAGAACATTCATTGTAACAAAACATCAAGTGCATTTCCAGCCCATGCCACAGATCACGTAGTTGAAGTGTTCAGTATTTCTTCGGGTTGATAATGTACAGAAAAAAATATGCAAAACATCGTTGACAAGTTTCCTAGGCCTTTTTGCATCGACAGTTAGTATGTGAAAAAACTTAGCTCAAGATATTTCACGGACGATTTATTTTAAATAATCCGTCAATGCTGTTTGCCGTTTTGAAGCGCGGAGTTGTAATGACGATATCACGTCATTTTCCTTTCCTACAGCTGGGGCAAGGTCTTGGTACCCATTAAATTGGGCAAAGTGCCGGAGTTGGCCAGTCTTCTGTAAGGCTCTTGATTGATGGCTCTTCTAATTCCTTGTCGTAGTCGTCGTCAATTGAGGTGTCTTCTGAAACGAATTGAACGTCCAGATCATCAACTAGCAACTCACGTCTGACCTCCTCCCTCCAGTTTGGGTTAGATATATCGACCAGGCCGGCACAGATTGCGGTATCATTATCACAGGAAACATACCCCTCCACACAGCATTCAGCATAATATCTGATCCATTATGGTTTTCACGTTTGCTCTCAAGTTGATGATGAAAAATATGCGTACGAAATCGTCAAATCCGTCAACGTTCTTATGGCCATTGAATAGGGGAGACAAGCCTGGAACGATGTTCACCAAAGCACTATCACGAAGTGCTTTCAGAAGACTGGTTTGTATCCACGTGATTAACCAATCGAGGACGACCCCTTTGAAGGGGAGGAACTTGCCAACCTACCGCAGCATTCGCTTTCCGTAAAGGACCTTTCAATTGGCGATTATACCGGCATCTAGTGGCTGTGATTTTGAAGTGGTGTTTTTTTGGGTAAAAACTGCTGGACAGAGTTTACGACCCGCTTAATTAAAGTCGAAATGTTTGTTGTAAATGGATCATTACCTTTCATATGTTCCACAGATAACAAAAATATTGAAATAGCTGGAGATTTGATTTGGCATATTTATTACTAACTTTTTTCGTACTGTGGGAGGCGCGGTGGCCTAATGGTTAGTGCGCTGGACTCCGGATCGGGCGGTCCGGGTTCGAGCCCTGGCCGGGGCACTGCGTTGTGTTCTTGGGCAAGATACTTTACTCTCATAGTGCCTCTCTCCACCCAGGTGTATAAATGGGTACCGGCGAATTTACTGCTGGGGGCAACCCTGCGATGGACTAGCATCCCGTCCAGGGGGGAGTAGCAATACTCCTAGTCGCTTCATGCTACGGAAACCGGGATAAGCTCCGGCCTGGTGGGCCACTAGGCTCATATGCAGACTTTACCTTACCAACTTGTACGGCACTCCTCAGATAAAATTGCCTAAAGAAAAGATTACAATATAGGGACGCTTGATAAATGGAAAGTATAAAATTACAACGGCTGTAACTGGAACAATGCGAGAATTATAAAAAAAAAGTTTAAAATAACAAAGTATAAAATTACAACGGTTTCTGTTTCGGAACAATAAATACTTAGAATATGCGTGACAATAGAAGTTATCAAATCTAAAAATAACAGTTGCTATTACGTGACAGCTTGCACAAGACGCGAATGTCAGAAGTAATTATATGGAGCTATCGGTTATTAGCATGATTCATATCACACTATAACTTAAATTAAGAAATAAAACATTTTTATATTAGTTTTGGATTAAAAATGTTTTATTTCTTAATTTGTATTGGCTTTGGGGGAGACGCGGTGGCCTAATGGTTAGTGAGCTGGACTCTGGATTGGGCGGTCCGGGTTCGAGCACAGCGTTGTGTTCATAGACAAGACACCTATAGTGCCTCTCTCCACCCAGATGTATAAATGGGTACACTAGCATCCAATCCTGTGGGGAGTAGAAATACTCCTAGTCCCTTCATGCTACGGAAACCGGGATAAGCTCCAGCCTGATGGGCCACTTGGCTCGTATACAGACTTTACCTTTTTTATCCTTATTATTTCATATTAGCTTTGGGAGGTACAGTCACGATGGTACCAGTGCGGAGAGAACTTGTCCTTATCCATTCAATGGACCTGGAGTTGGTGCCTGTGTAACCAATCAGATGGCGAGTTTGCCTTCTAGTCGGTCACTATCTTTTGCTAACAAGCAATAGCAAATTATTCCTACTCCTGAATAGGTTCAAACGTCGGATAATTTTTCATTTTATCTGATTCTTTCCCGTTTTTGATTTTTATTTTTAATGTGCTTCCTGAATCTCTGCCTTTTTAATAGATTACTTTTTTTCAGTTCCTTTAAAAGTGATAGTTAAATGCCTTGTTTCTGCTCAGCTCTACACTTCGCTTAAAACAGGATATTTTTAAATTACATTTCTTGATAATATAGGAAACTGCAGTGACAGAATGACTAGTTCATGCCAACCTAATAAGGACGCAGGTTACTGCACGCAATATCCCGATAACATGAAGTGCTGGTGTGCGAAGACTTGCTTCAATTGTAAGTTCTTAGTACAAATAAAAATCAGTGATATAGAGCCAATCAATCGATCAGGCTAGGAAGTATACTGGAAAGGATTAAGGGGCGGTAAAAGATCTTGGCCATTAGAATAAGACCATAAAATAACCATGAAGATATATTTGCATAAAATGCATACAAATGATACCTTAGTCTGGCATGTATCTCTTAAAGCAGATTGGCGTTTCAAGGGGAATAAGAAGGAGAGTCAAACGTCTTTGGATATCGAAATTAAGTAATGTTTTGTTTTTGGTTTCAGGTAACGTGTGAAAATTGAACGCAGAGTGTGGGAGTACTATAACGTACTTGCGGTCTGTTGTTGTTGGAGTATACTAAAAATGAACAAGGGAATAAAAAAAAGATAAATCATTTGCTCGTTTTGGTTCTTTATCTCTGCCCATCATTAGATTTTAAAAGAAGTGCTTTAATAAAGGCTATCACAAAAATCGATAAATTGCACCTAACCGTGACATAAATGTTAGTAGCCTGAGTATGTGTCAAGTTCGCCTTGGTACCAATCATTTTTTTTTATATACTGATTTTTAAAATTTACCGTCAATGTCATATGAACTTTATCGCTATTGGGAATCCCATACAATACGTCGATCTCTGATCACCCCTTAACGTTCAATTAAGGTTGCTGAACATAGTTTTGCAATCTTTGGAGTACCTATCATTTGTTTTGCTTTCACGTGTAAACAGGTTACAAGCTAAGCTATTGTATTTGTAATTTCTGCGTGTCGCTTAAGACCATGTTGCGTTACATCTAGAAAGTTGAATTCCGCTTGATTTCAGAAAATTCAGTCATTAGGTATTTTTAATCGTTTTGTACAGCAAACTCGAAAGATGCTGACATTTTAACATTAAAGTAATAACGTTTTTTTTTTTTTAACAGCGCGAATTTTAATTTTTTGTTGCTTTATGTTTACCCGTAATACCCAATAATTTTATTCAGCAGTTTTGCTGCTTCCTAAAGTACAGCTTTGTAAACTTTCTTAAAACTCTAATGACTGGTTCGTTTGAAATCGCACGTTTGTGGGAAGACAATAGAACGCCCAATCGCATCTTTATGATCAACTCTGCTGATGCAAATGTGCTTTCCTCTTTGTTGGATTCATACAATAATTTTATTTCTATAAAATAAATATAAACCGATTTCCAGTATAGAATAAAAAACAATAATTAGAAACGTCAATCTAGAATGTAATCTGATGATATGAATAGGAATTATATGATAACACGAACCCCCCCCCCCCAAAAAAAAAAAAAAAAATCGCTAGATCTGTCTCAAGCTGAAACAATAGGCCATTTTACAGTTGTCCGCTCAGTAACCTAGTAGCTATTGAATGATAGTGAGGCTGGAGTTGACCTTGCATTGATACAAACCTCTCTCTCTCTCATGTAAATGCCGACCATTAGCATGAGAACAACTTGATTTACAACACAAAAGCAGTGAGGTCTGTATCAAAACAAGGTCACCTCTAGCCTCGCCACCATTCAAAGGCCTGGTTACTGAGCAGACAACTGTAAAATGGTCTATTCATTGCGTGGAAAAATGTAAATGAAAGCTAAAGTAAACAGAATCAGTCAGTTTTAACTGTGCTTTGAATCACTCATTTAATCTCAGCTACATCGGGATTGTAACAACTAACGATTCTTGTGAATCATAACAACTAACGATTCCGATATTCCCGGCAGATATCAGTAATGTCATACTTCTTTGATCCACCTGCAATACAAAGACGTAAATAACTAAATAAGTGTGTCAATAAAAAAAAATAAAAATAAAATAAATCACTTTATTTAAATTTCAATGTATTTAGCACGGCTGTACTAATTGAGGACATTGTAAATAGTGAAACAAATATTATAAATATGGCGGAAACAATAACACAAGAAGTCTAGGAGACAATAATTGAATTATTTCATTCCAACAGAAGTGATCAACGTTAAATGATCACAATTTCGATCGGTTGGTCAACAAAGAACTTGATCATGCTTGAATATGTGAAGATATTTTACTTGAACCAAATTGCCCCAAAGTTGTCTGAACAGATGTTAAGAGTGCTATAAAGAGTCAACATTTGAAACAGTTTTATTTGTTGTCATATAATCATAGCTGTTATTGTTGTTATTTCTTGCATTTGTTATTACAGAAGAGCAAAAGCAGTTCAGTATGAGTTTTTACACTTTGTCCGTGGCGATCGGTAGACTTAATTTCACTAGAATGATTCATCCGATCTAGGTTTTTTAACACTAAATTTTCGGTGGCCTCTGTCCACCTTCATCACAGTAGAACGCAATTTTTTACTCTGATGAGGGTGGACAGAAGCCACCGAAAATTTAATGTTAAAAAAACCAAGATCGGATGAATCATTCTAGTGAAATATGAGTTTTTAGTTGCAGGCTTTAATATTGCGTTTATTGCGTTTATTGCGTTTGTCACATGTATGTATTATACCATCATACTAACCTGTCTTTCAGCATCTGCGGCATGTTCTCTTGCAGTTCATCTGTACGTATCTGTTAGAACGGCAATACGATCCCCAGCCTCTGCAACGTCGATCCCTGTCTCTACAATCTACGATACAAAAGCGTTGATGCCTATGCGGTTTTTTATTTATTTACTTTACAAATTTTCCCTTTTTCGGTTAGAAAATTAAGATAAAGATACAAAAAAAAAACAATGCTATTATATTAAGAAAATCCAAGAAAAAAAGGTGAACGGCAAATCCTATATTAATCAGGTAGCTGAACGAAAAGTTTACAAAAGACTTAATGGAGCGTGGGAAATGGTTAGATGGATAATAACATTGCCGAACTTCTTTTGGCGGCGGTAACTAGAAGTATAAGGATGCAACAGCTATTTTCATTTACGGTATGAGGAAGACGGTCCTAATTTATGGATCCGCAATCGTTTCCTTGCTGATTATATTAACAGTAGACTTACTGTTTGTGATGAAATCTTAACGTTACTTACCTCCTCCGCCACCGCCACCGCCGCCTCCTCCTCCTCCGCCTCCGCCTCCTCCTAATATAATGCAAGGATATAACAGTCAGTTTCAAAGATAAGAACTGATGGTGCTAGTAAGATTATTCGTAACGGTAATATAGATCCGAAGTCAGCTACGGGATGTCACGAAACCGCCGTGTTATCGGTTAATGGTATCTACAATGAGACACCATTCATAGTTCATTAGCATCACTTGTGACGTCACTTAGCATCATATAGAAAGTAATATTAATTTTAATTGTCAGATGTTGCGAACGTTGGCCAAGGATAGCTTGTAAGTAAAGGCTTTATGTATGTAAGTAAGTTACTAATTATGATTGTATGTAAACAGAAACTCATAAGAGGCTGAAAAGTGTAATGTGTGTTCACAGCGTTTGAATATTCAGTTTGGCCAGGTACCATTTTGGGAAACATGAAGGTTGTAAGCGAATGCTTTAAATACACGCCGAAAATAACTCACCTAAACTAAATAAATTCATTTAGTTTTCTCCAGACCATTGAATGACTTTAATTTAACTTTATTCGACCAAGCTTGTTCAAAAACAAGATAACGCCATTTATCGCGAGCTTGAGCGCGCTGTGAATTTAATCCAAATATTGCAATTTTGATTGGTTCGTTTTTTCTCGTAATTTACTTAATGGAAGCGAATATGCAAACGCTTGATATAATAATAATCATATGGAGTTACATGTTTCGATCCGTATGGTGACGTAAATATAGGCTCTATTTTAAGAGGGAAAGACGAAGCGCCCAACCCACCACTCCCCCCTGCTGCTCTTAGCTCTCTCGGCATACCCTCTCGAGTTTTGCTCATTACGGGTCACTACCCAATACTCAGTGCTAATAAGTGAGCAGGGAGGATAATGTACTTTCCTTGAATTTATAATTATTAATTTAATTTATAATTATTAGTACGTTAATGTCAGTAAAAATGACATCCCTATGTCGTTGTAAAACAGATAAATCTTATCAATTGAACAACACGACATTATGTAAGATGAGATATTGCTGAAGCTGATTCCCTCCAATCCATCCACCGTATATGTTGTATTTGTTTAATAGAACCACTTAGTTAATAGTATGAATTCAAACTGTTATTACTAAGTTTCAAAGTATATGTTGATGATGATGATGTGATATTCTATATATAAAATTTTCGTATTCCTACCATAAAGACTTCGAATGCCAGCGATGTCGTCAGAATGAAGCTTCATGTTAGGTACGTAACCAGTATAATAGGGGTACATAATGGCGCCTCTCACGTTTGAATGATCCAAGCCGAGTGAATGGCCAAATTCGTGAGTGGCAACCCATAGAAGGTTAGTGCCACTTGATGTTCCATCAGTATACCTTTCGTCTTCGTCGAAATGCGCACGGCCATCTGAAGGAAAGTACGCATGTGCCAAAACTTTGCCTGGTCCGTCAAATACGCTTCCACAACTTCTCTCAGCGTTGGTCCCACCGTGCCTTCTTGTTCCAAAGCTAAAAAAAATCAAGCAGAATGTGCCAAATACAAAGGACTTCGAAGATAACTGAATAATAAGTGGATCGGGATTGAATCATAAGATGATACTCATTGAAAATAAGTATTTTGTTGCACACCAGGAGAAAGCACACAGAAACTGCACCCTTTGTATCACAAAACTAAGATATTTACCTTATTTTTAGGTCGGCTGAATGTGCACCGGTCACTCGCCTAAAAGATAGCGATGACACGTCCGCCCAGTATTGCAGTGCTTTTGCAAAGATACGATCTTGTTGACTTTCGCTAAGGTCCCGGCCATGTTGAATAAAGTACGTTAGGGATGTTTTCCTCCATTTAGATGATGTTTTGTATCGTCGCACACGGTCATTTCCAGCTGCATCATCAGGCATGCCACAACGTGGTTTCTTCATCAGATTTATCGTAGCTCTGTCCAAGCGGCCAGTGACCTCCAGGCCAGCGAAGCGTTGGAAGTTAGTAATGGCTTTATCAACGTCATGGTTACCGGACCTCGACGTTGAAAGGTAGTGGAACTGGTTGAGGTAGTTCTAGCGATTTGTCAATGAATGAAAAGAATTAGTAACTCACTCGTTTTTCCTTACGATCACAGACTGAATTAAGTTTTAACTTTCTTCAAGCATGTCCTCTGTTGTGATTTATTTGTTGCGATTTAAGGAGGCCAAATTAAAATTAGCGATGGGGTCTTCCTTAGATCAGCCTCTGATAAAGGTGGTTTTTAAAAGGGAAAAAGAGGCATGAGTGTTTGTCTTTTTGGGCCTGGTTGTTCAAAACGCGATTAAAGAAGTTTAGTATTTACATGAGTTTTGCATTCAGTGTTATGACTTTTGTACTTCAGTTTTGACTTTGAGTAATCTCCAACTTTACAAAACAGATTGAGGCAGTGAAAATACTTCTAACAACAAAAACCGAAATAGACGAAATTATAAATCATTCACAGAGCCGAATCCTTTAAATTAGACAGTTTTATCTAAGTCTTGTTCGTTTATCAATTTCGCACATTCAAACGAGATTATTGTAAATCTACATTTTCCAACACAAATGACAACAAGAAATTTCGACGGGTTTGCAGCAGTAAACTTTGTAGTGAATAGCAACTATTTCCTTACCAGCGCAAATGTTTCCTCATCCTCTGCGTTAACAGCCACAAAAACGCTGATCACAACAGCCAAAATCGGTAGTGACCACATTTTGGTGCAAAAGTCGTTTTTCCCCTTGCAGTGAGTTATTTCCTTGGCGCCTTTTTTTTTTATAACAGAGGTTTGTTTGCCTTGATAAATTTGTTGAACCCACGTCAAGTGGTTATTTTCCTCTCTTAAACAGTTGTGTAAAGGTTTGAAATTAAAATTTAAGTCTCATACTGAGTTTTTTTATTGCATTTTGCATCAGCTGTAGAGACTCAAGAGGACTGACTTTATCCTCCTCTGTATTTGGAAGTGGCATATAAGTATATTCAGATCTCTGGGTAAGTAAAATAGTTTTTCCAGTTTTATGTGACTTAACTTTTTAAAACGATAAGAACCAATTAGAGAAAATGTTTCAACGTAAAGTAGTGGTTTCTATTTTTTTACGTTTAATCTAAGATGCATTGTATAGTTCTGTGTTTATTTCTTTGTCTGTTTGTTAAATTTGTTCAGTTGCTTACTCTGTATGTAATGTCAATAAAGAACGGTACATATACCGAGCGCACCTGAGACAGCTCAATATTGCGAGCTTGATGGGCCATTTTCCTTGTTGAAAACTATATTTCTGACCATAGCATCTTTATTTGCGCTTCACTAACAAAACAGTCAAATGATAGTCAATGCAATTTGTTCAGTCAGTCTACATTATCTTTTCTATAGTCATCGATAAAAGCTAAAATTTTCACAGTTTGTAATTTTTCGTGATTTTCGTATCTGACTTCTATAGAAAAAAAAAAGTTTATTGATAAAGGTGAAAAGACCATTTGTCACGAGATTGGGAAAAAGAAAATCAAAGATCTCTTCGAGATTCGCCTATTTTGCATAGAGTATACGTTGGGGAAATGTTACTATTGAAAGCTATTTGCGATGCATTAACCCATTGACTCCCAGTCTAGAAGGCTTTTATTAGCCCGCATCCACCCCCTCAAACATTCCTGGCTCTTTAACGGCATTTAACATAAACGTGCGAGTGGAAAAAAATATACCATATGCGTACTAAATTCAGACAAATAATTCCTTTCTGAAGTAAACTTTTATTACAACTAGACACGCTGAAAGACCAATTCATGATTTGAAATGTTAATTATCAACCTTGATAAATTGATCCCAAACCAAACTTGAAGACGGTGAAAAAAATTTCTCCACCTCCGCGCGTCATTTTAACAACTCGCAAAAACAAAATATAACGCTAGTTCGAAACACTCTGGTGAAAGGTAGGCTTTTATTCTGTACAACTGTCACTGACATCTATTTAACCACCAGCGGTATTATCTTGGTACAGAAAAGCGGTAACTGGGGATAATAATTTGCGAATCATGGTGCCGTGAGATAGCGGACAACTACTGAATTCCTTCCACAAAATTAACACTCACATTGCTTTTTATGCTACCCATCACTATAACTAATAACAAAAAAATACTTGTTTGCATTTTCCGAAGTACTGTAGTAAATCTTTGCATGTAAAAGGTCGTAAACTGACACAATTATTAAATAAACAACAACGCGATGGTAAGTCGGCCGCACGCTGCATATCAGATGTCACCATGTGCTTTTCAAATCAATACGCTTCAGGGGCCTAAAATTCCAAACGTTAACTGGGCAAATGAAAGAAACTTGAAAGAAGTTTTGTTTTAGATTAATTCTCATTTCAAGATGTAGCTACTAATGTATCAAAGCTTCAAAATTCTGCATATTTTTGAAGCCGTGAGATCCTTCATTATTCACGCTAAAGCGTAAGTTTAATTTTAGCCCGACGGCTTTTTGCAGTCAATTTTTCACTAAGTGGCTTTACCGATCCTTCTAAAAATTCCAGTTAAGTTCCATTTAAGTTCGAAGCAATATTGTACATTACCATTTTCCTGTCTGAAGTCTTGAGAAGCTGCATTAAGTCGTGATCAAGTCCGTGAATTGTGGTCAAAACAAAAGATTGCGTGACGAGCTAAAAATACTTCTTTCAATGAAGACGACAAACAATAGACTTGTAACAATAGAAAATAGCATTGGCCTATATCCTCTGACAATGAAGATTCGCAGCAGCTTTTAAGCATGCAAAACTAAGCGACTCAATCGATGAACAGCACAGATTTTTGAAAAATACCTATCTGTAGTTTCCAAAAGGCTAGACAGGTTAAATGACGAGCGACGCGTGAAAATAACTTCGGGATCGAGAAGTGCTGACGCATTCCTATCCAGTGACGTTTTTATCGCCCACAGCGAAAAGTATTCCCTTGACAAATTAAAACAGTCCCTTGAGAGTATACAAAAATGTGGGTCAGAGAGTGCCAACCCAATGATCCCAATTCTTACCATTTTCCTTGTTCCAAGCAAAATAGTCGAAAAAACTGAGTCCCCGACTGAATCGAACCCATATATGGCCTGATACCGGTTGGTCTAACCACTGAGCTAAACCATTCTCTAGGTTCAATCCCGGAACGTGTGATTAATCCTCCCTTTGTTAATGTTGTTCTTGTGTGTTATTGTTCACACGGGAAATCGGATCTTCTGAAATGGCTGCCAACGAATGAACCACGAAACTTTTAGGGGTGCAAATATCTTGCATGAAAGTCAATTATTGTTACAGCAAAGTCCTGCATATAAGAACGTTTAATTTTCTAGTTCAGGGTGAATTAGGTTATTTCATTGTTATTTTTTATTTTGCACGAGAGGAAATAAGACTGTTTAGGTCCTTAAATAGGTTTTTTTTTCAAAGAATTGTGCAGGTCAGAAAAATTTAAATACATACCTAACATAAGTGTGATGTTAAAATTACTATATTTCGGACATCAGAATCACGAAATACTTATAATTTGTGATATTTTACTAAAAAACAGTAGGAAGTATCAGGTTTTAAAATATGAAGACTAATAATTTTGCATTCAAGGAGTTTAATACCCTGAATATTTATCTGGCACATTAACTGTGCATTGGTTCAGTCTTAATCTGCTCAGGCTGAATTGGTTCGTATACAAATGGGTGTTGGAGGTTCTTATATGCGGGATTTTACTGCATTCGACAAAATGTGAAATCCATTGCCTCCAATAGTTTAATAAGGTTCCTCTTTGTGACTTAGCTTAACTGAGCAATTCCCTCTTTTATTTAATCACAAAATAAAGTAATATGCCGACCACCTTCTCTCCAATCAATAGATATATCACATTGTTTCAGGATAAATTCATCTGAATATCATGCCGTATTACTCAGATTCTTGTTCCCATTTATTAGGGGTGTTTCAAATCAATACCGGTTGCATCTACACGCTTGAATGATCTCTGTTCATAGGCTTCAGCTTATCGAGCATTACGTTGGTTTTTTGGCCTACAACCACATTTGAGTGTCTATGTATTACCCCATATAAAATTATCAAATGTGTTGACTGAAAACATCTGCTCCAGCTGAATACCATAAACTTATTGAGCCTGACTTAAAATTTATTAAATTTAATTTCGTTTTACGAGCGAGGAGAAAACATAAATATTGTCATCCCAAACGAAGATTAAACCTTGACTGGCTCTTGTACAAGTATACATATATATATAACTTTTTTTATTTTGATTATCACACAATATAGTTTTATCTTATAGCACCAGCACCAGATACAGAGGTTTCACTTTTAAAGTAAAAGAGACAACTGAAGCCAAACCATACAGTGTTAACAAATTAACACACCACAGAACTTCTAAGTCAGTAAACGGACAGCTGAAAAAATTGAACTTGTTTTCAACTTGTTTTCTTGTTATTGGCCATTTTCAAGCAAATACGCGAATTTCAAGCTACTTTAACATGCTAAGAAATAAAGTTTCGGCAACATATATGCATATAAACTGTTACAGTAACAGAAATTACAGTCACTTATCCTGACTGTAAAATTATTGTTGTTTTTTTTCCGCTCTAATTTTGCTTACTAAGAACGAAAATGGTTAATTTTGTTGTCCAAGCAATATTCTCATATATATATTTTTCTCAATAAAATTTTAACATCTAACCTTGACATGACAAATAGCACCTGTAAACTGCTAACGCAGGAAAATATTAACATTCTGCTTCTTGAGGGCAAAACAACTGTCAAATGATTTCTGTATCCTCAGCTGCCCAAGGGGCAATATCAGTCAACTATATATAAACGCACTCCACTAGCTAAAATTTGTGAACGCTATTCGCTTAACTATTTTAAGGCCATGTTGTTGTTTATGCTGTTTGTGGCGTGTGGGGCGCTGACCTTTACTCACGCCGAAGATGATGAAACAATGGCACTGGTAAAACGCAATTTCATGATTAATATCGCACAAATTATTAACAGTCCTTATATATCAAGAACAAACCAAAGGCGAAAGAAAAATGGTTTCAGTTTAATGTTTTAAAGATTGTAACGGGATGTCCTCTACTTGAATAGATTTTTACTGCAAAAAGAGATACTCAATCAAGAACGTTAGCTTACTACGTAAGATTCTTGGCATTATTTGTAATCTGATGTAAAAGGCCTAAAACCAATTCGAACTTTATAAGCTTGCTGACTAATCCTTTGGTGCAATTTGATATTGATTCGTCACCGTGACGATGAACATCTCCTTTGCACTCATTTTTCTCCCAAAAAGGAACTGCGAAAACTTTGGCGATGAGGCTACCTTAAAAATTGAAATTTCATTGACAATCGGCTAAACCTTTTCAGGTGTGGTTGTTTTTGTTGTTACAGAATTTTCTTAACCAATACCACTATCTGTCGTCGTCGAGATCTGGAAATCACGATGTCGACTCTGCAATCGAGCATTTTCAGCGATTTGCTGGTCTTAAAGTGACCGGTCGACTTGACAGTGCCACAATTCGTCTGATGAAGACACCACGATGCGGCATGCCGGATGACGCTGCAGGCAGCGATCGAATGCGACGTTACAAAACAGGTTCAAAGTGGAGAAAACCCAGTTTGACGTATTTTATTCAGTTTGGAAGAGATCTACCTCAACAAGATCAAGAACGCATCTTTCGGAGGGCTCTGCAATACTGGGCGGACGTGTCGGCCTTGTCTTTTAAAAGAATAAGAAGTCCTCAAGCAGACATAAAGATAAGGTACTTATCATTGAATTTACAGATATATTGAGAAAGGTTTCAATCATTAAAGGGGGTCGGGGGGGGGGGGGGGGGGGGGACTCTTAACTACAGATCCAGTGCAGTTGCTAAGGGATTAAAAACTGTATTTTGTGTCAAGCGATTTGAAGCGTATCTAACGCTAAATGGTCAATTTTATTTGCGGGT